>JASUUH010000147.1:5515000-6058650 GCA_030449925.1 Citropsis articulata
TCCTTGAACCGTGACGTTCAACAACAGCTTCGTCAGCTTCTTCGGCCTCGATTCCGGTGACAGACAGACGAAGCTACGATCTGGAAGCAATTCCGGTAAAGTCTTCGGCCTTCTGAGCTCCTTCTGATCCGTCTGCATAGTGGCCGGGATTCCCCCGTGAAACGACGACGATTTCTCCGATAACTTTGCTCTCCGGCTCGGCTCCTGTCCTCCTCTCCGGTGACTCTTAGTATTCGGCATCAAATATGCAAATAACCTTATTGTAATAAAGAAAAAAGCTGATGAAAATTCTATTTAGTTCTTGATTTTGCTTTAATCTGTTATCTCAAGCGGCGGTAACGGAAGAACCAGAGGCGGGGGAAACCGAGAGCTGGAGAGGAGCTGAGGCTCTCAGGTTCCCGGTCACCGGAAGCTAACATATAAGTCGGGTGATACAGTCGTAAATAAACACTAAACACTGGGGCAAAAAGCTTTGAAGATTTGAACGATGAAGAGGCGAATGGAGAATCCAGGGGAGCCTGGCAAGAAATTTATATGACGGAGTAGATAAGAAAGTGCGTTGATTTTTCGTTGAGCTGACCGCGTATATCCGGTTGCTGTGACGGCGAGTGCTCTGTTGTGTTCGAAAGCAACTGGCTATTGCCGGTGAATGGGAAATAGCATTTTTCGGCTTTGAAGGTTTTAACCGCTTTGTGCTAAAATCCGCGAGAGTGGTGAGGGTTCGTTATTGGGTAACTGGAGTTTGACACGTGGGCGTATGTTGATTGGTTTTGCAGTTTCCAGTATTTGTGTGGAGTTGTTTGAGAATATGAGCCGTTTCGTAGACAAACTTGGCCAGCCTAAAGGCGGCTGGGAAATGAAATTTAAGACGTCACATGTTCGGTACGTGTCAATTAAAATTGCCGACGGTTATTTCCGGTTCGGCAGCTGATTTTGAACGATCTTTCAACCGCGTGATGAAGTTAATTCGGGAACAACACGTGGTGAAAGATAATTGGCTTTACGGTGCAGGTCACTTTCAGAAGAACAGAACCAAATCGCCACGCGGCGGAAGCTAATTACTCTTAGGCGCACTGAGAAGATGCCATGTGGCCCGTGGAGATTCTGAGTCCCGTTAAACATGTATAATGACGCCGAGTTTGCTATTATTCATTGTGTCTTGCTTTGGATATGGGATTTTAACCACAGACTGAAAGACGTAGATCTGCGTAGAGCTACACGTAGAACACGTCACTTCACACGATCGTGCGGTGCACTTTAGGAGGATCTGACGGCGATAGGTTACTTTGCGATGGCGGTAACGTACATCAGAGACGTCCAGTAATGGGACCGCGGAGCTGTGACTGTAAATGATTCAACTTTCGGTAATCGGTACAAGGCATCTCTAACGAATAACACCAATATTAAAAATATATCTTTTTCACATTAAATTATTATTTTATATCCAATTCATTTATATTAAATTTTACACCAAAAAAAATATTCTTCTTTTATTCTTTTAATCTTTAAGAATTAATTCAATTAACACAATAAATATTATTATTAACACAATAAATATTACTATTATATCGATTAACAAAAAAATATAGACAATTATTAAATTTACATTTAATTAACTAAATTAGTACATTATGAAAATTAAACATTACATTAATATAAAAAAATACAATAACAATAATAATACTCTAGTTATTCGAATTATTAAATTCATAATTAAATTCATAATAATATTGGCCAATATTTTGATGATATTGGAAGATCTAATAATGATCTCCAAGATGATTAAATAATTGTTCTAATTTATGCTAGTAGTAGTAGCTTTTTTAATTTGTGTTAATTTAATTTTATATTTTTAATTTTATAATATGTAATCTAGTAATTAATGTTATTGGCATTTTATTATTATTATTAATTTTTGTGTTGAATATTTTTTATTTAAATTATTAGTATAATATTCAAAAATTAAAAAAAATAATAACAAAATAATAATAATAACTTAAAATATTATATAAATATAGGACATATATGTAAATAAGAAAAAGTAATAAAAATATTTAGGACTTTTTTCTCCTAACACTAAATAAATAGTGTTGCACCATATTTGGTACAATACTATTCATAACACCATTTTTGTGTTGATTTTGGTGTCTCATTGGAGATGTATTTTACACCAAAAATTGTGTAAAAGGTGATTTGGTGTAACTTTTGGTGTCCCATTGGAGATGCCCTAAAGGCATAATAATTTAGACTTGGCTTTAGTTATGTTACATTATCATGTAACATACATGATTCTTCTACAGTCGTTGGATGAAAATCTAATGGTTATAGAAATAATATGATATATAATTTTACATTTTCTCAACCGTTGGATTTTCATTCAACGACGGTAAAATAATCATGTATCTTACATGATAATGTAACATAACAATCTCCTTTATACAGATTTTGCTAACATAAAATATTGAATCTAATTTTTAGTTAATTTGTTATTATTTTTTTATATATATTTGTGGACCGGATTGCATTGGGCCTTGGGGAGTGCAATAACAGTGGTTTCTATATATATATATATATATATTCCATAAATGATCGGTATTAAGGATGAATGGGTCCATCGCAATGACCGGACCAGATCTGAATGACGTGTCGGTAGTTTTACCGGGTTTTTATCCGGATACCTAGATTTTATATTTTTTAATATTATATGTGTATTTTTTATTTTTTTTTGGTAATTTTATAAGTTTTAAATTTATTTTAATAAAATTTAACATGAAAATATAAACTTTAAGTGTTTAAAACTTTATATATGTGTAATAAATGAGTCAAATAAATACAAATATTTAAAATAATATATATTTTATAATATTTTTCTTCGACGCCCATCAGCATACCCATACCTGGCCAATGTCTTTCCACAACGGTCCATCCGACCCATGCAGATTTTTGCCATCTCTGTGCTTATTGAAGACACTAGAAAATATTAAAAGGGCAAACAAGAAAGTTCGAGAATTTAAATTAGGAAAAATGAAATTTTCAAATTTTGAGTTAGTTTCAATGATTTAATTACTAGAATACGAAAATTAAATTATGGACCAGAAGTGGATTTCTTTGGAAATTCTTAGCACTTATCTTTTATGTCTTCAAAATCGGAATAGACAGTAGTCAGAATATATAAAAATGAGATGGGACTATGATCGGAATGAATAATAAAAATCAAAATAAATTATTTGCAAGAGCTGAATTAAAGTTAGAATGAGTTGTATTATTATTAATATGTTTACTCTATCTAGTAATTAGAATTGATTGTTGCAAATTATTAAAATATCCTCAGTTACAATTATATATTTTTTTATTAACAAAATAAATATTAAATATCTTTACTATAAATATTATTACCATCATCATCGTCATCGTCGTCATTATAATTATAATTATTATTATTATTATTATTATTATATGAAATAATGACAAACATCATTATTTTATATTAACTATTATTATTATTATTATTGTAATTAATATTATTATTATAATTATTTTATTTATTATAGTAATTATAATTAATCATATAAACAGAAATAATAATAATAGTTTAAATCAAGTATAAAAAATAAATTTTTAATTTTATTTAAATATAAAAATATCGACTCATTCTTTATTTTCATTTTCACCTTCTCCACGGACGTGAAATTGCGGACTCCATCACTATTAGACTACAAGATAAAATGACACGACGACAAGTTGTTACCTGGAATCTTCTAATGCGTTGCCGTTGCCGTGTATTAATTATTTTATTAGTAATTCAAATTACGAGATTAATGGAATATTGAAATTAAAAAAAAAAAAAAAAAGAGAGAGAGAGAGGAGACTAGCCTGCGTGATCAGCAAACACCGCAATTGAGACAAAAACACTAAAATTATTTTATTTGTCTCTGCGGTTGCTTTGGAATGCATCATAACACTATGCAAAACAACCACTCACCATGAAAAAAGAGATACTAAAATTTAATTGACTGATTACGAATGGCTTCCCAAGATATTTCAGCAATTATAATTTTTTATTACATATGACATCACATCGCATATTCACAGAGGGAACCTGCCACAATGTTAATTATTAAATATTTAAAGAAGTCCGTCAACACTAATAAACGATTGCTGAAAAAGATCATTGTCACAAAAAAGGTTTAGAAATTAGAATAGATTACGATCAAAACACGTAGGAGCAATATAATAAGATAATTAGGAGTTAAATTACTTATCGCGGTTTATACCGTGGATAGACCCCCAATATAAATAAGAAATTATTTCATTGCCAAGTTTTTTTAACCTTTCAACTTGATTATAAGACACTACTTAATCGTAGAGTTTATTATCTTTTGCTATCTTACAATATCGGTAAGGTACATCCCTTTTATAAAATGGAGTAATGAACTCATTTAAACTCACCTATAATCACATGTTTTATTGGGACGCACCTTATAGATGTTGTAAGATAGCCACACTCCTTAATTATTCATTATAGATATTTAGAATTGTAATGAACTTTTAAGTGAATTTACTTCTTTTTTTATAAGGCTGAATTCGTTTTAATATTGCACAATTTGCATGTTTGATCGTGTGTATCGTGGGAAACATTTTTTTTTTTAATCATTAAGAGGGAGATTTCAATCCAAACACTCAAGTTCTGTCTTAATAAAGCAATCTAAGCAGAATTTTGACCTATTTTCTTTATAGTAATTATTACTAGCAAATTGTAATATGAAATTAAACAAAAAGAGAGGCGCTATTGGAATTTCACCATTTCAGCAATAATTCTGGTGAAAACAATCTATACCAACTCTCATGGGATTATTTCTCCAAGGGAGAATAACATTTTTCCCTCTCATATTTCAGCTTTTACTGTTACCCTTATGGGGTGTCTATTTACTAGCAATTGGAATGAAATTCTAGAATTAGAATTAATAACGTGTTTACTCCTAAAATCAAAGCTTGGAATGGGAAAGAAAATTGTGTGGCGCCCACAAATTAGGGAATTATTTCCAAAGTTTTGATTCCCAAAGAGGATTGGGAATCAAAACCCATTTTCGAGAATGATTTTTTTGTCCCTAATTTCCTAATTTCTATTTTATCCTTTACTTAAATATAATTAAAAAATTAAAAAATGATTAAAATCAAACTAAACTCCATATTTCATCTCTAGCTAATCCAATTCGTAGCAGCAATTATGGTGTCAAGCCATTGCCAATAGTGGTCGCATTGAGCCAGCACCAGCCTTCGTCGAAACATCAGCAGTAGCAGCTCTTGAGTCACTACCCGCCACCAATTATGATACGAAGATAATGATGATGCCGACGACAATCACAATTTGTTGCTATTGTTGACAACGACGATGACGATTTTGATTATATTATTATTAGTAGTAGTAGCAGCATATTAATGATAAAAATATTATAACTAATGATATTAATGTTAAATAATAATAATAATATATTATTAACAACAACAACAATAATAATCACAATTATCAAAAAACAAAATTATAATTATGACAATAGTTAATTAAAAGACGTTTTAATAACTTGTACCAACTCATTAGCTCATTTTGATTTTGATTCAAAGACAAAGTAAACACATTAATGGTAATACGCTCATTCTGATTTCGACTCATACAATTCAAGTAAACTATTTATTTCAATTCTCATTCCCCATTTTGATCCCAACCAATTTTAATTATTGATTAGCAAACATAATATTATAGTTTTTATTACATTTCATTACTCCCTTGATATCAAACTTCCACAAGAAAACCTCATCCCAGTCACAAATATATTACTTTTTGTTAAAGTTTTGATATTAGAGGGAAGTATTATGAAAATTAAAGGAATAATTTGTAAAATTCACAACTTGTTGGAGGTGACTAGTGAAAAAAACTATAAATGAGAAAATGTGAATCTTCTTTTCTTTGATTTCATAGTCAATTTTCAAACTAAACTCATCCTAAGGCCCAATAGTATTGAGGTTGGGTAACTATAATCCCAAAGTTATAATACTGTGTTTAGTAAATACTAACTGTTATACCTTTAAAGTTAAATGGATTTTATTCATCTTTTTGTATGTTGAGCAACCTATAATATCCTTACTATTTTGTCAAAATTATTATTTAAAAGTCATGTTTATTGTTATTATTAACTTTTACTTCATAATTATAATTTTTTTACAGCGGTTATAGTTTCCTCAATATCAAATAGGATCTATATTTCTAATTACAATATTAGTAAAAGTGTAACGTAATTTTGCCAAATAATAATAATAATAATTAATAATGGAAGAGGGATAGGGAACTTGATATATACAACAGGGTAGTCGATGACTCAGCCGAGTTTGGATAAGTAGGTGCACTTTGCATCAGACATTTCTTTCATCTTCAACATTTTACTTATCAAAGTTGCATTTCACAAGCAACACATAAATTAGTGTTACAATGACTTATTAATTTTCTTATTTGGGAATTTTGATTGATGACTAATAGGGAAAGAAAGTAATTTTTATTGTACTAATTTTGGTTTTTACGTATCACTCTTAAAGTTAATAGAGTAAATACTTATTAATCCCTATATCTTAATTTAATTGTCTATTTGATCTTTACATTTTAAAAAATATCTCAACAAAATCCCTATTATTAAATACATTATACTCAAGCCATTGCTTTTTCTTTTCTTTTACAGTAATACACTTGCAATAATATTCTTGAGGATGTTAATTAATTTATCTATAAAAAAATTTAATTGACAAATTAACTCTAAAAGTAAAGAAAAATAAATGTAAGTTTTTGTTATTTTGCTATTAGGATTAATTTAGTAAATTGATTTTTTTATAAATAATTATTAGTAAGATTATAATTATAAGGGTATTAAATATTACTTTGAGTTAGCTAGTATTAATTTATTTTAAATAATTAGAAGATTGTTGTTAGGGTAGGAAAAATGTCCGTTCGTTCATACCAATAATTATTGGTTAATTTGTGAATAAATAATTATAAGTTAATTTGTTAATTAAAATTTTCCATAGATTAATTAATTCACATCTCCAAAAATCATAATAAGGGCATTATTGTAAAAAAAAAATGGATAAGATTGTCACATACTCAAAACAACTAAGCAAGTGTCTTTGAGATACTTTTCGTAACATAGAACATACTTAACTTTAGGACTACTTGAACGTTGGGTATAAACCATATCATTATTACTTAGTAGTAAGTATACGGGCTTTAACAAATGGACTATTTCATAACGTGACTTGATAAGATAACATTAGAAGTCAACGATTAACTATATTTGTCTTGAACCACTTGCGCTAAATTTCGTCGGTCAGAAATTACCCTTCCATGTTGCTAAGTGGTCGATTCACCCCCCGCAGACGAGATCAGTACGAGCTTTAATTTATATTTCATTTCGGTTCTACCCCAGAAATTTCGAGCCAAAGTAGCCTTTCTCCCACATGAGTTCGACGTCCTCAATATTCGATATATTAAAGCGGTGCCATATCAAAATCACGAACATATGAAAACTGGAATACCATATCGTAATCAATGAAAGAGTCTCAAGAATAGAAATATCTCATATAATATGAAATAATCAAAATTAAATTTTACGTAATTAAAGAAAAAAAAAAAAAAAACTATATTTGTCTTGCTTCTAATAGTCTAATTAAATAGCATGATACATGGAGATTTAGACTTTATGATAACTTGAACAAGAAACACTCCATCAAATAATCAACAATAATTAAGAAAGGCATTGGGTTGGCATTAGAAAATGTTTAATTGCACTACAGGACAAGAGTTTTTTTATTGTTAATTTATGTTGCCGCATTTCGACCCTCACGGCTTATTAAACAGTACATACGCAATTGACTATAGTTAATTGTTCCTTTTCTCTTTATCCACCATTTTGTCCAATATTCTCCTGTTTCATAATATATATTTAAATTGAGATTCTCTTCATTTGACTTGTTTCTAGAAATGAAACACATATATTTGCAACAAAATTTCCTGATATATTTGGAAATTACAAAAATTAGTTTTTTATAATGCAGACTAAGTTATATTGATGAAGTTATTTTGTATAAGTTAATCCCATAAATCTTCTATATGGTATTAAATTCAAACTCATGAACAAGTGAATACGTAAATAGATATAATCTCATATCAATTGAAAGTAAAAACTGAATACGAAGAAACACATAACACCTTATTTCAAAACAATAATGATAACAATAATAATCTTTTATCTCTTTTTTCTTTATGCAAAACAACAAGTAATCGATTTCTTATACCGGATGATGATTATAATTAGAACGAAGTTGGTGGGTAGAAATTTTCAAATGTGAAAGAGATTCCTCAAATTATTTGCTTAAACCATCTTACCTTGTACATGTATACTAATAATTAAGGACCACAACATAGACCATCTAGTGGAGGCAATATCCATATTTCATTAAATTTGGTAGCGCCACAAATACAGTCAGCCCAGAAGATGACGCGCATGAAATAAAAGAGTGGAGGCAATAGCTGGGGCAGGTGGCTCTGTATTGCATTGCTGACTGCGGACGACCAAATCATGTGACACAAATGTTCAGTCAATACAGTTTCTTAAGTCACAATCTCTCTTGTGGCCTACTTCCGTCCATTTTTGGACTCAATACTCTCAAGTCTCAAAGTTGTGCTTCATGTCATTCATCTTCATCAATTATTGCTCTGGCCTTCGCTACTTTTTGCAGCTGCTTATAGTAACAATTTTGTATTTCTTTTAGGGTACAATACAGCATAGTTATCAACTATAGTTGTATTTTAGCTACACGTGTTAATAAAATTGAATTTAGGAATATTAATTGTCCACTAGTGTTGATTATGCTCATACATGTAGGAAGGGGTTTGAATTCATCTATGTGGATTAAGGGGAAAATTTCTTCATTTTTTTTATAATATTTGGAAGCAGATCATTGGACTCATTATAGACCCTAAGACCCTAACCTTGCTTGGTTTGAGATTCAATAACATTAAAGTATTTGGTAAACATTAATTGCTAGAGTTTAAAAATTATATTGATTTAATTTTATATTTGTATAGTGAAAATTTTATTGTATCTTTACTAATTTTATCAAAATTATTATTTAAAAATTATATTTACTACACTCTATTAACTTTTATTTGATAATTACAAAATTTTTTCACAATAATTATAGTTTAAAAACTACAATATCTCAATGCATAATATAATTGCACCATTATGCCGCGCTTGGCGGCAAGCCTCCTTACCTCACCCATTTCTCCTTTATTGTGGTTGTGTGGCTGCTAGACTTTTCTTCAAACACTTCATCTTAACTTATTGCTTCTGTCCTTTTTGAGCCTGCTTTTAGAATTCTCAGAATTGGTGACACAGTACATATACAATGGACTATGGTTACTTACAACGTTAGGATTCTGATTTGGTTAGGTATACTAGAGTCGTGTTTTGATGTGCTAATCATTTCATTAAAATGATTCTTATATCTTATTCTAGGGTTTGTCTCTTTCAAAACAAACGAAAATCAACAACTAAACTCTAGATAATTATCGTTCATGAAGAATGAGAATACAAGTGGCCGCCATTACTTATAATAATAATAAAAAAAACGGTGGTAATAAAGCCAAGATTAATTGAATTGATTAGCAAGGTTTTACATCTAGCAATTTATGAAGGTAAAAAAGTAAAATTGCTGAATTTCAAGAGTTAGATATTTTTGTATAATTTGATTACAAGTTTTGAGTGATTTTCTATGTGGGTAAATTTTAACCAAAAATAAATAGAAAATTAGATAAAGCAGAGAATGTATGGTATTAATGCAACGGCTTTGGTACCTACCTATCAAAATCTGCCAATGGTTCCTTACTTTCAAAAAAATATGAATAGTATCGATGCAATTATTGTTTCTAGAATTTCATTTGTCTCTATACGTCTTTATACCATTAGTTAAATTCACATTTCAATTACTTAGATCAGTCTTTGTTTAAATATATCACCAAGATTGATAGCAACATGAAATATTCAGATATTTAATTTAAAAAACTAATCTATTAAATGAAATAATAGTTTATACAACTCAACATCATGACCGCAAACAATGTGCTTATCGTGTAATTTTTATTAGAAAAAGATGTTATTCAGTGCCACACGGGCCCACCAAATTATTAATTTTTTAATTTATTTAAATTTAATTGATAATAATTAATTATTTTAAATAAGGTAAACCATATTAAATTAAAACTGTTGCTTCTGCAAAAAGAAGGTTTTTAAAATTAAAACTGATAAAAAATTATTTTATATTAATCATGTCACAAGAAAGATTAAATGAATTAGCTATATTGTCTATTAAGAAAGATATATTAGTAAAATTAGAATACAAAAATTTGATTAACAAATTTGCATCTCAGAAAGCTACAAAAATTGATTTTAAATAGTTTTATTTTTCTATAATTCATTCATTTTTTTTCTTTAATTTTTTGTAGGAGGCCTAATTTTAACAACTCGTCTAAAATCTCCATTTTAGTTGAGCCGGCCTTGTTAGTAGCGTGTTTAGTAGTTATACTTCTACTAATCATAGGGCATGCAAGGTGAAAGTGGTGCGACAATTGTCAACAAATTAACGTCTGGTCGAGTTCCACTAATAATTTCCTCAATTTAAAATTTTAAATGCATGGAAAGCGTGTCATTTTTCTTGCTTTTTCTTAAATTTGTCTGCTTTTTGATCCCCACGTGACAGGAATTGATGGAAGAAGCAGCCTTGCTGGGTTTATTTTTCTTTGGAAAATCAAGTTCAAAAATTTGATGAATTTATAAGTGAGTCAAAGTTTGGGTAATGCACAATTCAATCCTGATTCTTTGAACAGGACGACTTTGCTTTCCACGAAAGTCTTTACATGACCGTGACCGTCTTACTGATATTCTCCAATCAAATTATGCCACGTGTCTTTTTCCTCTTTTTCATTTTTTCCCTCTCTCACTTCAAAATTAATGATTATCAAAATGTGTGAAAACTTTTGCAAATAGAGGCAGTAGTGAGTCTCTCAAGGTATCCGTGGCTGTGCGAAATTTTCCACTTATCTCAAATAATTGGTTCAAGCTGCTCCAAATATCCAATCCAAGTGATGCGAACCTATTTGTTGACAAGTTTGGCCACCAAACGTCGCCGTTCCAAAGATCGGGGTCCATAGGAGGCGGAGCTACTTGCAGCGTCACAGGGCAAGTGACATCCTGGGTGATGGAAACATTTATCGAATAAATCCAAATATATGTCACATTCAAATTAGCTGTGTTTTTGAAGTGTCTATGGTTCTCTCTTCTTTAAAGTTCATTGCATATGCCTCAACAATCAACAACTTGGCATTGTGTTTGAATCTCATCATTCTTCCTATCCTAATGGATAGATATATAAGAGTGGACGAAATTTGTGAACAGTTTCCTTAAATGAAATAAGTGTGGCTTTGCATTAAATGGACAAAAAACTAGTATTGTTTTTAGGTTTTGGCTCAATGTTTTATATGTTTTAAAACGTGTAGTGTTTGGTAAATATTTGTGGCTTGAGTTTAGCAGAACAATTAATTATTTCATTTAATAAAAATAAATTACTAAAAATAAACTCAAAAAATAATGATAAATAATAACATTTACTTAATAGTTAGTACTATTTACCACCAAACACAACTTTTTTTTTTTTTAATAGATAGAGCTTCCATTCCACAGCAAGTATGATTTTAAGAGCCATACAATAATAATAGTAAATAGAGCCTAAGTTTCAACAATCAAGTGCGTATAGATTGTTATCTTGGAATCAAATTGTTTTTGGTGATTTTACTCAAAACACCCTGATGCTAACATAAATGGTGACAATCCAAACTTCTGCTGGAGAAAGTGTTTGTCAATTAGGGACTTCTGCTGGAGAAAGTGTTTGTCAATTAGGGATGGCAAAAAGTAGGCTTGGGCTTTTAAGATAAATATGAGGGTTGGGTTTAGGCTAGGCTTGAATTTTTATTTATTTTTTAAATTTTTTTTAAATTATTAAAAATTTGAAACGAATTAATAATCAATTAGTTGTTATAATCATAAATAAATTAAAGAGAATAAATATTTCAAATTAAACTAATTAATAAAATAAATAAAAGGTTTGAAATTTATTTTATTTTTTAATACTGAATTCTCTAATTCAAATACTCTCTTAATTAATTAACGCATAAGAAAGAATTTAGTATTATAATTCTAGCTTTTTTGAATCATCATTGATTTATAAATTAAGAATTTAATTTTTTTTTATGTTATTTTTTAATTTTATTTGTATTATTGTAATTTATAAACTTATTTTTTTAAAAAATAATGAGCTTGACCTAGCCCGGGTTTTTTTTTTTTAACCCTTATCCAATCCCTCATTTGTGAAAACTTTTTTGCCCATCCTATTGTCAATAAACAATATAGCTTGCTGACTGTACTAGTTTCACATGTACAAGATTCTGACATTACACATCCTTGTGTAGGTAAAGAAAGTGTAAGATGATATTATAATTATTCGTATAATAAAAATCAAAGATCAACTAATCAACAGTGGAGTGTTCTTGTGTCTTGCTAATGTTTATGATTCTTCTAACGAAGCCGATACATGAAATGTAAGACAAATAAAAGAGCAGCTTAAAGGTGGTAACAAACTAGAACATTAATTTTTAAAAGGAGAAAACAGACGGCACTACCCAACATAGATGATTGTCCTTTTGAATAGTACCTGTGTCCATTAACAAAACAGATTTGCATCCCCTCACTAGCGCGAAATACATTTACCCGTTCCCTCTCAATCAAAATTTTCACTTCAGTATCTCTGTCAGCATGTGGAACGGTTTTGAGTTGTATGACGAATTTGTTTTCTTCTCTTCCTGCCTGGAGCTATGGCGAGAAGCTTCAGGATATTACTCCTAGTCCTGGACGGCTTGCCTGCTACGCGTCTAAGGATTTAATTTGCTCCTGGAGAGCTCGTTCGGTGCTTTGCATCTAAACCCTTGCATTCCTGGATTCACAAGACTTCCTACGGGAAGTTCACAGATTTGATGCCTGCAAACAAATGTATCAAACTTTAGATCACGAATCACATATCTATTTCAAAATTACAGTACAATGATATTTAAAATCGGAATCCCACTGAAACCTCCTAAATCAGCTGTGTGATGGCTCAGTCTGAGTACTTGCTTAGATCTAAGAAAACCAATTTCTAAATAATAAATCTTGCAAGACAAGGCACAAACTTGTTAATGGCAGGAACTAAAATCATTACGTAATAATCCACTAATGTTTTGTATCAAAAACAGAACTTAGGGCATATTCTACACAACTGGTTTAGTCTGAAACAAAGAAATTTACATATGAGTTGTACAGGTTTTTTAAAGATCTTATACCATATATGTATTTATATCAATTTACACTGAAGATTCAATTTTATATACACACACACACTTACATTGACTAATATTTATTACAGTCATCTAGCATGGTGAGTTGAGATGACAGAAAATTTCACTGAGAAATAAGATTCACTGACATTATACAAGCACATAAAAGCAACCCAATATTGTTAAAGAAACTAAACCCAAAAACCATATGAGTTAATATTCAACTAAAAAAAAAAATTATTAACCATAAGCAAAGCTATTATTTTGTAAGCATTGCCTAAAACATCATTCTAAGGCAATAATATAAATCATTCTTTCAATTTTATTTCCCAAAACACGAATGTGGAGTCCATCATTGGGGCCAACCTGTCTATGGATGCCAAATCGAACATGGTTCTGTGAATCATGTTGAGTTGAAGTTTTTTTTCCCTCCCCCAAGCGCCTAGCAATATGTCCTACAAAACTACTACGTTATTTATGGGAACATGTTTTCTCAGACGATAGTTACGTCAATATGACCCGAGTTAAATAAAGTTAATTACTGGCGCGAGCAGCTGATCTTTAAGACCTGCGGAGTGCAAAATTGAGGGTAAAGGGGACATTTCGAATATCAAACATGACATATTTTTATAAGACTTTCTAATTTGGAATATATGTTTAATCAAGTTCGTTTAGGCATATTATTCAAACCAATTGTCGATAGGGGAGCGATCCACTCACTTAATGACTACTTAAGCTTATTCTAATATGATCTTAACGGAAAATTGAAACCACTAATCAACAAACTTAATGAACTAGCAGACGACTGTAGAGTAGTTTTGGCACGAAAACATTTAATGAATAATCCAATGTTTGTCACGATCATAAGCAGCTGTTTTTTGAAATGACCATTTTCTAAGGTTAATTATATGCATAGATAAAATTACTCATTTGCCAAGGCAAATTTTCAGCAAAATTTACCTCAAAGCATAAACCATCCGCAATCAATTTCTTTTACGACCTGAAATTTGTTATCCGCATTTGTAGCACATTTGTAGCGCTTCACGTACATCGTCATTCAAAAGCTATCAATAATCTTCCATCAAACAACCTATGCTTTGTAAAAAAGGTGAGTGGTGGGGTACTGCTTAATGCTCCACCACAAAAGCAAAAAGAAAGAAGAAAAAGAGGGAGAAGAAAAAGAAAAAAGAAAGGAAGAAAAAGGGTACCGCACCGAAGGAAAAAAAATTAATAAAATAAAGCATGAACAGTAGCCTAGTAGCTAAGTTTTTATCATAAAAGAGTCACTTCACCTCATTTGTAATAATTCAATTTTCAGTTCCTCTTCTTCATTTAGAGAGTATTTTTTAAGAATTTAGTGATTTGAGAGTTTGGGTGTATTTGAGGTTTGGATGAGAGAAAATATTTTTAAAATATATTTGTAATAATTTTTTATATAATGAATATTTTTTCTTTGGTTGTCTTTTGATAACAGCCATAATTTTTTTCTGAATTTAAAATTTTTCACGTAAATCTTGTATTGTGAGATTGATATTATTTTTTATTTTATTTTTTTATTAATTTATTGCTTGACAGATTACTTGAAGAGATTTTAAGAGAAAACTCAAGTTTCTAACATGCTTCTCGACTGTTATTTTCTCATAGGCATTTTATCAAAGATTGAGTTGACCTTCTAATCCCTCCCTTTCATGATCTCCTCCTTATACTTTCTTCGCCTGCCCTTTAAGCTTCCCGCACACACAAGTACAAATTTTCTGGTGAGTTACTCAATAGCTTTTAAATTATAAATCTAACATTCGGGCTTGGACATTAATTGTTGCCGATCAGAACATTGAAATGCAAAGCAGAAAAACTTCTCAGGGGAGAGGTATGTGAGGATGTCAACTTCAAAATGGCTAAGTCTCGAACAAAGAAATTAGAAATTTAATCTTACTAAGTAACCCAATTGCTTTTCATTTAATAAATTCGAGGATCAAGTGGACAACTTGCCAACCCCGTATCTAGTGGGTATGAATCCAGTTTCTAGTCCCTTTTTTTTAGCAAGTTCATCACTTGATATTCCTTCCCCGGAATAGGATTACCGACCACTAACGCAACAATCTTTTCCCTCCGAATCAATTTTACCAATTCCGTCTCTGCATCAGCAAATTAGAATATGTTTGAGTCCTTTGACATGGTTGTCTTCTACATCTCCCAACATTGCAAGCTCAACATGCTTCGTCTAACCGACGTCTATGGCCAGATTGTTCGCCTAAATCCCTGGCATTGGGGCTCCTGCTTCTAAAGCATTGTCATGCTGGTCCTTGAATACACAAGGCTCCATTCAGGACGAGCACATACTTGATGCCCACTAACTTCATATCAGTAAGAGCAATGATATTCGGCCAAAACTTTGACCAGAACACTTACAGAAATTGGTGCCGGTTTTACTCACTTGATATAAAAACAAGATAAATTAGTGTTAGTTTTATCATATTTCTGTCAGCACTCTTGAAAAGGTTTTAGAAACAATATATAAAGAAGATAAATTTCACTATCTTATTAATTCATGATGACAAAAGTTCCATTTATATAAGTTTTTGAATCATGAAAAAAGAAATGATAAAATTAATATAATTTGGGGATAATGATTGATTAGTGAAAATAGAATCAATCATCTCTTATGTTGATTGACAATCAATCTTCCGCAATTACTAATTAAAATGAAGAGAATCAATCCTTTTGATTCCATCAATATTTGATCGATTATTTTGATTCCATCAATATTACTTGATTCTCATCATCCTCCCTCAAACAGCAGCAATTTTTTTAACTCCCAACTTGCCTTAAAAAATGTAAATCCTTGATTTTGATTTAGGGTCCCATCAAGTATCATGCAACAATCTAAGAAGGATTTCTTTAAGTTTCTCAGAGGAAATCTTCCAATTATGTTCATGTACACTTTTGTTTTTTGGGGGGGACCGGTAAAATATGGAAGTTTCTCTTATCAACGAATTCTTTCACTATGAAAGCCATTCCATTGATCTTGTCAAGGAGAACAATCTCTTTTCATTCCCCTTTTTTCTACGTTATTTTCTTTGTGATGGTGGAAGAGTTGGTGGATGGTGCGGTTGGACAATTTTTTTGTTTTTAGTCAAAAATTGAAGAACAATTAAAAAATAAACTGTCATCTCTCTATTTTTAACCACCATGCTTTGGAAAAATCATCATCGGCATGGTGGTTAAGCCTAAACTTACGAATTTAAGGACTCTCGAAAGGCTCAATTTTTCTAGGTATTTGAATCATGAAAAAAGAAATGATAAAATTAATATAATTTGAGGATAATAATTAATTAGTAAAAATAGAGTCAATCAATTTTTATGTTGATTGACAATCAATCTTCCTTAATTACTAATTAAAATGAAGACAATCAATCATTTTGATTCCATCAATATTTCGTTGATTGTTTTGATTCTATCAATATTACTTGATTTTTATCAACTTTCTCACAACTCCATCCACACTTTATTAAAGTGTAGAGATGACTTTTACAGCGACATAAATGAATTTAAATGTTTTAATAGTCATTCTCAAGAACCATTATATATATAGAATAAATTTTCAACAAAAAATTTCTTAAAATATTAAAATAAAGAATAAACTAAAAGACAAGAAAAACACATTTCAAATATCTCATACCATCCCAATATACTTCATACACACAGGCTAACACTGTAACAGTCACTTTTTTCCATTATATCACATGAAGAGTTGGTGGTACATCATTATATGCACAAAGCTCGCACAAACTTTTAGTACTAGGAAAATAGTAACATTATATACACAATTGCAGTAAACAAATCCAATATTTCTGAATAAACCAACATCAAAGCCACATGCTACATGAGCCAATATTCAAACCACAGAGTAAGATACATTAAACAAAGCCGACATGGATGATCTCTCAAGCATTTCTTCTCAAAAAAGAAAAAAAAAAATGAAGCGGCTACCTCAGTCTCGAAGCTAAACTGAAAATGGTTATGTTGATGAGAGGATAATTTAACTATTTTTTTGTATTTTTATAAGAGTTGAGGGCTTGATTTTTTTTTAAAAAAAAATTTCAGACGGCGACATTTTAGGAAGCGACCCTAGCTATTAGTTAACATAAACCCTGATTTGACCCAACTAGGCTTCTGTCCTTCGCAATCAAAAATGCCCATTTGATTAATGATTTCAAAAATGAAAATAATGAATTTAATAATAACTATTATTTCGAAAATCAAGAAAACATATTTTCAATTTGGTGCTGAATTTTGAGTCCAACCAAACTTCCTAACTTAATGAGGGTTTCTCCATAATGAGCACATACTTGATGCCCGCTAACTTCGTATCAGTAAGAGCAATGATATTCGGACAAAAATTTGACCAGAAATCACTTCGGCAAATTGGTGCCGGTTTACACAATTGATATAAAGACAAGAAAAATTAGTATAATTTGAGAATAAAGATAGAGACAATTAATTTTTATGTTGATTGACAATCAATCTTTCTTAATTACTAATTATAATGAAGGTAATCAATCATTTTGATTCCACTTAATATTTGATTGTTTGTTTCAATTTCATCAATATTACCTGATTCTTATCATCCTCCCTCAAGTTGGTGAAGGAAATTTTTTCAACTCCCAGCTTACCTCTAAAAATGCAAGTCCTTGATTTTGATTTAAGGTCTTACCAAGTGTCATGCAATAATCCAAGAAGCATTTCTTTAAAGCTTGTCTAGGAAATCTTCGAATTGTTTTCATGTACACTTTTTTTTTTGGACCGGTAAAATACATAAATAAATTCCTTTGATCAAGAAATTCTTTCACTGTGACAGCCATTCCTTTGATCTTTTTCAAGGAAATCTTTATTCAAGGATTTTATCTTCACTTCTTTTATCTCGATGTGAAATTATTTCATTTAGAAAGACATTCCGTTGCTCTTGTTAAGGAAAACATCAATTTTGAGGGTTTCTTTTCGTTCTTCCTTTTTTAGCGTAATTTTCTTTGTGACGGTGGAAGTGGTGGTAGGTCATGTGGCTGAACAACCCCTTTTTTTTTTTTTAAGTCAAGAAATTGAAGAAAAATTAAAAAGGAACTCACATCTCTCTCTTCTCTTTTAGTCCACCACGCTCTAGAAAACCATCATCAACATGGTGGCTAAGCCTAAACCTACAAATTTAAGGACTCCCAAATCCACTCTAATACCATAAAAACTTTTCAGAGACAATTTATAAAGAAGCTAAGTTTTGTTATCCTGTTAATTCATTACCACAAAGGCTCAATTTTTATAAGTATTTGAATCATGAAAAAAGAAATAATAAAATTAACATAATTTGATAATAATGACTGATTAGTAAAGATTGAGTCAATCAATTTTTAATTATGTTTATTGACAATCAATCTTTCTTAATTATTAATTAAAATAAAGACAATCAATCATTTTGATTCCATCAATAATTGATTTATTGTTTTGATTCTATCAATATTATTTGATTCTTATCAACTTTATTACAACTCTATCCCCATTTTATTAAACTGTGAAAACAACTTTTATAGCTCAAGGTTGAAAATTATTATATATATAATAATTTTTCAACGAAAAATCTCTTAAAATATTAAAATAAAAAATACTCTAAAAAAAAACACACTCCAAATATCTCGTGCCACCCCCAATATATTTTATAGACACAAGCTAATACTGTAACAGTAACTTTTTTCCACTATATCACATGAAGAGTTGGTGGTGCGCCATTATATGCATAAAGCTTGCACGCACTTTTAGTACTAGGAAGTAGTAACATTATATAAACAATTGCAGTAAACAGACCCAATATTACTGAATAAACCAACATCAAAACCACATGTTACATGAGCCAATATTCAAACCACAATGTAAAATACATTAAACAAAGCCGACATGGATGATCTCTTAAGCATTGCTTCTCAAAAAAAAAGAAAAAATGAAGCGGCTACCTCAGTCTGGAAGCTAAACTGAACATGGTTATGTTGATGAGAGGACAATTTAATTATTTTAATTTTTTTTTTTGTAAGAGTTGAGGGTTTGATTTTTTATTTTTTTTTAATTTCAGACGGCGACATTTTAGGAAGAGACCCTAGCTATTAGCTATGAGTGCTTTGTGCCTTATATATTCCACAAAAATAATATAAACCCAGGTTTGACCCAAATGGCCTTCTGTTCTTCGCAATCAAACAGGCCCATTTGATTAATGATTTCAAAGATGAAAATAATGAATTTGACAACATCTATTGCTTTGAAAATCAAGAAAAAAAATATTTTCAATTTGGTGCTGAGTTTTGAGTCCAACCAAACTTCCTAATCTAACGAGGGATTCTCAATAATCTCCGCTTAATCAGCTGAACGAGATGTTAGCGCATGAATGTCGTGCAAATACTATTCAATAATTTATTAAATAAAGAAAATTGCAAGATTCACAGTTCACTCATTCAGATATGCGAGGATTTAGTTTAGCAACATATCTTTGCCCAAAACCCAAAATTATTTAATTTTCAATTTTCGATGCCCATCTTAAAACGGCTAAAGCTGCAAGTAGTTTACAAAAAATTGAACTATGAGATGAAAATACAACAAAATCACCTTCACGATGGTCATAGATGTTAAAGAGCAATGCTGTGAGGCTCAATGCCAATAGTATCTGTATACGATTCCAAATAACACATTGGAGTATGCAACGATAAAATGTTGTCAAACTCACACTCAGGTGTCACCAGCAGCTGACTTTCGCTATGTGGTCTCACTGCTTTTAGTAGGACTTGTTTTGGACTGACAGGGGCCGAAGGGCGTGTTAGAATCCGAGATAAGGAATGTAATTGCGATGTCCTCTGATTTGAGTAGTTTCTTGTTTGAAAGTTGTGAAGTGTTTGCATCTTTGCCCTCAAGCTCCTCTTTTCGCTGAGTACTAAAGGGAAACTAACTGAATCAACATTTACCAAGTCATCCTTCCAGTCTCCAACACATCGTGTAGTTGGCTTTAGCGGCAATCTGCCCCGCTTCCAAGATAAAAATGATTGTTGCAGCCTTGATGGAATCTGCAAGCGAAAGAATATCATATACAATAAATTATTCCAAGGTCTATTTCCATAAGTTCGAGGAAAGAAAGAGAAAAAAAAAATGACCGACATTTCATCACAAAGAAAATCAGAAAGTAGATCATCAATTGAAAACCATAACATATAAAAGATTTATTATGAACAACTTGAACAGTTGATAGAATTCAAAGGAATAAAAAATAGTTATATCAAATGTTCAATCCATAATTATTTAAGTCACACACTCCCTAACAGGAAACAGTAAATCTTTTCTCATCTATATTTTTCGAAGCTAACGCACCACAAGGTTTTGCTATCATCACGTAACAGGTAAAAGTGTTATATGAAGTTATGAACTATTAAACTTGCTCATTTCATTTCGTCAGACAGCAAGCAAGACTATTTGCAACCATTAGGCTATAGATATCCCATGGGAGTCAGAACTTACCAATGAAACAAGGCTACAAGATGCAAATGATAATGATGAAGAAGAAAATGGAGAATCCCCAGGCCTCTTTCCCTTCTGGTCATCCTTTGTTCGGTTCTCATCTACAAAAACAGATCCAAAACTAGCTGGTGCATCCTCCTCCTCCTCTTCTTCTTCTTCCTCTTCCTCTCCCTCTTCCACTTCCACTTCATCTTTATCTTTCCCCACTTCAGCTGTAGCTTTCTCAGGTTGGCTGGACAATGCTGAAAGATTTTCTTCCTCCTCCAAACCCAATTCTGCTTTCTTCTCTTCCTCCTCCTCTCTCTTCAACTCCTCATCCATCTCCTCAATGGCCTCTTCCAGGCACAATTCAGCCTCTATCAGTTCAAGTTCTTTTTCATAAAGCTGCAGCTTCATCTCACTCTCTTTCTTCTTCTCTTCAGTCCATTTCTCTAGTTTGTCCATCATTGGCTTTAATTTATTTTCCACTCCCTTTGCAATCCGCGTCCAAGTGGTTTCCTTTTCTTCAACTACCCGACCATAAAACTCATCAAAACCAATGGGTAGAAACTCAATCTTCTCTGGGTCTGGCTCTTCTCCTCCTTTCAGAGGAGGCTGCCAAAATAATCTAACTCCGTGTTCTTCATCTTCAATATAATTGATTAACCGCCCGGTTGGTGTGTGTAGGATAAGAGGATCTTCAGTATATGTAAGCTTTGATGGATCTTCAGGATCAGGCTCTGGTTCCTTGTTAACGAAAATATATTCTGGAGGCTCCTCTGATGAAGAAAACATAAAAGACGTCAAGCACAGTGCAAGTGAATTGCTGAATAGCTCAATAAACAAGCAACTAATGCATCAGAAGAGAGGCAGCAATAAGAATATCAACATTAAAAGCTTGAAGAATGAGCAAAATAAACACCAACCACCTTGTTTACCCAAATGAAATAACAAATTACTAGCGTTCCAAATTTCTAGTGATCTTCATTCATTGACCATATTTTAACTGTCAAATTCTTTAAATTTCTTACTGAATTTCAAATTCTCTTGTGTTCTATCTACATTTGTTAGTTTATTTAAGGACCAATAAAATTGTGTTTCGATGATGAAAAACATGTTGATGAACACGAGGGTCAAATCAGACTTTTGGGGATTGATACTGTTTTGTATGGATTTGATTGATTTTGGGTGGATACCTGGTCCACTCCTAAAGTGTATTTTGTCCACTATTTATTAATACAAATACTCATAGTTACTTATTATAGAAAAAGGGTAACAGAAGAAAATTAGTAACAATTCTTAAGGAAGAAATTCTTTTGACATGCTTAATTGCTGATAGATGTATCTTGCAAGAAAATAAATGATATAGAAATAGACATGAAACATTTTTTTTCTCTCTCTCTAAAGCATTCAAAAAGTTTCACTTTCCTTTCTGGATCTTGACGCTGTCAAGAAACCAAAGATACTTAATCCTTAGGGAAAAAAGAAAAAGAAAAAGAAAGAAATAAAAGAAGAAAACAAGAGATAATGATGGAAATAAAATAAGAAAAGCTGAAAGTCCTGGTACAAAAAAAATGCAAAGGCCTGATTGGCTTGCATATCATATGCAGGCCCCTTGCAAGCCTAAAACCAGAATGGGAAGTCAAATTCCCATTCTCTGTGTGTGTGTGTGTGTGTGTGTGTGTGTGTGTGTGTGTGTGTGTGTGAGAGAGAGAGAGAGAGAGAGAGAGAGAGAGAGAGAGAGAGATATATATATACCTTTCTCCCACCAGTATTCAAGCTCGGCAGGCATGGGTATCCTTAATGGTGATTTATAAAAGGAGTTTAACCATATTTCTCTTTCCTGATCAATCTCGTGAACATATGTTTTCCAATAATCAGGGACCTGCAAAATGAACATATTCATTTCTTGTTTCATTGCATGACCTAAAGGGAAGACCACCGAGCTAGGAATTCAACTCGCCTCATAAAACTGGTTAATGAAGCCTGGTGCCATCCACACATCTTCTTCCTCATAGAAATAGGGATGTTGAGGATCGCTATATGGACCACTCTCTTCTCTGACCACTGGCAAGAAAACAAAAATACCAAATAACAAGTCAATTTTTTACATCATTGGTGATAAAAGGTTGCAAAGCAAAAAAGAAGAGTGAAGTAATAAATATACATCGAGTCATAATTTAGTGAGGGTTTCTTTACAAAATTATGTGCATCCTAAAGTTTCCAGCATTAACTCAAGTCTCCATCAGTGAACCACCAAAATTTGAAAAATATGAGATATGCCTGGTCCAAAGCAAAGAGACATAAGATTCAACTCAAAGATTTAAGTGACCTATTTCTTTCTTGGTGCCCTGGAGATGAGAACAGTTGAAGGTTTCTAGTAACCACTCGACAGACAACAGCTTCCAAGAAACTAACATGTATAATGCATCCATCAAATCAATGATTATGAAGAAATGTCATTAAAAAGGTAGATAATAATCCCAGGATAATACCGTCCCCTTTCCATACTGCATAAGTTATTTCTAAATGAAGATGGAGAAACTTGGAGTTAAATATAGCTATCCTTGTACAAATAAGATTGATAATAGAGAATGATTACATACTTCCATCCGGTTTATTGACAAACATCCGAGCTTTAGCAGCAGCTACTTCTGCAAGACCTGCATGCAGCTGAAAGACCCATAAAATCAGTCAAAGATCTTCATGCTAGCCGAACAGATATCTTTCCTTTTCTTTTTTTGTTTAAATTCTTTCCACCTTAACACAATTTTTAAAACAGTAAACAACTGTCATATACCGCTACAGTCTCTTCATCACAGCCCTCAGAATCTTCCAATAACTCTCCAAAGTAGAATCTTCCCTGCATTATAAAGATTAAATGACATTTACTTAATAAGCTCGCTTACGTGTAGCGTTTCAGGTATATTAAACACTAGAGAATCAATAGCAATTAAGGTAGCATTTACGTTTCCGATTGGATTGAGAATCTTGAGGAGTGAGAATCTTAGGATTGGAAGTGTGGAGTGGGAATGAGAGTAGGTTGTTTACTTACAATGGAATGAGAGTGTGGAATAGAGATTAGAATCTCCTTTAGGTGCTTACTTCATCTTGGATTGGGAGTGAATTGTTTCAAATTACAAGTTTACCCTAATTTAAAGAATTGTAATTACAGAATTGTAGTTTGTAGTTACAAAGTGAATAAAACATATATTTCTAAAATAAACTACTAATTTTATAATTAATTTTAATCTTATAAGTTAATAATAATTATTAATATTCTTAATTATGTAAATCACAAATTTTTTATTAATTTTAATTTTAATTGTGTAAATTAAAAATTATTGATAAGATCAAAACAAATGAAAATGAAACATTATTATTAATAATATAGAACAAAATTAATATTTCCTTACAATAAACTATTTATTATTATCAATTATTAATATTAAATAAATATAATAATATTATATTTTCAAATAAAGATATTTTATAGTAATATTATTAATTCTCTGTGAATATAATAATATTAGTTTTAAGTAATTTTAACTCAAAATCAATGTACATTATTGTTTTTAATTTAGTAATATATTAAAAAATATAATAATATTATTTAAATAAATATGGTATTATTATTTTTAAATAAATGTAACAATATTTGATTTTAATAAATATAATTATATTATAATTTAATATTTTATTTTAATAAATATAATTATGTTATATTTAAAGGAAAGGATAATGGAGGGGGAATCCCACTCCCACCTTTAAATAAGCATATAAACACTAGAGTGGGAGGACTCCACACTCCTTACTCTCACTTCTGTAAGTAAACACACCATAAAGACACACAAAATCAAAATCTTAACATCAGAAAATATGGAAATTTTCTAGCAATAACATATCTACGTATTTCTTTTTCTTAAGCAGAAACTGTAACATATCAGATATTCTATGTGTGATGCCACGCAAGTAACAAAAATGTTGGGACTTACTAAGTGTAGAATGTCTAAACCTGTTTTACTAAGTGTACAATGTCTAAACCTGTTTTGCATCTTTAGTCAATTAAAGTCCCCCAAGCATAAAGTTTGGAAATTGGAGTGGACTGAATGATTAATGACTATATACAGGACCTACATATATGGGGCGCTCATTGATTTCATATAAACCACATCCATGCATTCTCCCATGCTTCCACTGACCAGCATAACGGTATCGACCTTTCTCCCTGTAAGAGAGATATAATGATCATTCACAAAAGTTTGTAATTTCAAACACAAAATATTTTTAAAAAAAGGGACAAAAAAAGAAGACCGATAATGTGTCTAGGTCACACTGTAACGTGCAAAAAGTCATACTAACTAACTAACAACTAACTTTTACAAGGTTCATATAATTTGGCACATTTGGTTTGGAACTCAAATTGTTTAAGCTGGCATTTCCTAATGGGTTTAGCTGGGTTCCAATCCTTACCCATTATTAGGAAATGGTATCATAAAACATCAAGCTATTAAAGAAAATGCTTAAGACTCAAGATGAAGTTATAGACCAAGAATTTCTCTAGGGGCCAGAATTTTCATTTTAATTTTAGATGTGAGCAGACTTTGTTATCAAGACATGAAATTAGAAACATATAAAAGATCAATTTAAAAAATAATTTTGCATGTTTACATTTATTTATTCATTTGACATGAAATTAGAAACATATAAAAGATCAATTTAAAAAATAATTTTGCATGTTTACATTTATTTATTCATTTGACAAGTGATGTCTTGATAATAACCATTCCTCATATTTTTGTTACATTCTCATACAAGTGTCAATTCATTTAGTACCAAATTTGATTAATTTTTGAATCAGACGTAAGCATAACTTACAATGTCAATTGCCCCCAACATGCCTGAGATATAGTTTACCGGAAAAGCAAACCACATGCTCACGGAAAAGAGGGAAGTGCTTCAGATAGTATAACTTAGATCCCCAAACTAATTTATAATAAATCTTAGGTGCAGAGTACAATCCAAGTCAACCCCTAAGTTCACACATCAGAAAAGTATTCGTGCAGATCCACACACATAGGAAAGATAATGATTCTTATAAAAGTAGGTATTATCAAAGTAATAAAAATAGAAAGGTGTGCATGTGAATCTACAATGATGATCTTTAAAAAAAAAAAAAGAATCAGATAGCTTCAAGATAAATCTTACGGTTTTTTCCCAAATTCGGTAATCCATTCATCGCGTTCGTAAAAAGGGATTTCATACTCGTCCCCAGCCAACTGAATGCTATCTTCAATATCCATCTCTAGCCACTTTTTGTCTTCTGGAGACAAAAAATCTCTTGAGAAAATTTTCCCTTCAGCACGCATCTCTTCTTCAAGCCTGGAAGGAGGGCAGTACCCAACTCAATCATTTAAATCACCAAGAAAATAATTGTTTATATTCCATCCACTGAGTTACAGAATAATGAAAAAGCACACAAGCAAGGATTATAAGCATACTTTGAACCTGGCACAGGTTCTATATCAGGTATGTCCACTTCAACAACCCCATGCCCTTCCATGTTGTTCTGAAGCCATTCACCTTCATACCTACAAATGTGGAAATTTCTGTAATAATTACTTTTCCTTCTTGATAAGACCTTACTTGAAAAAGATGACAAATAAGAACTTGGAATATGGAGCCCCAATGGATACCAACAAAGCATAATCCAATATGGACGCACAAGGGGTTGAACATATAGAGTGATAAGGTAAAATAACTAGTTTTGTTGAAGCATAAATACAAGGATGAAAAAAAGAAAATTGCAACTCCTAACATAAAAACAGACAAACCTGACCAGCCCTTGCTCAGCAATGTAAACACCTTTCCCATGAGCCAAGTCATCCCAGACAGTGCCTTCATAACTTGAACAGGAAGCGTAGTTTTAAAGTAATCAGCAAAGAAGAAAAAAAGTGAAAGCAAGCGTGAGTGCTGTAATTAGTAATTCAAACAACATTAACAACCCAAGAAATACAGAAGATTAACAATGAAAACAATCCTGATACAGTGACCTAGAGGAAAAGAAAACTGTTGAAGTAAATAAACAGATAGTGAAACAACTTATCTAAAAGCAACTGCGTCCTGTCAACCTACCACATCAATTATGTATTAAGGTTTGCCATAATCAAACTCACAGTTAAACTAAAAGCCAAATCCCTAGCACTCCAATACACATCCAAAATCAAGAGCAGAATCACTTCAATTCCTCTAGTATAAACCAAAATTGGTGAAGGAAAAACATACGAGCTTCCATCAGCAAAAACGTAGCTAACCCAGGTTAGAAACTCCTCAATCCTATCCAACTCCTCGATGACAGCCTTAGGAGTGGCTATATCAACATGGTCATCCGGTACCACGGGGTAAGGCTGCCTGTAGGGCAAGTAAAACGGGGCAATGGGCGGGACCTTACCGGCCTTATACATATCTTTCACCACCTCCCAATCCTCTTCATCGGCAAAAGCCGGGTCCCAGCCGGGTTTGGTCATCTCCAACGGGGCGTCCGCCCAGAGTTCTCTCAAGTCCTGTTCCATCCAATTCTCAGGATCTTTCGGGAAATCAAACAGGCGCTCATTGTACACTTCGGCTTCGTCCACTTCTTCTTCTAAATCCTCTTCGTAATCCAGCAAGTCCTGGTATCTTGGGCTCTTCATGGCTCTGTTGAACCGGGCGACGTTGATTTCGGGCGTGTTCATTTCCGGAGGTGGAGCTTCGCCGTACCGGACCGGCACGTAGTTTTTGAGGATCTCGTCGTCGTCGTCTTGTTGTCGTTGTCGTTGTTGTTGTTTCTCGCCTGAGTCAGAGTCGGAGTCAGAGTCAGACTCATTGGAGTTTTCTTCTTGTTCTTCGTCTTCATTTGGGCTTTCTTGTTGCTGATTTTCTTCTTCTTTGCTCGGCATTTTAGGTTTTGGGTTCTTGAGAGAGTGAGTGAAGTGTCTAATTTAAGAGAGTAGATGAGAAGATAAGGCGAGTGATACTGAAGACGAAATTTACAAAGTCAATTTGAGCAGATTCCGAATGAGGGTTTTAGGAAATATTGTTTTTGTTTTAACTGTTTTCATGGAGTGGTTAAACGAGCCGGGCTGAGCTTTATTTTTTTCGACACCCCATTCATTTCTTTTTTAATTACACGAACTAGCCGGTAATGACATGACTGTTTTGTACGGCCCATTTGTTTTCTACGGACGCCCTCTTAGTTCGGCTGTTAGACAATGAATAGGGTCTATGGTTGCGGCAAAATTATAATGGGTCGGGATCCTAGCACACGGAATGAGTCACTATTAGACTATAATATAAAAAAAATTAAAAATATTTTGTGCAACACACGTCATCATGATTATTCCAAATTTTTATATAATTTTGTTTATAAAAATAAATAATTTAATATAGATAATTGAATATTTAAAAGGAAAAAGGACATTTAAACCCTTAAGTCTTGAAAAAATGATCATAAAAACCCCTAAGTTTTTAAAAAGAGTCACTAATATTCCTTTTGAATCATAATACCCTTTAAATTTAGTAATTAAAAATTTGACTTTGAAGTATTTTTAATTAATATAAATTTAATATAAATAATATAATCATCTAGTAGACTAATAATATTGAATTATTTTTAACATTTAAAATAATATTAAATTTTAAATTACTACATTTATTGATACAAAAAATATGTTCAATTTCACTACCCTCGAGCAGATAATCTCGTCAACATTAGGATTTGTACTCGGAATGATAGCTTAATGTTGTGGCTTTCCCTGCTCGAGCAATCACCCTTAACCTCACACTTGTTTAACTAGATACCTGCACTCACAATACTCTATTAGAAGGGTGCTAGATGTTTTTCCAGTAAAAATCTTCTAATGCCCAAGTCAATGATTGTGCTTTTCGTTAAAAAAAAACTTGTGCCACAATTTCATGGCTTAACTCTGATTACTTTAAACGAAAAAACTAATTTTCAAAAAGAGAAAAGAGCACTTAACACTCCGTCAGAGGAGTGCAGAATGTTTTTCCGACAAAACCTTATGATACTTAAGTTAGTGATCGATTTTTAAAAAGAAAAAAAAACAATCTCCAGAAAAAAGTTTTTGAAAAAAAAGAGTGATTATATAAAAGTCTAGTCCAAAAAATTGTCTAACCCCTTTACCTTTGTCCCTTGTAACTTTTATATCCGAATGGAATCTTCAGCTTCCTCTCCCCAGGACCATTATTGGGTCAGTAGCATTATCGTGGGCGAATGGACACTACAACTGCCGTTGAGTGGGTTTCAGTGGGTTTCGTGCCCAAACTCTCTAGAACCCATGTGTTGACAATTGCCGTTGAATGAGTCTGTAATCAAGCTTGGTCTTGTCCTCTCCTCGCACTCCCTCGAACCTGTTGAAGTCGTGCAACCAAACTCACACTCATTGGAGCAGATTCATGTCGAGGAGATCTCATCCTAATCAAGCACTCCTGGTCACGATATTTCTCAGTTCTCACCCTAAACAACATTTATTTTAATAACATAGTTGTATTCATTATTGAGATTTAAAATAAATTTTTGAGTTAAACATATTTTATAATTAACATAATATCTCACCATTAATAATATTTACATTATTTTTTATAATATTCAAAATAATTTTGATTTTAATTTATTTATTTTAATATTATATTTCTATTTGTCATTAAAATTATTTTAATATAATAAAGTAGGTCCAATAGATTATAAAATATAAACATATTTTTTAAATATTAAAATTATTTTAAAATGTATAAATTATTACGTTTATTTTAATGTCATATTTCTATTTATTATAAAATTTTGGGATTATTTTTTAGATTTATAGAGTCAAAGAGTATCATAATTAAAAGGAAATCTTGGTATTTCTTATTGAAAATTTAGGGGTTATTTGTTTTTTTGACTTAATGACTTAATTTTAATAAGTTAAATCATTAAGGTGGCGTTTGTTTTTTAACTTAATGACTTAAAGTGACTGAACTTAATTAATTAAGTTAATTAGAAGTGTTTTTTTTTAACTTAATGAGACTTTTTAGATAATTTTGACTTAATAAAATAAGCCAATTTTTTTGGCTTTTTACTGAATGGAGAAATTTGAATTAAGTCAATTACTTTCTAATGTAAAAAATATTCTTACTTTATAATTTATTTTCATTTCTATCACAAAACTCACCCATAGATATTTACCCAATATAATAATTTCATCGTTATTTTTTAGCCGTCATGGAATCGCTCCTCACTTTGCTCCTCTGATCTAGTTCTTAAATCTCCCATTAATATATTATTTTTACTTATAAATGTTAAAATATTGTGGTATTTAATATATTATTTATTTGACATTCAAATTTAATAAAGATACAAATGTAAAAGTATATATTTTTAGTTTTTTAAGTTGAAAAAAAACAAACAACTTAATACTTATTTTCCGAGATTCAGACAAAAAAACAAACATATTATTCAGATTCAGACATTTAGATCTATTCAGAATTCAGACTAATTCAAATTTATTCATATTTCAGATAAAAAAACAAACGCCACCAAAATCTATTTGTTTTTTCAACTTAATGAAGATTTTTGCAATTAAGTCATTAAGTTAATTTTTTTTAGCTTTTTACTTAATTTAAAAAGTTTGAATGCTATCGTTAAAAGATATTTTCCAAAATACACCTATCTAATTAATTAATTTTCATCCTTAGCTAAATAAATTTTAATAATTAGCATTATTACCCATCAGTGTATAAATTGTGATAATATATAGTGGTAGACTATTATTATTTTTAGAAAGAATATAACGATATACCACAATTCTCAGACAAACTTATCTTCAGATAAAACCGATAATAAAATTATTGAATTAAATATTTCTACCATACGATTTATTTTCATTATTTTGTATTTTCTTCCAACCAAATTAATTAATACCACATCATAGAGATAAGAAATAGAACAGATTATCACTCTTATTTTTATCTTTTTATTTTATTCAAATTAGCATTACTTATGTTCATATTTTTTTATGAATATGTTTCATATAAAAACATCACAAACTATAATAAAATTGATTAACATATATGATATAAAATATTAAAGGGTTGTGGTAAATTGAATATGATTTATATTATGATAATTTATCACCTTATTTATATTCTCTAAGATGTTCATTATTTATTTAACATTATAATTTGTAAGGGGATAAACGTAAAAATATTAGTTTTCAAATTTTTTAAGTTAAAAAAACAAATAACTTAATATTTATGTTTAGCTATTCAGATAAAAAATAAACATATCATTCAGATTCAGACATTTAATTCTATTCAGAATTCTCAGATTTCAAACAAAAAAAAAATTCGTTTTTATGACTATTTCTCCAAACTTTAGGAGCTTATGTGTCTTTTTTTCTATTTAAAATAATAAATTAAGACATATTTATTTTTATAAAATTTAAAAAATTAAATTTTAGACCAAAAAAACAAACAGCATCGTAATTTTGATCTTATTAACCAGAGAACATGAACAAAAGAGGGGGGAAGTTATATAAATAAATCCTAAAATTTACTTTAAAGGAACAGCGCTGGTATGTTTCTACGCAGGTAAACCAAAGGCACTGCGAGTGTTTGACTGTTTATTGTGTGCTTACGCAAGTGAAATAGAGATGTTTTGGAACTTCCAAATTCCAATGCAACCGAATTTGGACCTTTAATTAATTACTCTTTAATTTGAAATTTTAAACAGATAAGTCTAATCCTTCAAAAAATGAATGAAAAATGGCCGATAACAACCGCAATCCCTTAATCAAATTTAATTTTTGATTTAGAATCAGAAATCGACTAAAACTACTGAAATCACATTGGAAAAAAGTGAAACACCGTAAAAGTCAAAGTTTAAGTCACAGTAAACTAAGTAACTAACCCTAACGTCTTTTTAATTATCTCGTACTCCCCCAAAGATATTATATTACTGCCACTCGCCAACACAAGACAAAGCCAACGCATCACGTCACATCCGACGTATCAGGGATCACGCCAATATTCCTGAATAATTTTTTTCTCCGGCTCAACTCAGACTGTAAAATTTTTCTCTCTGTATTCTGCAATTTTTACAACTAAATTTTGCCTTTTTTTTTTGTTTTAGTTGTTGATCACCTAAAAGGGTAACAACTAAGTGAATTAACTTTCTGTTTCGTTTTGTTTCGGCATTACTCTGTCGTCCTTTGATCGCAGAGGGAAGGATGTTTCGTGAACAAGTTTACAAGCGGAGAGCTAAAGAGAAAGAGGGGTTGCGGTTGCAAGAATATAATAACAATAATGCAGGTGGTGAATGTTGCTGTTGGGTCCCGGGGACGCCTGCAAAGGAGAAGAATCCTGGACCTGTTTCATCAAACCCTGAGGCTGAATTGTATCTGATTGATTTAAACAAAAGCATTGATGAGTGGCAACATGAGGCTGAGGCTGCGGCTGCGCCGGAACTTTTTGAATTTTCAGTTTCTGTGGACAAGAATGCTCAATTGGTTGAACTCATCAATGTGGCCACTCCGGCTTCTCCTCAGGAATCTGCTATTTTGTCTCCAGTTTTGGTTTCCGGAAAAGAGCCTGAACCCAACGGCTTTTTGCTTCCAATTTCTGATAAGAATCCTATCAGCTCCCCGGAATCCTGCGTTTCTCCACGTAAGTAACAATGTCTTCTCTTCCTTGGCATTTATTAAATTTGAACTTCTGTCTGTGGATTCCAGAATTAATTGATTGACGTGGAAACGCAGAGGAGCGCGGCAGCGGGAACAATGATGATGGCGACAATCTGAAAAACCCCCAGCAGAATGGTACAAACTCCCCGGATTCTTGTGTATTGCAGCGTAAGTGAAGTTAATTGTTTGAGAATTTTGATAATTTTGCTGATGCTGAGTGTGTTTTTTTTTTTTAAAAAAAAAATTAAATCACTTATGGACCTATGTGTGTAAACATGTCTTGCAGATGTTCAACAGAATGTGCAAGAGGAAGAGGAGGTGGTGGTACGACAAGAGAAGGTTGGGGTGTTTAGTGCGGAAGTTGAAAATTCGAAGAAAGGACTGAAGAAAAGAGGGCCAAAACAGAAACCCAAAAGGAAGAATCATAGACCCAGAGTGCTTGTTGAAGGAATGCCAAAGAAGGCACCAAAGCCAAAGAAGACTCCGCGGCAGCCTAAGACACCGAAGCCTGTGACTCCAAACCGTGCCCATGAAACAACCCGGAAGAGGAAGTATGTGAGAAAAAATTCGGTTTCAGGGAATGTAGTGGTGGATGAAAGTGTCTCCAAGAGAAGGAAGTGTGGGAGGGGAAATAGACAAAGTAACTCGGATGCCATCATTTTACTTCCACCTCCTCCCATAAAGACGTGTAGGCAAGCTTTGAACTTTGATTTGGAAAACCAGTCCAGAGATGACAAAGCCATAATTATAGCTATTCCTGAATGTGGAGTCCAAGCAGCAGATGAATGTGCCTTCACAAAAGCTACTGAACATGAAGTTCAACTAGTAGAGGATGAGTGTGTGGATGCTAGGGAGCAATGTGAGAAAAACAAAACTAGAAGCAATAGAAGAAGCAGGAGGAGGCGGAGATTGAATATATTATTCATGCGTAATCTACCTGTAGGCCAAGGACAGTATCCAAGAAGAAAGAGGAGATTGAGGAGAGCGACAAGGAGATGCAATTTAACTGTACTAACTGCAATTCCATTATGCAGCCAACTGCCCAAACTTCCTTCTAAGCAAGCTTTTCCCAGCAGAAAAGCAACTCCAATATGCAGTGAGCCACCAAAGCTTCCTTCCAAACATGCAGCTGTTATTGAAAAGAATGAAACTGAGGTTGTTTATGAACCACAAGCAAGCAAAAATATGTTGCTGACTAATAAATTTGAAAAGGATGTTGCTGGCAGAACTGTAGGACCCTCTGTTGTCGTTGATTTAGAACTTCATGGAAATAAAAGTGAAGGAAGTCCATTCAAATATGAGGATTTTCCACTTGCTAGCTACTTAACAGGTGTTTCTCCTTGTAAAAAACGAAAACACCCTCTGGAGCTTGAGAATTTTGGGCTCATGGACCAAGCAATAGGTATCTTTCTTGCACAAATGTTTTTAATCATGATTCTCTATTTAAGCTGCATATGTTTAATACCTACTGTTATATCAATGTAGATTCACAGAAAAATTTGCAGGAACCTGGATTGGGATTACAGGAAGGCTTTCAGGAACCCAGAATTGCTGCATCGCCACACTTTCAAGAGCAAAATATTGATCCTCTGGCACCCTTTCCTGGTCAGAGTTCTGGTAAAACGTTACCCTTTCCTGGACATTTCATTGGTGGCTTGCCGCAGCAGGATATTGGTGTCCTCGGAATGTTGCCAGAACTGGGTACTGGTGCAGTGGAACCTTTTCTGGACCAGAGTAATGCCGCATTGGAATTTTTTCCAAGACAGGCACAGGCGATCGAACGGGTGGAATTCTTGAAGGAACAGGTAATGTATCGTCTGGACCGGTTGCACGAACAGATAATTGGTCCCTCTTCACAGTTACAGGAACAGAATCAAGTTATCCAGAGAAAATCTTGGAATCCCAAGGATTTGTGGTTCACTGCCAAATCAAGAGGTATCATATACTGCCAAATCCCAACGTGCAATTTAAATGATTCTCATCAAATCGTGTGATCTCTAATATCAAATTCAATCTTGATGTAGGTTCACAGGAGATCATACAAGTAGAGAGAAATGGACTTCCTACTCAGAAAATGCTACCTCGCTATTCAAGAGGTAGTTTTCTTTGGCATAAAAGCAACTTAATCATTCAAAATTATGAACCTCTAACAGCAATTCCCATCCTCACACAGGTTTACAAGTAGATATGGAGCAGCAACTAATGCAGTCAACCACTGCAGACATCATAAGGAAATTCAAGGATTTAACTATCAGAGATGGAGGCAGCCAACTGCCGCTGCAATGTAATAAAGCAGATGGCACAAGCAATGGGCACAATGCAGTGGTTCCCTATCAGGTTGGCCCTAGCAGTGAGCATGGCGCTCTGGTTCCCCATCAAATAAAAGAAAAGCGGAAGAAACTGAAACCAGAAGTTGATCTAGACCCTAGGACATGGAGGATGTGGAATCTCATAATGAATATAGATGATGGCACCACTAAAGATCATACAAGCAATGAGGATATGGAGAAATGGTGGCAAAAAGAAAGAGAAGTTTTTGAAGGAAGGATCCAGTCATTTACTGCTCGAATGCATCTAATTTTAGGTATATGCTCACTAAAATATTTTCCATTATTCAGAGAATTTGCTGTTCTTTTTTTTTAAACAATTTTACAATCTTTTTACTGTCTGAATGTACTGAAAATGATATATTTTGTTTCTCCTCTTGGATGGTATGTGATAGGTGATAGACGGTTCAAGCCATGGAAAGGTTCGGTAGTGGATTCAGTTGTTGGAGTTTATCTAACTCAAAATGTATCAGATAATCTTTCAAGGTAATTTTCTCTTTTGGGCTGGAGCTTGATTACTCAAAATTTAAAAGAACTGGCTCAGACTAAACTTACATACTTTCTGTATCCCTGCAGCTCTGCATACATGTCGCTTGCTGCAAGGTTTCCCTTGAAATCAACAAATGACCACAGACCAAGTGATGAAAATCTCAGGACCACAGCTAGTCTAGAACCAATAGGAAGTAACTCAACATCAAATGGTGCAGTATATGATTCAGAAGGGAACATGTATTTTGTCACTGAGCCTGAACCAGATAGGTGTTGTGAATTGAAGGACAGAGACGATCCTTTTGATTCCAGGATTCAAGGGAAAGCTTTACAAGAAAATGGTGATATTAAAGTCATGACAGATGCAGTTCCATCTCAGGCATTTGACACTTCTTCTGTTCAATCCCTTGACAGAACTCAGTTGTTTCCTACAGGGAACTCAAAAGCAGAAGTTGCTTCTTCAAGTAAAACCTCTAATGCTGAAAGTTTTATTACCCAGTTTTCCCATACTGGGAACTTGAAAAAAATTTCTGTTAATCAGTTGTTCCGAACTGCGAACTCAAAAGCAGATGTTGCATCTCCAAGTCAAAACCATATCAGCGAAAGTTCTGTTTCTCAGTTCTGCCCTACCGGGAACTCGACAGCAGATGGTGCATCTCCAAGTAAAACTTGTATTAAGGAAAGTTCTATTGCTGCTTCCACAGGGATTCCGCAGCTAGAAAACACAGCCTTGCTGCAGGATAAAGTAGACGGGATATTATACTGTGATGAATGCCTAGACGGATATACAAAACCAACAAGGATAGAAAATGGAAATCAATCATCAACCTCAGGTAGAAATGACCTGAAAAGGGAAATCAATCCCTTTGAAATCTCAGTTTCGCCTTCAAATCGAGAAAGCATCAGAACTGATATGCCACAAGCTCATGATGCCACAACCACAAGCAGGAAAAGTCCTGGAGGGAAAGGGAAGTCGAAAGAATATAAGTCTGACATGAGAAATGACAGGACGAAAAAGACTACTCCGAAAAAGAACAGTGATCATACAGTACAACAGGATTGGGATCTTTTGAGGAGAATATATTCAACTGGAGAGGAAAGAAGTCACGATCAAATGGATTCTGTGGACTGGGAAGCAGTTAGGTGTGCAGACGAAAGTGAGATTGCTGATGCCATCAAAGAACGTGGCCAGCAGAACATAATTGCAGGACGAATCAAGGTATGAAACTGTGCATTTTGGCAAAAAAAATAGGAGTTTCAAGTTAAAGGTTTTCTTTTCCTTTTCTTCTCCTACTATTTGATATTATTCTTGTAGATGCTAACACTAGTTACTCACTTTTGCAGGAATTCCTTAACAGATTGGTCGAACTACATGGTTCCATTGACCTCGAATGGCTGCGAAATGTTCCACCTGATAAAGTGAAGTAAGCTGACATATCACTTCACTGAATGTAGCAATCTTGAATGAAACCCACTTTCAGAAAGTAACTCATATTTAATGTATTTGTATTGAAATCATCAACAATCCCAGGGAATACCTGCTGGCCATAGAAGGATTGGGGCTAAAGAGCGTGGAGTGTGTACGGCTTTTGTCACTTCAACACATTGCCTTTCCTGTAAGATATAGTAGAATATCCTGATTACTTACTTAATAATAAGCTTTGCCTCAGAATATTTTGAGATTAAAAACTACAGTTGAGCTTTTTCTTTCTTCTTTCTTCTTTTTAAACCAGATATAAATTTCAGGATTTATTGCTGGTCAACACATTGGACTAACTTATTTGGTCTTTAATTTTCCAACCAGGTTGATGTGAATGTTGGGCGAATAGCTGTGCGTCTAGGCTGGGTTCCCCTCCAACCCCTACCTGGAGATCTTCACATACATCTTTTAAAAGAGTATGTATATATACAAAAAAGCACAACATAATTATAAATAGAAATGAGAATTTCTAATCACATTCTCTGTAGGTACCCGGTGATGGATAAAATTCAAGTGTATCTTTGGCCACGACTATGCTACCTTGACCAAAAAACATTGTAATTACAAACTTCCTCCTTTAATTCAATATGTATTTATTTATTTCTCAAATATGAAATTCCATAACTAATTTTGCAACTTTTTGCAATATAGATATGAACTACATTACCAAATGATTACCTTCGGAAAGGTGTGCTATCAGTCTTTTTATAAAACACTTTGAAAGCATTACTGTCTCCTTCCCACTTTTGATGTGCTATAAAGAAAAGCTAAATGGTGATGGCATGCTGAATATTCATACAGATCTTTTGCAAGAAGAGGAGTCCAAATTGCGGTGCTTGTCCATTGAGGGGGGAGTGCAAACACTTTGCCAGTGCAGTTGCGAGGTTTGCTTCATAATTTATAGATAAATTTTCTTAAATTGTCCAGCAATACAGCGATGCCAGGAAAATGAAAGCAAAGCAATTTTATGAAACAAATTCTGAATGTTCAAATGTTGGATCCAGTGCAAGGTTTGCCTTACCAGGGCCATCAGAAAAAGCGATAGTGATGTCAGAGTTTGGTAATGGAATTGGACAAAACCCTCCTTTGGTTGTCAATCCAATACCAGTGATTCGCATTGAGGCTGATCCTGTTTCAGAATCTGGATATCAAATAAACAACTGTGAGCCTATCATTGAGGAGCCACAGTCACCAGGGCCTCCATGTTCAGAATCTCCAGAATCTGAGATTGATAATGATGATTTCAGCATTGGTGACATTGAAGATGTTCCTACTCTCAGACTGCCAGAAAGGGAGTTCAAGGAAAATTTCCCAAATTTCATGGAGATGAACAAGGTCATGCTTCAAGACTCTAGTGCTTTGGTTGCTCTGACTGCAGAAACTGCATCCATGCCCGCAAGGAAACTGAAGAGATGCGCTCATTTACGCACAGAGCACCATGTGTAAGTAGCCATTTTTATCTTCATATGATCTTCCAAAAAGATAATTTAAACATCAAATACTAACAAAATTCTATTCTTGTACAGCTATGTACTTCCAGATACTCACAAACTACTTCGAGGGGTAAACTAACTCATTTTAAAATTCAACTAACTTTTTATTGTTAATTATGTATCAAATTTCTGATTATGATCTGTGAATTTAATTACAGTTTGATAGGCGAGATCTTGATGATCCGTCTCCCTACCTTCTTGCGATATGGTCGCCAGGTACAGCATTGATGAGTTACATAATGGAATTGTTGCATGAGTTTCCATTATCTGGAAATAAGATGCTTATGACTCCTTGTGCTTTGCTAAATGGAAATTAGGTGAAACTCCGAATTCAGTTGGCTCACCACAGTACAAATGTAACTCCAAAGATTCCAAACTTTGCAATTCGGAGATATGCTATTCTTGCAATAGTGTTCGTGAACGAAATGCTGGTATAGTTCGCGGAACAATTTTGGTGAGTCAAAACTATTAAGCCATTTACACATTCTAGTCTTTAAACAATTAAATCAGAGAAATGACGATAGGAACAACAAATGTAATGGACAGATACCTTGTCGCACCGCAAATAGAGGCAGATTTCCATTGAATGGAACATACTTTCAAGTTAATGAAGTGAGTTCATCATTCAACATTTCTCCAACATTTTCGCATTGTCATGTCATTATTAAAATGAACAATTAAATTTTTACAGAATGTCAATATTACACAGGTTTTTACATAATGTCAATATTACACAGGTATTTGCAGACCATGAAACGAGCCATCACCCCATTAATGTTCCGAGGCATATGATTGCTAATCTACGAAGAGAAATCGTCTGCTTTGGAAGTTCAGCAACAACAATGTTTAATGGTACATAAGACATGTTCACTACATAATTAAGATAAGTTGTTATGCAAATTGTAAAATTAAGTAGTTTGGCTCATGGAAAAATGCTTTTGCTTTATAACAGCTTTAGACATGCGGCAGATTCAGGAATACTTTTGGAGAGGTATGAAGCAACAATTTCCTAAATCCTTTATCATATGTTAAAAATGATGAATCAATGGGCTTAATATGACAAGCTGTTTTAGTATCGATCTTGATAATGAGATAGTGTCTTAGAACTTAATAGTATATATTATGTGTAAACTTTTTGCAGGGTTTGTTTGTGTGAGAGGATTTGATAGAAGATACCGGTGTCCAAGACCTCTTGTAAAGAGACTTCACTGCTCACCAAGTAAGGAGGCTGGAAGCAAAAGAGCAAGAGATGAAAGTTGACCGCAAGGCAAACTGATGTTTATACACATAATAACATGCTCTAAAGATTTTGTACATATATAGGTAACTGCAAAATCTATATCCACGATCAGTTAAATTTATAACATCAGTGTGCAATTTGTTTTAATATCATTTGAACAACTAATCATAATCATATTTAGATGCAAAAAGAGTTTAGAAACAAAAATGTTTGTAACACTCTTACATGGGAAGATACATCGAGTATACTGAGAACCTGTTTGGTATTGAGTTTGGGTAATTGTAATTTATTAAAGTGTTTAGTAAACACTAACTGCTGTAACTTAAAATGTTAAATTAATTTGATTCATCACTTGTAAGATGGAAAATCTATAATATATTTACTATTCTTGTTAAAATTATTATTTTAAGATTATATTTACTACACACTATTAATTTTTATTTCATTATTACCGCTTCTTTTTCATAGTAACTGTACCTTACCTCAATATCAATGAGGAAATCCAATGTTACATTTTAAAGTGTATTACTATCAATCGGTTTCTATTTAAATTTCCTCATGATTTATATCTTTTTTTTTTTTAAATATTTGAGTTCAATAATGATATAGATTTCAACATTTTGAGTTCCAACTAGTATAGTTATATGACATTTGTCTATTAAATGATAAAAAATTTAATAAAAAATTTAATAAATTATGAAATCTATTATTCAATATAGAAGTGCAGTATAAAAGCAAACCTAATGTGGCAACAGATAACAGTAAAAGGGGGATCCTAATTTTTTATACATTCAAATCCAAGTCAAATTTGACCAAATAAATATATCACTGTTTCATTTTAGTTTATGACGTGGATTTATTCATGCTTTTATCCTAAACACTCGTTAATAATGGGCTTTTAACAGGGACCCAAATGAGAAAATGCGACAAGGCGATTTCTGGTCAAGTCCTTGTTGTCATTTTCAGTTTCTAGGCTTCTAGAACTGTAGCAACTAGCTGAGGGAGGTCGTGGAAAATTGACCAATTTTTCATTTTTACATTTTTTAATTAATTGGATTTAAAAAAAAAAAAAAAAAAGAATTGGAAGTTGTTTGGTCAAATTGTAACGTAAAATTGACCTCAACCTGAGCTTCGCGACTTGAGGTTTTGAAAGTGGCCAGAAACTTCTGCTTCTAATTTCTAAAGAACACCTGACTTTGCCAACAAACAAAATTTAACCGTATTATCTAGAAAGTAGAAACAGAAAGAAAGGAAAAAGAAAATATAAATTAATAAAATAAATCATGTGAATCTTGTAATATTTTCATCCGATTAATAGTGCTATGATTGTATAAAAAAATTCGTGATTCTAATTTCTAACATTACTCTTATTGTATTAAGAATTTAGAATAATGCAATTAGCTCCTATCAAGTATCAAGCACTATCTTTGTTTAATAAAGAAACAATATTCTTAATTTTATCAATTTTCTATTTCCTAAAATTTATTTGTAAGACTTCTGGTTTGTTTCCACGAAGCAGATGATGACCACTCGTTGAAGACGAATGATTTTCCTGCATTTTCTTTCTGTTTGAGGCTACATTAAATCCATATTTTTATTTGACTTGCGTCTGAATTTTGATCGAAATGATGGATGTTACCATTCTAACAACGGTTACATTAAATCTATATTTTTAAATAATCAAATTCGTTTATAATTTAAGATTTGATTGAATCATTCGAAACAAAAGTGATCCATAAGAGATGTGCAAGGCATATTATCTGATATTTCAAATGCTCTAAGGTACAAAATAATGCCAGGCAAAAGTAGGTGAGTCTTTTGCATTTTTACCCGCCCATTATTCGACTTTCTTTGGCACTTCGAAGATCAGATTCCTCGATGAGACAGTCTTTCACATGAGCACTCCGCGGCTATTTTTAATTCTAATTAGTGGAGTTTTCGACAGGCTTCTGTAAAAATATTGATAATATGATGGAAAACGAGTTCAAAGATAGTGAAAGGATCCGACGTGTAGGGGGGAAAAAAAAAGACAAAAAAAAGAGTTAAAAAGAGTAAATATTCGAAAAATCTTTGTATTGTAGGTTAAATAATATTATTTCTATATTTTAAAAAATATTTCAAGAGACACCCTTGTTATTAAACATGCGACACTCTTATCCTTATTGTTTCTTCTTCTCTATCACAATAATGCCCTTACTATCACTTTGGAGATAATTAATTAATCTATGGAGATAATTAATTATTAAGAAATTAATCCATAATTATTCATTAATAAATTAAACTATAATTATTAGTCTGAATGAACTGGTATAAATTCACAAGCATACAAAAATTTTCTAATTATTTAAATTAAATTAATAGCAGCTAACTTAAAGTAATGTTTAGTACACTTGCAATTATAACCTTGTTAATAATTATCTATAAAAAAAAAAACTTAATTTACCAAATTAATCCTAAAACTAAAATAATAAAAAATACATTTGTTTTTACTTTATTTTTAAGGTTAATTTGTTAATTTACTTTTTTCTTATAAATAAGTTAATTAATATCTCCGAGAGTAATGTTGCAAAGATATTACTATAAAAACAAATAAAAATAAAGACATGAGCGTAATATATTTATACAGTGTGGGACCCACCCAAAGCACTGTAAGATGTTGCAAGATTACCTTAAATGTAAAGACATGAGTTTCCTATATTTAATAACATGAGCCTCTTGAAAAATGTTTTAAAATATATGAACTAAACGGAATCTCACGCTAAAATATATGGACTAAACCAACATTTATCTAAGATTAAACATCTAGTATAAGAATCGCAGTATAATCTACATAGACTTATTCTCTAGTCAAAATAATAAAATGATTCTTAAAATATATAAGTTTAATGTGAAAATACTCCCATTTTTCTTCCCAGAAAAAGACGACTCATTCAAGAGCTGTCATTATTATATGCTGTGAACAACTGGACCGCCATTGTAACAATACTGTTAATTTGGCATTGAGGTCCTGTGATTTTTAAACTCATGATAATTGCGACACAATCATAATCTTTCTCTCTCTCTCTCTCTCGAAGTAACACCATACACTATTCGTATATTTGACACACAACAGTTTACATTCCATCGATAAATGTGAGTACCCAAAACTCCTGACAAAAATAATAAAACAGTTCTCTCCTTATGCATCTACTTACGTACCTAGAGAGCTACACAATCAACATCCATTACAAGCTCTTAAAAAAAAAAAAAAAAAAAAAACAATAATAATGATAAGAAGAAGCAAAGAGCAGCCCCCACTGTCAGACTGTGGCCAAAAACTCTTGCTTCACTGCATTGACAATAATAAGCGTAGCTCAGACACCCCCCCAATATTCATTGCAAATTCGACTCGACTCCACCTATTCTCTATTCTAACACGTGTTCATTCCTTTCTTGTTAGAACTTAGAACCACCCACCTCATCGTTAATCTAATTAATCACTTGGTATTACCACTACGACAAAAAAAAATACATTCTTAATTACGTAATTAATTAATTAATTAATTAATCCTTTAATCAACACCTGATTAACTTAATTTAATTTTAGCCTTTTTACCTGCTTCATTTCGTCCTCGGTTCGCGACGCCGTTTGGACGGCGGCTCGAGGAGAAGGACCGAGTCTCTGTACCTGTACGGCAAGACCTGACTCCTCCCTCTCTTCGACCGCACCACTGGCAACGCTGACGCTGACGTGTCGCGACTTTTCATCTCTCTGATTATTCTTCCCGGGGACTCGCCCGCATTCGAAGTCGCTCTTTCTTCTGTCGCTTTCTCGCGAGTCGTCGCCACTTCCTTGTCCCGACTCGGAGACGACTCGGCCTCGGTGCTCGAAATCAACTCGGCTGCTGCAATCAGCAAACCGAAGCAATCACTGCCGCCGCCGACGCCTTTGTCGTTTTGTTCCTTGAGCGGTTTCGTTTCGGTATCCTCCTTGTTGCTTTCTTCTTCAACGACCTCGTGTAAGACTGTGGTGATATCTGAACATGAGCCCGAGCCCGAGCCCGAGCCTGAACCTTCTTTCATTTTCTCTCTACTATTTCCCGACGAATCGCTCTCGATTTGCTTCCCGACAAAGCTACAAGCGTCCAGATTGCCATTCTCAGACTCGCCGTCGACGTCAGACTCCCAAAACGCGTCCACTAAACTCAAGTTCAAATCGATATCGAACCGCGGCAACGGCGGCGACTTCACGGAAGTGATCGTGCGAAGAATCTTGCTCAACGATGCTTGCGCCTTCGAACATCTACCTGTCTGATTCGAACGAAACGACGCCATTTTTGTACAATTTAAAAACGAAAAAACAACTTTCACATGGCTTGGGTTTCTCTCGACAAATGAAAATTTCAAGAGCAGAGCAGCAGATGTTTTTTTTTTTTTCTTTTTAGTCTTTATTATTTATTATTTGTTTTTTTATGTAAATTTTTCTTTCATATATATTTTTTTTTTTTTGGTTGTAGACTTTGTAGGGCTCCAAATCTGATCTATAAAGCCAGCAACGTTATGTTATTGGTGCTTTGTTGACGTGGCAACGATGTTTGGGGTGCATGGGTAAAATACGTGGCGAGACGTGAGTGGATGGAGGGCAATAGAGCTTGGCACGTTGGTAATTTTGTGCAAATAGAAAGAATGAATAAAATTAAAAGAAATACTGTTACTTAAAGCAGAAGTTCAAAAAAAAATGAATGCTTTTTAGTTATCAGCTGTTGTTTTGAGACAAGTGTTAATGTCGCGGGTAACAAAATTCATCGGTGGTGGAAATGGAGTAGAGTAGTAGTGAAATAAGAATAAAAAGTTGCCAAAAGCGCTTATCTTTATCAGCACTTTTGGGTCAAACTTTTGGGACAATTAACTTGGTCCTTTGATTTTATATCAAAAAATGAAAAAGGCTCTGTTGTGATTTATTGTATTTTAGTAAATAATAAAATTTTATTAATTTTCTAATCATTTAATGGCGTCACTATTTTGAGATAATTGAATCGGACCGGACCCAGAAGCCCCATCCATGATAACTCTTTCCTAAAACAGTTTAAAGAAAAATTTATTTATTTATCTATATAATTGGGTTTGGCAGTCAAGAAGGCAGCAATTGAATTGCACGTGGCAGGCAAATGAGAGTATACTTTCTTGATATTGATGGAAAAGGATCAGAAAATTTTTCATGATTAATGAAAGATTTTTCGCAAGAAAGTTTCATTCCCATTTGATAGATTGGCCCACAACCACAAAAGCACAAAACTGGGGTCAAATAAATTTGGGTATTCTGCTTCGGCACATAAGTTTCTCCGAAATGTTGTTTACGGGCCCAAATTTGTAGTAGATAAAACTTTTAATGTTCGCATAAATAAACAATTTACTAGTAAAATTTAAAATGATGGATTTGTGAAATTAACTTGGTTCTTTTAAATTTTATCTTTTTATTTTTCAGTTCTACTGTTTTTAACCCTTGGGTTATTTTTAATTGATTTAAGGGTATTATTTTTTAATTTACATTCTGCATATAAGATATATAAAATTACATAGATATTTTAAAAATATTATTTGACTCGATGCACTCATCACATCCTCTTATATCAACTTCAAAGAGAGCTTATAACTACGCAATTATTGCACCTATGCTTGATATGTTAATAGTTATGATTCAAATTTAAAAGGTTTAGCACTTCATTCTCAATTGTTACTTGTGTTTACTTTCTGAATTTGATTATTATGTTAATTTGAGTTGCATTGTATTTTTAAAATATTTTATGCTAATGTATAATTTTTTAATCAATAACTACCGACCACATTCTTATACATTAGAATAGGATAATATAATTTTTTAAATTTTTTTTCTTTAACAGTATTAGGAGTGAATTGAAATTTTTACATTTTTAAAAGGTAAATTGGAAACTGTCATTTTCAAGAAAGGTGTAAATTAAAGTCTACTCTTAATTTAATTTAATGCTCGATCTTCATTGCTAGGTAATGATGACTGACTGCCGAAAAATGAAAACCTGTGAGCAAGGGAGGTGTCATTGGGTCCAGTAACTTTTGTATTTTGCTTGACAGAAGACGTGTCCGCGTTGGAAGGTAGGGATGCGGGGGCATGAATGAAGATGCGATGTTACATGTCTTGCTTAAATAAAGCACGGGTGGGACTAATTGGACCCGAAAAATTTTTTTATTATACTTATTTTAAAAAATAAATTTATTATTAAAAATTAAAAATTTTAAAATTTCAAAATTACCTGGGGCTATTCACTTTTTCTCTTCATCTTATAATTACATATTCTCTCTTTATTTTTATATTTTATAGACTAAATATTCAATTTTACTCTCTTTTAATTTTTTTTTTTTTACTTTTCTTAGTATATCATGATTAATATTTTATACTTTTTGTACATAAGAATTTTTTTTCATAATATTCATTAACTTTTATTTTTGGTAAAAATTAATTTCTTAATATTCATTAACTTTCAGGGCCGATAAAAATTTTATTGATATTTATTTTTAAATGGTGAGTTTTGTTCCTTTTGGTTAGTGTCACCAACTATTTGTAGTTAAGAGAATATATCTGAATGAACCGATAAGAATTCATAAAATTAAAAAGAGAAAGAGAAGAAAGGTTTAATTGAGTATTTTTCTTCAAAAAATATTTACGTAATAAAATTCTTAATTAAAAAGAGGGTATAGAGAAGAAATTGGTGAGTTCAAATAGCTCCAATGATAAAAAAAAAAAAAGTATATATACTATAAATCTTCTTAGTTTTCATGGTGACTGTGATTGGTCTGATTCTAAACAGGTCAAAACCTGTCTTCAAATAGTGTGTTTGAAGTCTAGTTTGAAAATCTAATTGAAAGTGAGGATGGAGAGACATGCTCTTAAACTACAAGAGGACTTTATTCTCACTATCTCATAGAAAGATGTGAACCCTTGAATTAAAATATGAGATAAGAAGATATCTATCATTTGGCTTCATTTTTTCTTGATTCATATGCTAACCAAGTCTTTTGAGTAACATCATACTTCATATGTTGATTCTTTTTTCACAATTTATATCGGGTATAATTAGATAATCTTCTTTCATGAAAAATGCTGCTCTCAGCCATCTTTTTGATATGTTCAATTTGAATTTAGTTGTTTCTGTAATTGTATTCACATTCTTCTTCTTCTTCTTCTTCATCAGTTTCTGAATTCAGAAATTCCCGGTAAATTAAAGTCTACTCTGCGACCTCTAAATTGTTTGTCAATGGGAACCTCAAATTACCACGAGGAACTTTTGGGTCCATATCTAGTTAAAAAATTATATGATTGCACGGTGGAAGCTTCAATGAATGAAAGGTGGAGCATAACTGCATAAGTGTTTTGCTTTTGATAAATGAATCCATAGTATGATACTTTGTCCTGTCTTCTAAATAATGTCTTTTTTATTAAGCTCATCCTTTTATATATATATATATAATTCACTTGTTGTTTGTCAAATAATTAGGAAACATAAAAAATTACTTTTTAATTGACGGTAAGTCATTTTTTTTCTTTTTATTTATAATGGAAATTAACAGCTGCTTTTTGTCGTTTGTCTACAGTGAAGGGAGATTTAAATCACATTATCTTCACTGTAACATCTCTATCAAATTCTATTTCAATAAATAAAGGAATTATCTTCTCCATTTTCAGACCAACCAACAAGATTAAATGAAAAAAAAATAAAAAAATGGACCCCCTCAATGCAAATGCCCACATGAGTGTCATTTGGCATTGACCATTGAAGTTAACAAGTCCAATCAGAAATTCCTATTTTTGCTTCAAATAACTTCAGAATAAGGGCAGCCCTGTTTGATGCAGACAAAAGGCATCAAAAAATTTTGGGGAGCATTTTTCTGTGTGGAATATTCTGTTTTTCTTTAGTTTCCCACTTGTTTTGTTCTCTGATGAGTGGAGGTTTCTTTTTTCCCTTTTTTTCAAATCTAATTTTTATTTTCTTAGGAGTACAAAATCTGAGACATGCAATACTGAAGAAACTGCAAATCTACAGAGAGTCAAAGGAATTATTATTTATTGGTGACATGAGCATGCTAAATAGTTAAGTTGTGTAGGGCTGATGATATCATGCCATGCAATTGAATTTGAAAACTTCCAATCAGTCAAAGTAATTGCTGTTGAAATCTGTCACTATATTCACTGAGTATAACTCCCAACCGTCTACTATCAATGTAAGTGCTTTAATTCCTAAACACAAATTCACCAACCAATTTAGTGTGCACTCCACTTATAAGACTGCATCTTTTTTTTTTATTACATGAGATTATTATTTAATAGTATAATTTATATTACATGAAATTATAATTAATATTTATAAATTAAAATATTATTAAAATTAATTTACATTAATTCTTATGAAGTACACCCAAAATTTTATTAGTTTACATTAATTCTTATGAAGCACGCCCAGATTTTTATTCTCTTTAATATTCGAGGGATGTCTACTCCACTCACATTTCAAAAAGGTGAAGACTAACTTTGCTCAAATTAAGGAAGAAAATTAAACCCCTATAATACATTGTGGGAGCTCGAACTCATAACCTCATAATTATAAAATTGTGGGAACTCGAACTCATGACCTCACGATCTCACAACTCAGTGACTTTATAAGACTGCATTTAATTCTTATAACATAAAAAATTTAAATTTTTTTAATATTTTTATAGAGACTTAAACTTTTACTCTCACCTATTATAAGTGTAAGAGCTTTTTTTAGTGGATTAATATGAATTAATACGGGAGCACTTCTAGATTTAGCTTTTACACTTTTATTACTGCAACGGTAAACCTCTAACTTACTGTTGCTATGAAAGGAGCTATGGCTATGCATAGACCTCATCATATCAAAGAGAGTGCAGCTGCTCATACTACAATAGACATAGCTGGCAGTAGCTAATTAGCTGGGTGTAAAAGTTACATAATTATATACCACAATAGAAAAAGGAACCTAAGGCTCAATAGGTTGAGAAGTATTCATTCAGAGCAGTACATATTTTATAAATTTTAATAAAAGACTAAGCTGAATGATAGCTAGAAGTCATGAAATTAATTAATTAGCTTCAAGGCTTGTGATGCTGGGTGTAGATGTAGTCCAAGTGAGCCTCTGCTATGATTCTTCTCTTCAAGCATTCTTCATCTCCATTCTCATCACATGCCTCCATTCCCATTAGCTGCTGTGCGTTCCCAAAAATAGCAAATGAATGAGTAATCTCAATTCTCAAAAGTAATAAATATATAAAGTTCATAATTGCTTAAAGATCAAGTAATGGAAGCATACAGTCATTGATTCACTTTTCTCCATCTCCTGAAGAGAAACTTCACTAGTGAGCTCCTTAAGCTTCACCTCCTCTTGTCCTGTAAAAAGTGAAAAAGGGAAAAGTATCACATAATATGTAGACGGTACTGCGGGTTAGTTTATCTGCGGGTTCAAACCCTGTTCGTATGATCAGGCTTATAGCTGAAACATGAAGAGGAACGAGTAACTATGTGGTTACCTTGTTTGGTTCCCATGAATCTGGCAGAGATTTTGGATGAGAAAATGAGAAGGATGAGGAGGAGAAAAGCACTGAATTGAAAGCTGGGCTTCATGATGTCTGCTTAACACAGCACGCACAAAAAGAGAGAAGAGATCAAAGGGGTTGAATATGAATTGTTGGGAGTTGAGGTGGTGAAAGGAGAGGTGGGTAGAGGATGGATTTAAATACATGCAAGTCAAGACAGCAACTGACGCATGTCACATGAAGGGGGGCTTCCAAACAAGGCAGTTAATTTACGGTAGTAGCTTCAAAGTGTGGCCCAACAGTCCAACACCATCATCTTATTATACTAAATTCCAAATTTGTTGTGTGACAACACACTATGATTTTATTTGTGATGAGAGATATGACCTTTAATTAATTTAGTCTTTGTCTGCCATAATGGCCCTAGCAAAATCACAAAGATTAAAGGACACCACTTCAAAAATCAATGTAATAGTGGTTAACAGTGTCAACAAAAGTCAACCTTTTGGCCATGCTCACAGCTGTTGCCCATCATCACTTGTTTTTACCCCTTAGATATTTTAACATATTGCGAAAAACACACTAGAAATAAACAAACCCATGTCTGCAATTGCCTCACAGATGTAAGCAGTTCCTGCTGCGAGTGGCAAATGGCACCTCTTTTGAGTCTTTTTAAATTTTATCTTCTTTGGTATCTCTCCAATATTTCTAAGATTTTGGTTTGTGATTTTCTATCCAATATATTTCAAATGCATAGCTATTCTAGAATTATCAGGGGATTATGCTTCTCTTTTGGAAGATTTGAATCTTTCATCAAATAATAAAACAATTTTTAGTCAAAAGGGGCGTTGTTGGGGTTGGGTTCTGTGATGGCAGATGTTCATTGCATTTGCATGATCATCTTCTTTCTCTTGAAAAAAATGAATTCAAAATATTGAAAGATGGTGTCTGCTAGTACCAGACAAATTTGATTGGGAAACACAACAATATAATTAAACCCCATGAGAGGTCTCTAGATCACATATATGACTGTGGCTTTGGAAACTGATAATGTCATTCTTTAATTTTATAATTTGTTCAATCCAAGACCATTGCTTAAGCTATGTTATGATTAAATCTTGAACGATAGTGTTTGGGCATATTCCTTTTTTGAGACTGATAGTGGACATGGTCATATATTCTTTTTTCTTTCCAATTGATTTGACTGAGATGACTCAGACTTGACCCAAATTCATAGAGGATTGCATCAAAATCATGATATTGTTTACAGGATTGTGAAATCTCAGGTATAGAATGATATGTAAGTTGTATGTTTATAAAGATTTTATTAGATTAGAATTAACTCTCATAATAATGCCATAAAGAAAAAAATAATAATTTAGTGAACGACAGTTCCCAACTCACACTGTATCATTAATATATAAAGCTTCAAATTTGTTCACCATGTTGTTACAAAATCGCAACATATGTTCAGTTGTAGCTCACCTTATCATAATACCCTTTACTGCATGCCACTGTTAACTCATTGGGATTTGCTTTCGGCTAGCCAGCCTGTTGGTTTTGAGATTATCTTTTCATATTTGACTTGCCAGTCTGCGTTCTGCTGGAGTTCAGGTCCCTGGTCTGTTTATGCTTATAGATGGCAACCCAGTCCAAGGCGTGGCTCGTCTTTATAATTTGTGTTATTCTTCTTGTCAGAGATTTTATATCCAATTTTGTTAGGATTTGTTTGATTTTGTAATTTATTCAACTCTCGCAAGCCATTTAAAACTTTTGGAAGAAAGAATTTATTTGCTCATGAAATTATACATAAGTTGTTAAAAACACTTTCATATCACCAACTAAATAAACCCTTTGTCAGAACCAGCCTAGGAACAAGGTTATGAAATGCGAGATTGATGACACTTAAATCATCATGATTTATATAAATAAAATTAAAGCTAAAAATATTCCTTCCTGTAATGTAATTTGATAATTGGAGTCCTTTACTCAAAGTTAAAGTCTTTTTCAAAAGTTCACTTGACATTCCTCTTTCACAAGCCAAACAATTCTTAGATGGTAAATGCCAGCCCTTTCTCAAAAGCACTTTTGACAGCTGCAATCTCAGTCTCGATCAAGCTCCACAAATTTCTCCACTTTTTCTCAAGTTTCATAGCAACCCATTTAGCCACGTGTCACTACTATTATAAGGGAACATATCAAGACATAGGTACATTGAGAAACGTTATTGTGTTGCAATAATATTGCAACCAACAGCACCATATGTCCTCACCATCATCAAGGCCATCCCCTTCTCAATGTCATATGTAACAAAACATTGCTGATAGCATCTATGAGGTGGAGGGTAGTTTGGCAAATCCAATAAAAAGGAGACAAAAGTGCTTTCATCCTTATGCTTTTGGCTTTTCTTTTGCTTTAAGCCTTCTGTCAGGATCGCCTAATCGCTAATATATCCCAACTTCAAAGGCAATGAAATGTCAACATTTTCATGAAAAATTTTTTGTAGCCACAGATTATAAGTCTCGTAAAGATTCTTATGGTACCACTTTCTTACAACACTTTGATGCTTTTGGGTGATATTCAGTGATCTTTCTTTTCTAGTCAACAGCATCCCCAAATAAAATGCATAACTTTGGAATCAAATGAACAACCTTAAGTCTTTTCAGAAAAATCAATGTATTATTGTCTGTTCAGCCACATGCATGCCATAGAACAATATTAAGATACAATGAATTGATGATTAAAAAACAAATCATCAAAAGCTGAAGCAATTGTCTGTTTATAAACAACAATAACAACTACCATCGAATGAAAATCTAAAAGCTTCTTCAGTTTGTTGTTGCCTCAGGAAAACGTCAGAAGTGAAAGTTACTCCAGAGAAAGTTATTCATATAACCGAATATAAATTAATAAATGAAGAAGGGAAAAAAAAATGATATAAGCAGTAAACTCATTCTGAATTTCAATGTATATAGTACAAAAGTACCTGCATTTTAATCATACGACGGCCTATTAACAGCATCGTCCTCTTTAGTTTCTAAAGCCAAAAGAAATCAGTGATGACAGTCCTAATTCAGAATAGCACCAGGGGAATAAATAGGTACCTTGACAATTATTTTCCGTAGAACAATCAAGAAATTCCTCAGTTGTACAAAAAAGAATAAACTAGTTCTACAATAAAATTCACAGTTATGAAAATTAAATTTGATCCCCCAGTTGACATGCCAACGACAAAAGCATCCACATGCTGAGTTATGCCTCCAGCTTCCTTGGCCACTACTGATGTTTAGCGTAGAGCATCCAAAATCATATCCTCCTTATACTGAAACCAACTTCCTGCAAAACCAGCCACACTAAGAATTCTCCATTCAACTTGATTTTATTATTGAAAATCTGCGTGGTACATATAATAAAATATAGATAATGACTACACTAGGGGGGAAAAATAACAAAAGACATAAAGCATATACATTGAGAGGGTCCCGGCAATATATGATGAAAAAAACACATAAGTAGGTCTCTTTCTTTTATTTTCTTGTGGGAGTGAGGAATTAGGTACTTTTCAGTGGGATAATCAATGTGATGTTTAAAGTTGTAGGAAAATCTTTGTACAATAATTAACATGCAGGAAGAGGAAATACCATTGTATCCAGCTCTGCGACATCCATGCTTAGAGTTTCAAACTCTGAGTCAACCATTTTCCCAGACATTTACTATAACATCCTGGAGAGTGGTTGTTGAATATTACTGATTGCTTTGCAAGCTTAACAATCATGATGCCTTCAAATATGTTGACTGTTTTATCTTGTGAGGATTTAGCAGTTTTTTTGGGTTTAAGAGGTACATGCGCAACTTCAACAGAAGGTTTCCCAATTTCCGTTTCCTAAACTTCCCTTTATTGCTCTTTCTTGAGACCAAACGAGTCCTCATTTCTTCTGGCCAAAAGTTTGGGGCTTGCATGAAACACCTTAATACGATCAGGAAGTGATTATTTGATCCTGACTTGAACTGGCAAACTACTATAAAATTTTCGGGTATGCAAAGGCAATAAATTCACTCAACATTCTTTTCATTTACCATGACAAAAAATTTCTCGCCGCCCCATTGCCGGAAATTTACATCAAAGATTTGTCTACCAAAATAAAATCATGTATAAATATAAAGATGATTGTTAAATGGCATTGAAAGACGTATTACATGGAGATCAAAAGCAAAAGAACAATAAATCTTTAAGAGTCCACTCCCACTACCTACAGACATTTTTCGCCCATGCTTGCAGAGACAAGGACCAAACTACATTTTTAGCACTTGATACTATCATGCCACTGCTAACGTTTTAGGGCATCACATTTCAAGGAAAAAGATGGTAATAAACAAAATAGTCATAAACAATAAACCCAATAAAGCAAGCCTGAAGCAAACCTACAATGATCATAGATGGCCCTAAAGTTTTCATTCGGGTTGTATCTACATCAAATAGCGCATAATTGCTGAATCATGAAAGCAAATTATGATTTGCACCTCATGATTTTATTAATTGCAACCATATCAACATGAATGACTACGAAAGCTAGGGGATTTTTTTTCTTCACATACAAGAGTCGGAGGCTATCACTTACAAGTCAACAACCTCCTTGAGAAGAAGCACCCAACTCATTACAACCGGACATCGCCGGAAGGGGCTAAATTTAGTATTATATTTCTGTTCCAATGATTGAAAGGCTCAAGTTTTCCTAGCTTCATCAAAGAAACAAAAATCAACAAAAATTTGTTTATGCACAAAAAAACGACATCAAGACATGGTCATGGACCCATGAGAAAATAACAATGAAGAAGTTGTGGATAGGCTTACCCTTTCTAGAGTAATAAAAAAGTAGACATGAAAAAACAGGAACCAGCAAGAAAGATGTTGTTTACGGTATTAGAAACACTTCCATTGAAAACTTAATAATAAAGAGATAATAAAGAGACCACTTGCAACAACGAGCACCAAGACACTGCATCAAAAAATTTGACAATTGAGAACCTTGGAAGAATCAAATCATGAAGTTTTCATTATATAATTGTCAATGCATATCAGTACTTGATCTTAATTTTTTTTTTTGAATTACTTGATCTTAATTTTTTTTTTCGAATGCCTTACAAAATTCAAAAAAGCATTATTGTATCCTATACCTTAAAAAAGATGCCATTAAAAAAGTGCCACTGAAAATTTAGTAAGGGGGTCGATGCAAATGAGGTCAAAACGCATAATTCACATTAAAATAGTTGAATCAATCTATGCATATTCTCATTAACGATCAAGCTTACCTGGTATTCAATGAAGTGACGTAGAAATTAAGCTGGGCGCATACGTTAACGATTTTGAAGCTACAACTCTATCATTAACACCCTACAGATTAAAATTCAGTTTTATACACAAATATTGTTGTAGAAAGATTAAAAAAAAAACTAAAAAAATCAACTTTATAATATGGAAACATGAAAAGAGTTTGAAAAATAAAATTCTTAATACCCTTTGACAATCTGTCTCAAAGTCATTCACCAATCTGTGTAAAATTTAGTGTACGCAAAGGTAGAGAGTATCAGGTGTCAATTAAATTAGGGTTTATGAATTTGATTGAATTTTTTTTCTTTTGGTGAATCGGCGGAGACGACGCACAGGCAATTCGTTTGTTGAGCTTTGGGCTAGTCACTTAATGGGCCGGGCCCAAGTTTTTCTTGAACCAGAAATGTTTATAATTGCTACCAAAAAGAACGACTAGAGATTCAAATCATGCCCCAAATGAGATTCATTTTATGGAATTCAATATATTTTCGCCCTCGCAGTTCATCTGATCTAATCTCATCAGCACCAATTCTTTAATTAAATCTATTCAACTTCAAAATTATCCTTATTTATTATTATTTTTTCAGTCCTATGATTTAATGAATTGTAACAACCAAATAATTAGGCAATGCCACATCATTTAACTCACTACCAAACCAATGCATCATAGGCAAGATTAAACTAACTCACCAAACAAAACTTTTAATTAACCATTGGATTCGCATTCTTAAGTTTTAACTTTTTGTATACATAGTCGTGCCTAAGAAAAAAGTGGAATAAACTTTTTTTTTTTTTTCATTTCTTTCAGAGGATATACCCAAATGTTAACTTACTTTTTTCAATCTCAAACCATATTTTTGAGATCACATGAATTAAATTCAATAGAATCAACAATTTAAAATTCAAGTGATCAAGTCGACATTTAATAATAATAAATTAAAAATATAAGGAAATATAATACTAACTACTAAATTAGACCCTTTAGTATTAGAATTTTTTTTATAATTAACAACAACACAATAACAACAACAAAAAATGATAATTTTTTTTTTAAGGGTTAACTTAATTATTAATTTAGACTTACATAGAATTATAGATTTAATCCATAATAACATTAATACATACAGTTGTAAATTTGTAATATTTACCATTTTACTTGTTAAAATCAAGATATCATCCATTCATTTAATAAATTATAAACATAAAACAATTATAGTATTTTTTAACTAAGAATTAAGTAAATTTAAAAAACTTATGCTAATACAAATATATTAAAATATACAACTTCAAATTATTTATAAAATCATAAAATTTTGACTTTATTTTTATTAAAAAATTTTACTTTAATATATTTTAACCTATATACTATTAATGGTCCACTAATCGCACGCTAACCCACTACTAAAATATACTCATTGTAGATTTTTTGTACGTGTCATACCTTAACTCATATATAATTGTGTCATAATTTTAAAACCAACCTGTCTAAAATTCTTAGCTCAATTTAGCTCGCGTGCATATTGTGTCGCGTTGTACGTCTACGAAAACATATCGTGTGCCTGTGCCACATGCCACCCATCCATTAGCCATCCTAGATTCATAGTTGCTATGACGCAACATTTGAGAGAGTAAAACACTAGTTCATTTCCTGTTTTGTTGCCACATGTCAGCTCATGTGACGGAAGGATAAACATACGTGGGGTCCAAATATGTTTCATACTTTTGGCAATTAGTGTCTGTCATCGCGGAAGGGATCACGGATCTGCGGTCGTTCACTCATTCTTCCAGTTTTTTTTTTTTTTTTTTTAAGAATAGAATTCCCTCCTTATCTAGAGTTGTATTTAATTTTTAAAAAATTCTTATTATATATATTTTAATATTAATAAATGGATAAAATTTAATTTTTTTTATTTTTTTTATTTAATAACTATCAATTAATAATTAAATTATTAACTCAAGACATGATCAGATTATAAGAGAATCTTATTTTTTTGTTATGTCTCGAAAAATTAAGGAAATTTGCTTGTACTCATTAAGCTGGAGTTTGTTTTCTTATCTCAAAGTCCAAATAAGTGCTAATGTACTTAAAATTTATATGAATCAGAATACAAATGTCTGAATTAATTTTTTTATATTAAAATATAAGTGACATATTATTTGCTTTTATAAACTAAAGTATTTTAAACATAGTTTGACATATATATCCTTATAAATTTATTTTTTATTTATATATAAATATTTAAAAATTAAATATAAGTTAAAAAAAGTAAATTTAAAAAAAATAATAAAATTGATAATATTTGAAACTTTATGTGTTTAACAAGCATGCTCTAGAGTCAAGCTTTATAAATTGACAATTTTTTTTTAAGAGATTATTGCTCATGATAATTCTGATCGTATAAATCTGAGGCTGTATCGTGATTACGATGTGCCAGTTTTAAACCTCTCAAATATTCGAGTGGCGATACAGGGATGTCAAAATCCTCCCATGGGTTTGCACAATAAATTAATTTTAAATAATTTTTGGAGAATAGGGTGGGGAATGGGAGAAAAATAATCTCTAAACTCTTAATGGGGTAGGGTTTAGTTTTGTCTCACCCCCACTAATCCCATTATATATAGATATTTTTTCTAATTTTTATTTAATAATTTTTATTTTATCAATTACAATGTTAGTTAATAATTTTTTTTTAATTTCTACTTGATACAAATAGATTATAATTAAAAGAAAACCTTATAATATAATTTTTATTCAACCTTAAAATATTATTGTGCTTTCTTTTCTCTCTTAAGAACTACTCTCTTCAAATATTTTTTAATTTTAATATTATTTCAAGATATTTCTACAAATATTTGGAGATTTTTTTTACATAATTAAAATACCTAGTAATATGATAATAATTTAATTAAAGTTTTTAATTTCTAATTTATTAAAATCATATATCTATATCTATTATAAAATAAATAAATGGGGAATGAGGTGGGGATGGAAGCCAGATTCACATGTAGAGATCACGACCATGCGCTAAATTTATTGGGGAATCGAGGTAAAATTTTTAATGGGGTGGGGAATGGGGTGGCGTCACCCCACCCCATCGTCATTGTAGTGACGTCGAACTCGTGTTGGGAGAAATCTACTTTCAGCTCGAGTTACAAGAAAGTAAATATAAATTAAACCCTTACGATGCATCTGCGGGAGTTCGAACCACTTTCGCCATGATTATGAGGGTGGCCGCTTCAAACATTTTCAAATTTTAGAGATTTAACCGGAAAAAATACAAACAGATTTATCAATTTATTATCACCTTTTTGGACGAGTGAGTGAAGTTCAAGCTTTTAAAAAACTTTAATTACGTTCTTAATTAAGTATCCAATGATGCTCGAAATCTTCAACCAACTTTGATTTAGACCCTTAATCATCATTTTGACAATCACGTTTAGGTAAGATATTTATAGCAAATTATCAATAGTATTTTTTTTTTCTTTTTAATTAATGGAGATTTTTTTTTCAATCTTTTTGGGAGAAATCGCCTGTGTAAATCAAAGATAGAAGTACCCAAAATAACATCCTTAATTATTAAACCACTGTAACTATAGCATTATATTACAACAACACGCGCCAATAAAGTATTGGCTCCATTGTGATAATAAGTGAGCAGTTTGTTCGCCGATTCTTTGTTAGGAGAATATGTGTTCTTGAATAGGCTAAATTATGGTATAAATTTAAAGATCACTTGCTTGATTGCCTTTTTTCAAAAAAAAAAAAAAAAAAATGCGCAAGATTAGAAATGGCAATAAATTTTTTAATCAAATTAAAATGATATCTTTCAAAAAAGGTACTAAAGCAAAGTATGAAGAGTCAAAAAGACTACTTTATGGACCGAATAAATAAATAAATTAAAAAGAAAATTAAAGACTGTTAGACTAAAATCAACTTGATGAAATGAAAACATAAACAAAAGACTGACTTTGAGAGATGAAAGGTTCGTCTGTGAAGTTTCTTCCCCCCATAGTCTTATAAGATGAGGTCAGCTGCACTTCTTCAAAAGTAAGTGAAATTTTCACGGTCACGGCACACCGACCAGAACTTTAATTTGGAAAAAGAAAGAAAGTTTCATCTCTTAGGTATCCGATATACTTTTCATCTCTTGTGTTAAAACAGTAATAGAAAATATGAAAAAAATTATAATTATAAAATAAAAATTAATAGCATATAATAAATCTGAATTTTAAATAATAATTTTGACATAAGTAATAAAGATATCGTATGTTTATTAATATACAAGTTGGTGAATTAAATCAACTTAACTTTTAAAATACAGCAATTAATGTTTATCAAATACTTTAATATTATAACTTTTAATTTATAACTACCTCATCCTTAACTGATTAATAAAGGTAGTATTTTTTAAAAATAAAAATAAAGATAATAACTTAGTTCAAATCATTTAGAATTGATTTCCTTAGTAGTATGATAAAGTTAGCATCCCCCCCCTCCCCAAAAAAAAGCAACAATAATAATAAGTAATTGATTGAAATAATTAACATCTTTTATACACATAAACGCTCAAAGCTCTAGTTATAAGTCCTTCCTAAATAAGTAATTACTATATGTTTCTTATAGAGGATCTTTTAAATTTGTTTTTAAGGAAAAAAAAAAAGTGATAACAAATGAAACTATCTTAATAAAATTATTTTCAATTCATCAAAAATTATTTCTAAATTACAAATTAAAATAACGTATGTGAAGACGCGAAACAATATGAATGCCTAACTGATACATAAAACCTTATAAATGAACATTTATCAAAAGTTGATTTCGTTATTTTAAATCCATCTTTAGCAATGTCACACTCACACAACATACATACATATATATATATATATATATCTATTAATTTGTTAATACATGCAACATTACATTAGTACGTTACACACATATCTATATCGAAGTATTAATGCGATCCTTATCAATAGCTATGATTAGCTTCAAAGTGACAAATTATTATTATTATTTTTTTTCTTCAAAAGGGTGCGTATAAGAGTAGGGCCAAAGGAGGAGTGGCAAGGAAATGCCGACGTTTGAATAATGAACGTCATGGCTTATTTCATCATTGGGAGGACTGGCTTTCAACCACTCGCACGTCTCATTACCTACCACAACCCATTTTTATATCAACCCTTTTGCTCACCAAACCCCTCCCCCCCTCTTCGCTTTTAATATTTTTATTCTTAAATTTAAAAAAGAAAATTACACACCAGGCATGCATCATTTTAAGTGTTAATTTATGCTTCATCACCACTTGTTATCACGCGTAATAATTCTCTACTTCTATTGTTATTATAATGTTAAGAGTGTTGAATCGAGTTTATTTATTGATCAATCTAAACATTAACTTGAAAAGAGGACTGGAGTTTATAATTATAAGGGTAGAAATTGACTCCAAAAAAGATTTAGGATTGCAGAGGCTGATAAAATAAACTGCTGACTAAAAAAGTCGATTAGTGTTTGGTAAACTGTGCTATTGTGGTTACTGTAAATTTAAAAATAGAAAATATGTATTTGGTAAATCTTATTACAAAAGTGCTGTTGTATTATAAAATAACCAAAATAGACATATATTTTAGTTGCTTTTTGTTTTGTGTTTAATAAATTATTTAGAAATATTTTTTCTTAAATTTGCAAAATTACATTAAAAAACTTAATTAATAAAAATCTGAAGAATTTTATAATCTGTTATATAAAATATGATAAAAATTTATACTTTTATACACAATCTAAATAAAATAAAAAGTAATATGTATGAAATTCACAATATAATTTTTGTAATAAAATTCCTCAAATTTTCCATTTCTTGAGATTCATAACCATTAATATTGTAATATTCTTCTTGAATGTTATTGTATCTTTCTATTCCTTCGTGAAAGACCAAAGTACGATAATTTTCAATGTTGTTAAAATGAGGATCTTATTGCACATGTCTCCTTATATAATTGTGCAATGCCATGGTTATAATGACTATTTTCACTTGTTTGGCAAATTATTATGGTAGTAACTAAATTGTGGCAGTAATATAATATCTAATAATTTATATATTAGGGTTTAAGGATAAATAAGATATAGTAGTCTTTTTATTAAAATACTAGGGTTATAATAAACATTTTTAAAAGGAGTATTAGCTTATTGAATAAGTTACTTATTAAAAATAACCCTCTATCTTCTTTTAAAAGCTACTCACGAAATGGAGAAAATCAGGAAATAAGCTGCTTTAATAAAATTTATGGAACACTATTTTTATTAAAAATTATTAAATAAGCAGCTTATTGAGTTTCGACCTCAATATCAAACGAGACCTATATTTAAGTTTTTTTTTTAATAATTAATTGATAAAAGCTAATATAATAAATTAAACAAAGTGATTTTGACCTCACGTGAATAATTCATGTGCCAAAAAGACCTTTTTAAAATTAGGTTGGTTTAAATCTTTTCTGATAAATGGTAACTACCCATCAACTTGTTCTTCTGCAGAAAATAAAAGAAGGAGACAATGCACTAAAATATTCGGTTTTCATTAATTAAAAAGATACCATGAAAATAGGCAGAAAAGTATTTTTTTGATTATTTAAAATATCTTTTAAGGGTGCTAACAAAAAGAACCTCAAGTCTGGTTTTAGTCTATTATTTGTTCGTGTCATTTCATGACAAAGTGACCTTGACAATTGACATGTTGTATCTATATATTTCTACACGTATTTAGGGAAGGGAAACATAAGTTTTTTGTGCACAGTCTATGAAAATGACTGCATAAAATTTGCAAGACAAAATGCTCACCAACAAATTCAAACTTAATTTGGTTGTTTGGTGTGATAAAGCAAATGGGAAACAGAAACAAAGAATGTAGACAATTGGCTTGAGATTAAAATCTTTCAACTTGTCTCACTCATTTGGTTGGTGAGCAAGCTCTAAATGAGTTTCTTATTAAGCGCATAATGAGTTAAATTCATCTTTCCCATTAAAATATTCTCAAATCATACGTCGCGTCAAATCAATAAAAGGGCAAGAAAATCAAATCCACCAAACTACGACGGCAATAATATATATATATATATATATGTGCTTATTAGTAACAAAGCGCGTAAGATTCTAAGCAATCATTTTTTTTTTCACCTCAAATCAAACTCTTGTATCAATGAGACTTCATGTGACTTAAATCCTAATTTAAAGCTTAAAATGTAATAAAAGTTTACTGCTCTTGGCAAAGTTTGTCACCTACGTAAAAACTACTGCTATGCTAATGCAAATGCCTGGTTTTCTCTTACAAAGCACAAGTAGTCCTGCCACTAACTTTTTTTTTGAGAAGTAAGGAATTCATTCATTAGTCCTGCCACTAACTTATAAAAGAGAATGGAGCTCAGTTTGGTTGTCATGACGTTTTCTAGAATTGTAAGATGTCATTTAAGGAAATTTGAATTCACATCATAAAAATAGTTGTAGTTGTTGATTTAATGTATATTTCTTCGCTTATTGGAATTTTATCTTGTGTGTACTTATTTGTTTTTATCTGATTAGCCAGGAAATATACATCGTAAGAATCCAAAATCCTACTTCAAAGCTTAAAATAAAATAAAATTTCCTGCTCTTGGCAAAGTTTGGCACGCACATAACGATCACTGCTATGCTAATGCAAATGGCAAGTTTTCTCGTAACAAGCACAAATAGCCCTGCCGATAATTTATAAAAGAGATTGGAATCAATTAGGTTTTAGCGATGTTTTCTAGAATTGCAAGATACTCGTTCAGAGAAATTTGAATTCACAACATAGAAATAGTTTAATATATATATAGCTTGTTTGGGAGTGTGGTGAGGTAGATGGGCTGCCAAAGCCCAGCTACTAAAGTGTTTGGTAACACTTGTAGTTGAATTTTGACAGGTTAATAAATTTTTTTTCCCAACTTCTACTCCACAACTGTAGCTTTTTCTCAACAGCAGCTGTAACTTAAAAGCTGCAGCACTTCACTCCCAAACACACCCATAATCTTTCATCTATTGAATTTTTGTCATGTGCGTATATATTTATTTTTATGTGATTAGCTAAGAAATATACATGATAAGAATCCAGTGAATAAACAAGCATATGAGATTTTTTATATGCAAGAATTTACACCATCGTACTTATCCAAATGATTAAGTTTATGATTATAGACAAGAATCTTTTCATATTGAGTATCGAAATTTTGATGTTAACAATCAAGCAAGATAATTTTACTTTGTTTACAATTAAGAAATATAATGACAAGAATCCAATGGACAAGCAAGCAACCAAGACTTTTTAATACAATAATTTGTACCACCATACTTGTTCCAATGATCGAGTTTATGATTATGGACAAAGATCCTCTCCCAATTCTTTTCTCTCCTAATCTCTCTTAGTGAAATGAGTGATTAAGATTGAGTTTTAAATTTTTATGCTGACAAAGATCCTCTTCCAATTCTTTTCTCTCCTAACCTCTCTTACCCTAACCTCTCTTACTGAAATGAGTGATTAAGATTGAGTTTTAAATTTTTATGTTGACGATCAATTTAGCTTGTTTTAGTTATTTATTTATAATTAAGCCAACTTTTTTCACTAAATTTAGAACATCAAGAGAGATTAAGAGAGGGAAGAAAAAAAAAAAAAGAGGAAAGGATCCTAATCCCAGGATTACACCTAAGATCAAGAATAACATATTTGAATTTTATAAGGTAAGTTAGATTGAGTATAAAGTAGATCAAGACCTCTAAATTTCTTATTTTTGAGAACATTGAGTACTGTCAGGGAGGCAGATTCTTCCAAAATATTGGGGCAAAATTCGCCTTATTTGGACATAAGTTTTCGAACTATGACATCATAGAACTGATTCATGCTGGATCTTATAGACACCAAACATAAATGAAAGGTGCTAAAATGTAGGGAACCATACCCAAAAAAAGAAAAAAAAAATAGTAATAATAAGAAGATCACGTAAACAACATCTTCCCAACACTAACTAGCTGGAAACTATTTGTGGCTAAGCAGTAGGAAGCGTCAAGTCAATAATCTAATTAGATTCACTAATGGAGATTTGAGACAATAACACCTAAATCCAAAGCAAAACTGCTGCTAGGTCTAATACTATTGTTAGGAATGTTCTCCCGCTTAAATAATCTGTAAAAGGACAATAAATATCTCCAAAATCGTTAGTGTATAAACATCACCTGAAACAATTGGAAAAAAAAAAAATAGAAATAAACGTCGACGAAGTTATCCATACTTTTATCTTGTTTCTTCTCCACATTCCTTCTTCAAGTTCTATTGCATATAAAATACAACAATTGGGTGCGGATTTAGTATACACATTCTTGATTTCTTACACGTAACAACCACACGATTTAATCTGAACTCCGTCAACCCCACAACAAATAAAATTATTTACCATTTACCACCCACCAAGAAATTGCCATTGTTGAATTCAAAATAAAAATCACAAACAAATTCCGAGAAAAAGAGGGGAAAATTGTAATTAATTTTCCTTTTCTTCTTCAGTTCTTTTTCTTCTTTGTGCAAATAATAAACATTCAATATTTTTTAATTTTTTATAAATAAAATAGCTAATAATTTTATTATCATCAATCTCCCCTAGACGGACTCCATGGGGTCATGTCCATAGGATAACTCCCCAACACCCTCAAAAACGACGTGAATTCCTGGACCTCCGCCAACGCATTCTGCGCCCTCACCTCAGCCATCGAGGCTTCGAAATCAATGTAAAACATGTACTCGAAGTGCTTAGCCGTCCCCACATTCGCATCATCAACCAGTCTGATCGGACGGTTCCGGTGCGGCCGCGACTCTATCTTCGTCAAACTTATGTTCCTGAACGCGAACGCCGACAACACCTTAAACAACACACTCGTCCCCTTGTCGTGGGCGAACACGATACTCGTCTTGAACGGCCGATCCGTGCGCGGGATTATCGGCTCACGCGCCAACATCACGAACCGAGTCACGTTGCTCGAATCGTCCTGTATCCCGTCCTCCAGGACTTGCATTCCGTACAATTCGGCGGCGCGTGCGGAGGCTATTGCCGCTGTGTCGCGGAGGTTGTTCGCGGCGATGTACTCGGCGGCCCCGGCCGTATCGTCGACGGCCTCCCGTGCGACGTTGAGCCCCAGCTTCGTCAGAGTGTGCTCGCACTGGGAGAGCGCTTGGGGATGTGAAATCACGCGCGTGAGGTACTCTTTGCGGACGCCAGGCAGGGCCAGGAGACAGTGGTGAACCGGGAGCTGAACTTCTCCGACGATGTGAAGCCGGTGGCGGAGGAGGAGGTCATAGTTCCGGTGGATAGATCCGCCTAGCGAGTTTTCAACAGGCAGGACAGCGCGGTCCGCGATCCAGAGCTCGACAGCCTGGAAAGCGACTTCGAACTGGTCGCAAGGAATCGCCTCGCAGTTCGGATAGGCTTTGCCCGCGGCGGCCTCGGAGTAGGCGCCGGGTACGCCCTGGTAGGCGACTCGGAGTTGTGAGCCGTGCATAGGAGCCGGCGAGAGGTCGGTGATTGTCAACGGCTTCTGCGGCGGAAGCTGAGGCTTGTTGTTGCTAGCGGCGGCAGCGGCGCTGTTGGCGTGCTCGATAGGGACGAGGTTGAGGTCAATGGAAGTCTTGTGACCGTTCACAGCGGCGATGTGCTCGGCGGGTTTATCACCGGATTGCTGTTGCGAGACCACGTTGCTGGAGAGGATAGCGCAGGAGCTTTGCCAGTCAGCGCGGCTGCAACCGACGCCATTTGGGAAGTGAACCGAGTCGGATCTGTACACACATTGAATCCGGTTGAACTGACGACAACGGGAACGAGAACCGCGGGGACGGATAAGGGGAGAAGGAGACGATAGAGTATTCATTTTTCTTTTATTTTTATCTTTTTTGGAAAAAAACAAACAAACGGAGAAGAATAAGAAGAGGAGGTGGTAGGTGGGAGAAAGAAAGATTTGAGAGTACGCTTGGTGTTCTCTGAATGGAACGTCAAGCTGGGGGAAAACAGAGAGAGGGAAGGGCATTTATACTGAGGATGGCAATGCAAAAGTGTGCGAGCCAAGGCGGTTCGGTCAATCTCATACCTACCCCCACGCTTTTCTCTCTACACTGTCTCTCACTGTAAGTATTATCTATTTATTTATTTTTATAATTTAATTTGGTTTTGTTTTTTAAGCCGAAGTTTTATTTTAAAAGGGAAATTAATTACCACATGCTGAATGAACCTGCATTGGAAGGTAGCCTTAGTGAATAGCAGTAGTACTTGTGTAGACACTCATGATTTAACAACAAAATAAAATATAGAAAAAGCTTAAAGGGGTCTTTCTCTCATTTATTATATATATATATATACACACACACACGTTAGAACTCCAAATGAGAATATTCTGAATAAGAATAATCTTTTTATAATAATAAAAAATTATAATAGTAATAATATTTCAAAAATATATACCATCTTATATTAAATAATTAAAATGAAATAAAATATTTTCTGAAATTACTTGTGACAATGATTTATTTTTTAAATTTACAACCACATCTTTTAATTTACAAATTATATTAATTAATCAACATAAGCATCTTCTTTTTAAAGCCAAAATACTTCTACCTTCTCGAGTATGTTTGTAAGTTTCTGGCATAAAACTTTTTGTATTAATTTTTTTTAATTACATTAGACTAATGCTCAGATTACAACTCATATTATATGAGATTTACAACTAATATTTATAATTACTGAGACTCGTTTACATCAATTCTGATATGTTACCGCTCAGATTTTAAACTCTGGCACCGCTCATATTTTAAACCTTCTCAAATATTCGAGGGATATCAAACTCTCATTAGGGGTGGGCGCGGTTCGGTTCGGTTCGGTTTTTTATCAAATTTTTCATAATCGTTCGATTACGATTATTTTAAAATCATAATCGCGATTAATCAAATTACCGAAATAATCAAATACTCGATTAATTGAAATAATTCGGTTCGATTCGGTTCGATTATTTCGATTATGGTATACTATTTTGCCTTTTAAATTTAAACCAAATTAATAAATCTACCCACAAACATAAAAAGTTAACAAATAAAAAATAAAAATATATCTAAAAACATGTTCAATAACACATAACATGGTCAAATAATAAGTTGAAATCAAAATAATTAGGCAAAAAAATCTTAACTCCCAGAAGCAATAAACATCGATTAACTCCCAAATCCCAATTGATCCTCAGCTGCTTGTTCTTGTTGAGCTACTATTGGTCTACCAAATTCCACTGTAATTGTGAACAATCTCTCAATCCCCCAATCAATCAAACATGCCTCAATTAGCTTCCCAATACCATCTCCTTTATGATTAACTATAGGTGTGAAACTAAGAATCCTTTTGTGCAGCACCCATTCCGCATCAATAAAATGAGCAGTAATTACCATATAGTTAGACATTTGAATTGATGTCCACGTATCTGTGGTAATACACACCCTCTGCTTGGTTGCTCCCAAAATACTTTTTAACAACCCTTTTTCATGCTGATACAATTCAAGAATATCCCTTGTAATTGTTCTTCGTGATGGCACATCAAATCTTGGGCAACAAATTTGCATAAACTCTAAAAATCCTTCAGCCTCCACAAAGCTAAAGGTAATTCATCTTTGACAATCATCTTCACAAGTGCCATTCTACAAGCCTCTTGACTAAACCCCCCACCAACTTTAACAACTCTATCATCTTTATCTTTCCCTTTTGACTGAAAAGTACTTGCTGCTTCGGATCCCCTTCAACCTTCACAGTTTGATATGACCTACATCTATCCAAATGATTCTTCAAATTAGTGGTATTTCCTCTATTACGCAAAGGTTTTACTGACAATGATGACATTTTCCTTTGTTTCCACAAGATAGTTTGGTAAAATGAGCCCAAACATTTGATCTCAAAGGTATTTTTCTTTTTTCCCATCATCAACCTCCACTCTTGCACTTCCTCCTCATTATAATTTTCCATTCTACACAAACACATGCAAATCAAATAAAATCAACACCACAAGAAGAATAAAATCAAAATCACCAAGAAAAATCAGCACGCATTAATAAATCGCGATTAATTTGCGGCTTCACCACCGGCTTTCATAACTCGCTGGCCGAATTTCCGCGATCCGGTGAATCACGAGTTAAGAACGGCCACCGCTGGTCGCTAACCCACAACCGTTTTGCGATCTCCGGTGAATCACGGGTTAAAGCGGCCACTGCCTTTGCCAGCCGCAGGTGCGAATGCATTCGAAATTGAGTTCAAGTTAAGCGGCTTACCGGTTCGTTAACGGTTACCGGTCATTCCAGTGCAATTCGACTACCGGGTGCATTAACCTGCTACCCATTGGTATCTCGCATCATGAATTTGGCGACATTTTACTACCGTTTGCATTAATTTGACTAATTTAATCATTAATCAAATTATTAATCACAAGTTCACAATAATTAATTTGACTAATTTAAGTTAACTCAAGCAAAAAATCAATAAAAAATCACAAGTTCACAGATCACAGTTGAAACCAAAAGGGTGAGATACAGAGATAGTGACTGAAGACGGAGAGAGAGATCTAACGACTAACGTCTTTGTCTCCTGGTGATCTCCGGATCTAACGTCTTTGAGTCTTTGCGGTGAAGGTCTTTGGCGTCTTTGGTGAAGGGCTCGGCGTCTTTGAAGGGTTCGGCGTGCTGCAGTTTAAGGGCTCGGTTTTCTGTTGAAGAAGAAGAGCAGTAGAAGACTAGAAGTTGAACAAAGTGTAAAACAAAAAGAGCAGTAGAAGACTCTAAGAAGAGCAGTAGAAGACTCGGTTTATTGTACTGAAGAAGAAGAACAGTAGAAGTAACCTTAGTTTTATTTTACACTCGGTTCGATTTTGCGGTTTTTTTTAAAAAATCAAAAACCGAACCGATTACTTCTATTATTACTATATTAGTAATTCGGTTTTGGGCATAAAAAAGCGTATAAAAAAGAACCGACGACGGTTCGATTCGATTCAATTCTAATCAACTATTTTTGCACTACCGTATTAGAGAAAACTGCGTATTGTGCAAGGGGCTAGGAAGAAATATAAATTAAGCGCACACGGTGCCGCGGAAGGTAGCACTTTCCTCAATTGTGGTGGGAGTGGGCTACCACTTTATTAAATATTAAACTATATATCTTTTTTATTAGTATCTATCCATCGAATTTGGCTCACTTACTAATTAATTTATTAATGTCTATACATTAAATTTGACTCACTTATTAATTTATTAATATTTGACATAATTTATCTCTATATCACTTGGATTAAAATAATTAAGTAAAGATAATAAATTTTGTACTATACCTCTATTGAGTTATAATCTCTTTATAAGAATAAATTTTTTCAATTTCAACAATATAATTATAGAAAGATTCTACTGTATATATAAAATATATTTATTGTGATTGCTTGAATTTAAAAGTTTAGGACATCACTTTATTGGCACTTTATTTTTTAAAGTGCCAAGGACCCATACAAAATCACATGAACACATCCGCACGCCCACCCAGTAGGGATACTTTAGTAAATCTGTAGTTTTGAAGGATTTTAACTACGAGAAGAAGCTGTGTGGCAGGTGTGAGCCTCATAATTTTTCAGTAAAAATAAACAAATCAAAGTGCCGAATGCCTTTATCTGAACTGGTATTGAAATAAGCCTTTAATTACCAAAGCATGCCTGATCTCTTCGAATTAAAGTTTCATGGAGTAAAACGAAGAAAGTTGAACAAGCTATTCTTTGTGTTTGCATTTGCTAAATTCTTGAGAATTAGTTTTTGCGTCCATTGAATATTTTTATGAGTATGCAGAATAAATAAAAATATTTAATTTAATTTAACTTAAAGATTTTTTTTTATTTAAGATAACTATAATGTTCGGAATTTCAACAACTGAGCCCAAATTATTATGTATACTCATTTATTTATTGGATAATGAATTTCATATGCTGTAAAATCATAATGCTACCATTTAGTTGAGATTCAAGCACTATTCTTTAGGCAATGAGTAAAATCTAATTTTTTTAAAAAAAAATTAATAAATAAGTGTATGAAATAATTTTTAAAGTACAAGTATTACCATTTTACCCCCACCTGAGGTAATTATATACAACCAAAAATGTCAAAATTCCATCACAGGACGATAGGTATCATCGGAAAAAGCGGTGGGATATTCGTTATATTATATGTATTGGATCGTGAATAATTTAATTACAGATTCTCGTGTTGCTTAAAACGTGAAGTGGAATTGAATTTTTTTTTTACTTTGTTGTTCTTTATTGTTTTTTTTTTTTAATGAACGTTTACGCAAATTATTGAGTGAAGATAACAACAATATGAGAGATTGTTGTGTTACTTAAAACGTCATGTTCAAATGCATATTTTCTTTCTTCAAATAATTTTTACGCAAATTATTGAGAGAAGATAACAATCTGATCTAAGACTATGAGAAGTATTGAATACATGATGAGATAAATAATTTTCAAAATGGTTTTTGTTAAAAAAAATTATAGAAAATCAGTTTAAATATATGTATACACACATGCGTGCGTGCGTTATTAAAGTAAAGGATGAAGTAAAGACAAATAAAACACATACTCTAATATAGTTTATTTACCTTGTATTATATTGGAGTGTATTTTTTTTTTTTTTAGCTTGTCTCTTACTTTAATAACTTATGAAATTCCTGGTTGGAAAATTATTATTATATATATACATACATTCTCAAGTGTAGGTGATCCTCATTTTTTTTTTCATGCAGACACAATTTTCAACTGCGCAATTTTAATGTTATTAAGCTGCATGACTTCATGGTGCATTAAAAAATAACTCTATTAAGACACGGCTTAACAACCTGTTCGCATTAAAAAAGAATGAGGGACCTGCACTTGAGAATGAATATATATAAAGAAGTAAAAAAATGACTAGAGATAAATAAAATCCTTCTATTTAAAGGCTTTTGGACTTTCAGGCTCTATTCTATTTGGGACGGCTTGCTTAATTTGAAAATTTGATTTTAAAAAGTAACTTAATTTTTCATCAATTAGATTCAAATCAATCTAACAGTAGATAAGAGAGAGACTTAAATGCAAGTTTTTACCCCATTTTGTATCAATAAAAATAGAGATACAAAATCTTATACAAATTTTTTGTACATAAATTGGTGTGTTACAGACACATATTTTCTGTAGCGAAAAATAAAATAAAATAGAAAGAAGTGATAAATGAACTAATTTGAGAAAATTGAAACCTGCATAAAACTTGTTTTTAGTACTTTGAGCGATGAACGCTTCTAAATACAGCTATCCAGTTGCAAAATAATAATATTTTAAACTGAAGATAAAAAGGATATGTATTTAACTAACCAAGATTTTTCTATGACGCTGCATAACTTTGTACAACATTAATAATGGAGTTGTTATGACCCTTAGATTTAAATGTTTTAATTATCACATTAATTTTATTTAGTAGATAAATAACTAATTACTTAATAATTAATAGGTAATATTTCAAGATGGTAGTAATACATAGATTTATAGATATAATTTTATTTTTATTGATTACTTAATATTTTTTAAATCACCAACAAAATTAAAATTAAATATGCAAATACATATACTAAAATTTAGATTTGCGCATAATAAATATGAATTATTTAATCTTCAATAGTACCTGTTAATACATATCCTTTTTATCATTTCTGATTAGAATAATATAATTTCGGGTTCTTAGTTTTACTCATTGGCTATTTTTTTTTTTTAAATGAATTTACTAAGATTGAGTTGAATAGATCGTTGCAATATTTACAACCGAGCAATTTTTTTGTTTTTGGTGTTGAAGAAGAGATAATAATATGATGATAAATTATATAAGGTTGATTTGTGTGAATATCAAAATACATATAATTTTTAAAGAAAAATATAGAAGTTTAGATAGACTATACTTGGCTTTTTTTTATTAAAACACATCGGTTTCACATGGATCATTCAATAGGTGAACATCAATAGGCAAATGTGCAATGTGTGCAATGCCACTCCAAGGCTCAAGCTTCCATTTTTAATGCGATACTTAATCAACGAACCAAAGTTTTTCCGAGAGTAGACCGAACCAAACTTCTCAATGGTTATGAGAACGATACCTGACCCTTGCGAGAAATTACAGGAGATTTGTTGCTTGCTTTATTAGCCGGCTCGGACACTAAATGTTACAAACACTATTTTTAATGATAGTTTGAACAAAATAGAAGAAATTCGCAAGAAATATAAGTTAATTTAAAGAAACTTAAAACATTCAAAATAAATATTGGGTATTCGAGAAATTAATAAGTTTACTGCATAATTTTATAAAGTAAGCATGCTCTCAAAATTATTAATTAAAATTTATATTTTTTATAAATTATACATTTATATTTTATAATTATAATTTTTTAAAAAAATAATTATAATTTAAAAATTACTAGATCCCAATTCTAAACATAACTTAATAATAATAACAATAAATGTTTGTTTTTATTCCAAAATGATGGACTTGACGGACAAATGATTGTCCTGTCTTGTTGGGCATTCTCCTTGAGAGGACAAGAGTTTATTTATTATAAATTTATAATCAGGTTCCGTAATCCGTGGAGGGGGCGAGGCTGCGTGCTGGTGCCTGGGATGGACTTGGGGAAAATTTTCAGTTTCATTTATAGATATGTCATTATACTACTAATTTTACGTAATTGTTACAAGTTTGTCATTTCATTTCATTTAAAAACGACCATATAAATTATTCAATTTAATCCAAACCCCCAATGACTAATATGGCCACCTTAATTTTTTTAATTTAATAATCTGCCCCTTTCCCATTTTAAACCAAATAATTTATATCTTAAAATCTAAAATTCAGTAATTATATGATTATAAAAATAAAAAATGTAGCCAAAGTCAAACAATAATTAAAACAGATTAAAAATAAGTAATTATATGATTATAAAAATAAAAAAAAAGTAGCAAAAGTCAAACAATAATTAAAACAGATTAAAAATAAATAAAACACTAATTTTAGGTACTAATTATTTCACATACGGCAACCCAAAGAAATTGAAAAAAGAGTTGCAGTCAATTCCTAGACTATTTAAATTAATAGCAGACTTGATGTAGTAGTCTATAGCACCAATTATTTTTTTTATAAAAAAAAATTCTGCCTTCTCCCTGATCGGTTATGTGTTGCCATCATCTCTCCTCCTCCTCGCTCAATAAGTAAAATCTCGATCAAGATCTCCATGTTACATTCTCAAAAATTAAAAATAAGATGGGATCAAAGCTAGCGTGCATAAAAACTTTAAATTATTATATATTTTTATTCTTTTCAAATTTTCAACATACCTCAATAAAAATATTTACTTTGTCTTAGAAGTTGGGGATTTCCCAACTTCAAATATATGAAATTCATTTAATTATATGTCGCATTTAAAGAACTCAATTATTTCTTTGTGACTTAATGAACTATTGTCTTTAGGTTTCTCAATTTTTCCTTGTTTTAAAAATTCCCTGATGGATTGGGGTTCGAATTTTCAGTAGATGATAAAGTAATTCGAGAGCTAGCCTCAGCAACCTCATATTAAAAAGTTATAATATTAAAAAAAAAAAACACTTGCGCCTCCAAAACTTGGGGAAATGACCAAAAATGTCACTAAATTTTTAATAAGGGATATCAAGATTCACTTTTAATTATGCTACTCTTTAACTTTATAAACTCAAAAAAAAAAAAAAAACCTTTAAATTTTATAATTAATAGAAGGGTGGGGCTATGAACCCACAATTTTCCTCTCCACACCCATTTCTCAATAAACTCATAACATAAATTTGAAAAAAAAAATGTTTTACTCTATAAACCATCTTAAAATCCAAAAATAACCTTACATTATTTTCAACTACCAGCAAGTTGGCAATTACTCTTCTTCTTCCCTTCGATTTCTCTACTTTTTCCTTTCTCCTTCTTATACAATGCTCAACAATTTAGATTAGAGATTTTGGAATGGGGTTTGACCAACTAGAGCAAGTTTTTGTAGATTAATTTCTTGGAAAATGCGATTAAAGTAAAATCAATTTGGGAAAAAATAAAAAAATTACACACCACAACTAGTAAAAGAACTTTCATAATATTTTCACTAAAAGTTCTAAATGACAGAATGAAGTTCTTTATTTTGAATTGATTTAATCTTTGATTGTTTTACCCATTTTAGGAAGGTTTAGAAAGCTATACTTATCCAGAATTTTTGTTCAATTTTAAAAAAAGAATAAAATCCTTAAAAGTAATTTTGTTATAGGTTATTTTAGTAATAAAAACTATTATAAATAAATGGGTGCATAGAGTGATTTTATGGGTTCAAATAGCCCCACCCTAAATAGAAATATGATATTTTAATAATATATACATTTTAAAATAATTTTAATATTTTATAATTTATTAGACCTATTTTATTATATTAAAGTAATTTTTAATAATAAATATGAAATTAAATAAATTAAAATTAAAATTAGTTTGAATATCATGTAAACATTAATTTTAATATTATCAATCGGGAGATATTTTTTTAATTATAAAATCTATTTAACCCATTTATTTAAAAATTTTATAATAAATAAAAATATGGTATTAAAATAATAGAATAATTTAAAACTTTGATACTATTTTAAAATTTAAATGTTAAAAATAATTTAATATTATTATCTACTAGATAGATTACATTATTATATTAAATTTGTATTAACTAAAAACCTTTAAAATTAACTTTTAATTACTATATTCAAATATTATTATAGTAAAAAAAAAGAAAAAAGAAAATCTTAGCGTCTCTATTTTAAAACTTATAGATTTTTGTGACTATTTATCCAAATTTTAGGGTGTAAGTATCCTTTTTTCCAAAAAAGAATAATTACTACAATATTAATATCTGAAGAAATCTAAGGAAAATCACATGAGCAATCGCATTTGGTAAGTGTAAACAGAATCTCTCGATCATTTTAAAGTGACAGTCGTTGCACCTAATGTTGTTTTGTCAAATTGTTACCAAATAATACACTACTAAAATAAGTCAATGGAAAAATAAAAAAACGCTCTTTCTTTCTTTTTTTTTCTTTTGGATTTTTTTCTTCTGAATAGGCAAAATATATTTATTTCAGTTCAAATAAAAACTTATAACAATTCGAACCAATCTATTGTTTAATGTTTATAGATTTTCATATTTGAAAACTATAATTAAGCTTAGATACACAAAGCAAGAAAACACATATTAATAGGCAAAAATTATAGTGGAATAAAAAAAAATAACCACCATTAGTCTATAATAAATCGAAGCAATCATTTTAAACATAATGATACAATGTTTATGTCATAATTATGTAATAACTGCTTCATTTGTCAGATTATTTTTTATTCAAACTTTAGTATTTAGTTGTAAAAACACGAGGAAAAGCAAATTCATGTGTGAAAGAGATGAAATTAAGGAAGATACGTAACGTTTTCTTTTCCCCTCTTAAACTAAAACGACAAGTGTGTCTTTAATATTAAGACTCCCAGGTGTTTGACTAAAATTGAACGATACTGTCATGGAGTTTGCGCATTTACAGGTCACAATGCCTCCTCGCCACACAATCGGTCTATATGCAAATGAAACCCCCCACCAAAAAAAAAAAAAAAAAAAGATATTTTTTCAAATTGTAACGAGTGATAGCTTAGTTATGACATAGTTTTTAAAATAATTAATATAATAATTATTCACCGACCATTTATTTTTTCAATTTTTTTTAAAAATACACAAATTTCTCTATTTTGCTAATTTCCACCTGAAGTTACAAAATTTTTATTGCAGTCTAAATTCTGTGAGAGAAGTTAACATAATATTAAGAAAATAATTATTTTACCCCCTTAATGTAAAATTACTATTTCACCCTAATTAAACGAAAAAAAATTAAACTATTTCAATTTTTCTTTGCAATTTAGACATTAAATAATAAGTTAAACAAAATAATTTGGAATATTATAACTTTTTTTTCCTCTTTCTACAGACTACAGTGTTTAAATGACGTTGATTTTTGCTACGCAGGTGAAACGATAATTTTATCCCTATGACATTAGCAACGTTATAACTGAATGCAAACGAAAGTGAAAAAGCGCAAGAAAATGTAACTTCTAGTGGAAATCAATAAAAAAGATATAAGATATATGTATTTTTGAAAAAATGGAAATAACAGGTAGTCGGTGGATAATTTTCCTAATTAATATTAAGCCTGTTATAGAAATAATCAATTATAATGAGAATTGGGCAGGTTTTTGGTAAATTAAAAGAAATAATCAGTTGTGGAAAAAAAATAATTTTAGTCTTTTGTATTCTTAGAACAATTATCAAATACATCTACAACTCTTTTGCAAATATCTCCATCCTTATCTTAAATGTTACAGTATCACAAAACTGACCCTAAATTATATTGTAGAATTACGTTTCATACACATTTTATATATTCCATTTTCCGAAGGCAAAAGGAAACATATTTTTAATTACTTAAAATTTCGATCGATATAGGAGAATATCATTTTCAGATAATGACACCAAAGATAAGAACATCATAACAATGCAAACAGAAGCTTTTAAACATGACCTAAGTTCATAGTTCCTACGTATGTTCCTAAAATTATTGATTGAAAGGCATTGTGGGAAACTGGGAACTGGGAAGATTTTCTAGAAAGAAATATGTTGACAAATAGACAATTGTTGTTTCTTTTCGTGTAAAATAACAAAGAATGGGGACATAAAGTTGAGGCAACGTTTGGCATAAAGTTGTAAAGGATGTCATTTCTCGTCATAACATCACTCGTCTTCTGAAAATGAAATGTTTCCTTGCCGCAAATATACTGAATACTGATGCATCATTCATATCAACCAAAGAAAATTAAAATAAAGACTAAGCTCTTGCCCAAAAACACTTTTCAATGGGATATTTTAGAATAAGAATTTGATATTTTGTTAAGATACTTGACAGCTGTTTGTGCCAAAACTTGAAAACACTTGTAAATGCTTCCTGGATACAAATACAATTATATCTTCTTAAGTCAGGTAATATGAAAATAAAGAATTCATTTGTCGGCTACTTCAAAAAGCCTGTACCAGATTACTAAAACCAGTACTCTTTAAACCAAATCTTAGTTTGTGTAATGAATTTAATTTGATTTGATAATTATATATACCAAAAGGTTAGGCTATTTTCACTTTAACCTAATTATTTAGAAAGGCACACAAACCCTCAGTTCATTTGCCTGTGATTTTAATTTTAAGCTGGAATTGAAATAGTGAAAATCCTACACTCTTTATGTTTAAAGAGATTAATAATCCTGCGCTAATGTAGGGAAAATGATCACAAACCCTTGTTGTCTTTTTGAAATAATAATGTAGGACACGACTTATTCATTTTTATCGGGGCTGTAACTTGATTTACAAATGTTCATTTTAGGGGTATTATATACCTTTTTGAAGCTTACGAAAATAAGAATGTATATGTATACCGAAATTCTATTTCTTTGGATCTAAAATTAGAGTTTGAAGAATATTACCTAATTTTTAGGCTCGTTAGAGTTTGAAAACTATTATCTAATTTTTAGGCTTGTTTCCGAATTTTTTATTTTATTTATGGACGTGAGAATTACGCGCATTTTTTCTTTTTTCTTTTTTATTTTTTATTTCAGTCATTAGATTTTTATTATGAATTTGTTTTTTTTTATTCCTTTCGTTTATTTTGTTTTCTTTTTTTATGTATAAAAGGGATAACCCCTTCATTTATCAACAATTTTTTTTAATCAATAATCATTATCATTTTAAAATTTTGTTCTAATTTCGTTTCCAATTCGTCAAGTAATCTCTGCAATTACTTCAAAATTTTGAAACTTCGAATTCGATTCATGAAGGTCAATAAATTAATTGATTCCTATACTTTTATTCTCAATATATATATATATATAAATATAAATATATATTTCCTAAACTTCCATAAGCAGGTTGATTGAGACTTGAGTGGAATTAATTCGGCACTATTTTTTAATCAATTCAAATCCTAACGTTCGCACTAATGTCCCCCCAAACATACAATTTTAACACTTATATTGACAGATGTTATCGTTACGTTAAGAAAACAAGAAAGTGGATAGCAATATTTTGAACTGAATCGTTAGTTGCAGACATATTGTGAACTTGGAAGCCACCCATTTACTTTTTGGTCCATAATCAATTAATCATCACCTAAAATTATATGATATAATATAACATATAACATCCTGGATCAGAAATGTTTCATTCATACCCAAATCAAGCATTAATTTATCAATTTTCTATAGTTATTTATTTTCTCCACCTCCGGTACTCATAATCCCCATTCATCAATAAAAATGAATAAACAAATAATTATACTGAAACTTCAACTTTATCCAACAAATACTTTAATTTGTAAACTTTGATGAAATTACACGGCACTCGGCAGCGAGGGCAGTAGGTGAGAAAATTAACCCAAAAAAAGAAGAAAAAAAGGAAGAGAAAAAGAAACTTTGCTGCCCAATTGCTCAACTACCACAATTCACTAATTTGCTCAGGAAATTAATTACGAAAGTTGTTAAAAATTAGAACAACACGTGCCCCATTGACTGGGTATATTTTAATTTGCATGAAGAAGACTCGCTCGAGCAGTAGTTGAATGGGAAAGGTGGCAATTGGAGATCTACACAGTACCGTTGTCTGTTGACACGTTTTTGGCCGTCGTGCAAGGTCAATTTCTATTCCGTATTCTTTGGACAAAATACACTCAACGTACGTAACATGTCATATATAAAGAAGTAAGCCCCAGTCACACTTTGCCACATGTCCAGAAATGGGTAAAATTTCCATTAATTTGATTTTGATTTGAGTTATGTGAATATCATGATCTGTGTTACATGTCCAGAAATGGACAAAATTTCCATTAATTTGACTTTGATTTGAGTTATGTGAATATCATGGTCTGTGTTAAATGAAAGAATAATCGTTCAAATCAAGTCTCGATGATCTCTGTGATCTCCAAGATGCAATCATGCAGCCTTGAACGCTTGTGTACAGCTGTGAGAATAGTTTACTTCCTTGTCTCTATCTGGATGCCATGCCTTTATAAAGGTCAAGCTTTTGATTTCCAGGTCAATTCTCCTCTTTCCAAGGATTATAAACCTTAGATCTCTCTCTAATTATTATCCCAGTTATTTGTCAGCCATGCATTCAAATTTTCGGAATATATGATAACTTTTGGGAGTTTTGAGTTGTCTTTCAGTCTCTTTAAATTGACCCTTGCGTCTTTTGTTCCTTGGAATTGCCTTATTTTGGTATTATGGAAGTGGGAGACACCAGGGATAATGCAGTTTTATTTTATATATATATATATATATATACAATGATATAATATAAAAGATAATATGTCATTTATCTATACTGGAATGGAACTTTCTTAAGAAAGTAATTAATATGTATAATTAACTTAACTTATAAAGCATCTGAATTTAAATTCTGAGAGAAATAGAGCTAAAAAAACTAATTTGGGTTTTGATGTAACACATTAATTTTATTGGATATTCATTCATTTTAAAACTAGTCAATAACGATAGTTTTTTTTTTTTTTTCCTTCAAAGAAGTAGTGGTAATGATTAGAAAAAGAAGGGGGAAAAAAAAATTCTAACATGTGGGTGGCAACTAGTTGGGTTTGTAAATTTTCTAATACAAAAAAAAAAAATATTTGAGGTTCCAAAAAAAGAAAGAATCTGACGTTATTTTATTACACAAACAATCCAACTAAGACACACACTCAAAACAAAAGTTAATAACTACATCTAATACATTGGAATTGTTTTTTTTTTTTCCCCGGTCGTTGACATAATATTAGGTATCGTTTGTTTTTGTCATTAAAAAATTGAATATACACGAAATCTAAATAAATCACTACATATAACTAGATAATAGTTTTAATAATTTGTTTACTGCCGAATTTATTTTTTTCATTTGTGGGAATTGACAAAGTATATTCCAAGTATTCGAATAATATTTTAAAAAATATCACAACGAAAAGAATCAAAGTGTTGTGAAATGTATAGAATGCATGTGGCCTAATTAATGATTTTGTATGTTATTTAGCGTTTAATTAGCACCCTAATGATGTAATTAGGGAAGAAATCCCACATCGATTAGCAAGTGGGATTAACATAGGAAAGTGGGGTAAGGCCTCCTATAAGTACAGCACAAAGATAATTATTGTTGCTTTTAAAAATTTGGAATATAATATGTCCGAAGAAGATTAAAAGGATGCACAACATGAAATATGGTGAAGACATCATGTGATCTAAATAAAATCGCTCACAATTTCCAATATAAGTTGAATTAAAATCATAGTCAATGTTTGTATACTTTGCAGATTTTAATAGAACTTTTTTAAGTTATGTTATCTTGAGAATGAATGCAATACATGGTAACAGCAAAATAGTGCAATTATAATTAAAAATCTTCACAATTTATCAAATCATGCCGGTAGTTTTCTAATCATTTTATTGATTATATGAAAAATATGTTCAAACTTTGGCTGATATGCTGGATCTAGCAAGTAGATCGCAATGCATGTGCATGATTAATTCTAATTTGCCGTTTAGTTTATCTGACTCTTAAAAAAGAAATTAATTAGTAGTTTCAAGACCATAATAAACTAAAAACAAAACCTAAAATGTGATAATATATATTTCTATTGTAATAGAAATACGTGATGAATCGTGAAGATCTTCACGTGTTATTTTGAATTCAATCACAACAACAAGTATGTATATTCATGTGTGTGCATGTGTAAAACTTAGGATTTTATAACATACAAATTTTAATAATAGAATTTAGTCATTAATAATTCGATATATAAAACGACGAATAATCATGAGTTTTTTTTTGTTGTGTATTGCTTGTGTTTTTGTAGCGTATTAAAATTTGTGATTTCCCTTTTTATTTGAATCATACAAACATGTGGACCTCGGCATTGGATAAATAAATGCTCGGTTACCAGACAGTAACAGCTCATGACTGAGCCCCAAGCACCTAATTTTCAAAGAAAGAGAGCAGGAAAAACAATGGATAAATAAATAACACGTGAAAAAATAATCGAAATTATAAAATTGATGGGGCGCATCGCTGTACTGAAGTTATAATACACAAAATATGAAAGTGGTCCTTGAAAATTGAAATGAAAGATGAATATATTTTGGGACGTGGACGGTGGATCTGCGCATGAGGCCAGGTTGCCGGCGGCTAAAACTGCAGCAGCTACACATTGAAAGACAATGGGATTAAAGTCCCGTTTGAGATTGCTTTTGGGAGGGTTAAAAGTGATTTAAAAAATTTTAAAATTAATTTTATTATTTGGTTAAAAAAAATCAAAATCACTTTTGTCAAAATCAACCCCTCTTACAGTTAATTTTGAAAAGTATGGAAGGATTAGCTTTTAGATTCTGATTTTGAGAATCAATTTTATCTTTTAATATAATTCCATAAATATCCTTACTATTATTACTTAACCCGAAATTATCCTTCTAAGAAATAATATTGATATTGTATGACAATCTATTATTTATTTTTGTTTTGAGTTTTTGTAACTCATTAAATTTTTTATGTTTATTTTTAGAATACGTAGTTATATTTTGCTTGATGTTATTTAATGAAATTTGTAGTTGGTTTTTTAATTATCAATTGTTTTAAAATAACAAAGAAATAAAATCACTATAGTATAAATTTTATTTTTAGTTAAAATTATTATAATACACAATTAAAAATATTATATATGTATATTTTTATATGTGTAAGTAAATTTCATCCTACCTTATGTACATTTTAGTCTTTTATTTTCTTACAATAGTTTAACAGTAAGATTTACTAAACACCTATAACTGCTTTTAAAATTCATAATACTTTTGAAAATAAAATTTATTAAACACTTAACTGATTCTCGTCACAACTGATTATTTCGACAGCATAGCTAACATCAATTATTTTAAAAGCTACAACATTACCAAATAATTAGCTTGTAAAGAACCACATAGTTCATATAATAAAACAAAAATTCTAATTCAAATATGCACATAGAGTAAGTTTATAATAAGGAGTTCTTTATTTTGTTAAAGTAAGGAATAAATTAAATAATTAAAAAATATATATATATATATATTTATTTATTTATTTAAATACAATGCATTTTAAATGTATATTTTCTTAACTACTTGTTGTCCCTTTTACTATTGATTCTTCTCAAGCATAAGCTAACTCACAAAGCATTTGTCTCTCCAGATCAAATACAAAATCATTTAACAATCAGTCATTGGTCAAGCTCACTTATGTGATTAAATAAATTTTTTAAGAGTAACAAAGATACAAAATGCGGGGAAACATTAGGATGCGACAAAACTGTAAACTAAAGCTGTCCAAACGAGAAGAGCTTAAAACAAAGTTGAATTGAGACCGGCGAGGATTAATATTTTAATAGAGCTTCGGGGGTTGTTTGTTTGACTGAAAATTAAGTTATTGCGAAACAATGTCACTTAACCTCACGCTTTCACTGTAAGAGGTCTCAATCAATTAGACCGATCTTTTAGTTTTTATACTTCAGATTAAAAAATACATATCCACAGAGTCAATAACTCCCTTTTTTTTAAATTATGTTATGATGTTTCCCTTATTTTTGTTTTTATAATTATATATTGAAGACATTAATGAAAAGGATATAAAAATATTAATTTATCAAATGAACCGTAGAAATAAAATCATAACAAAAAATTTATACTGATTTTTATTTTCTTTTAGGGTAAATTTTGTAAATTAAATTTTATTTATTTTTATTAATGACCCCAAGATTATTGCAAATTTATTATTGTGTAAGTCAAAAAAAGTAAGGGCACAAGTCTATACCATCATCAATAACAGATGTGTGTTGTGCCATTTTTCAAAACATAAAGGTTAAATGAATACTCAACCCAAAATATGAGGACTAAACAAGCATTTACTAATATATCTCGTTAACAAAGTTGAGCACGAAATAAATTAAGAGGATGCATTTTGATTGAAAAACAAAAAACGAAAAAGATGATTACTTGAACTAAAAAATAAACTCACGAAAATGAAGAAAGCTCCTAAGCCGATAATATCTCTCACATCTCGACAGAAGAACATGAATTATGTATGACAAGTATATAAGTTTCGACTCTTATATTGTGTTTACTTTTTGAAGTGAGAGTGATGAGTATGAATTCCTCCCACTTTAGTGTTTATTTCATCATTTTAAGGGAAAATTGAGAATTCCACTCTGTGAACCCCACCTATTTTTTGAATGGAGAGTGGGAATGGGAATCCACTCCCACCTCTTCATTTTCTAACATCTTTTTATTAAATTTAATATATTTTATATTTAATAAAATAAAATAAATATTATTATATTTAACTAAATAATAATTTGTATTGATTCTGAGTTAAAATTACTTAAAAATAATATTATTATATTAATAGAGAATTAATAATATTACTATATACTATCTTTAATTGAAAATATAATATTATTATATTTATTTAAAACTAATAATAAATAATAATAAATAGTTTGTTCTAAGAAAATATTAACTTTGTACTATGTTAATAGTAAAAATATTTCATTCATATTGCCCTTATCAATAATTTTGAATTTACATAATTAAAATTAAAATTAATAAAAAGTTGTGATGTACATAATTAAGAATATTAATAATTATTATAAATTTACAAATATCATAAAATAAATGTTTATTCATCAAATATATTTTTCATTAACTTTGTAATTAAAAATTATAATTCTTTAGATAAGGGTAAAATTATAATTTAAAATAATTTACTCCCGATCCAAGATAAAATAAACACAAAAATTGAATTCTGATCTCTATTTTATACTTCTATTCCAGTATAAGTAAATAATTTACTCTCACTCCCGCTCTACATTCTCAATCCTAGGATTCCCACTCCTCAGGATTCTTACTCCAATCCAAAATATACTCAGGATTCTTACTCCAATCTAAAATATAAACGCTACCTTAACTAAGTTGATTATTAGCAACAATAGAAGATTCCACAATTAGTGCAAGCCTAACTTCCTCAGGTAGAACTCCAGGTTAAGGAGTTACTCAAAATGCTACTAAAATATTAGTATTTCAAGTTCTTACTCCAATCCAAAATATAAATGCTACCTTAACTAACTAGATTATTAGCAACAATAGAAGATTCCATAATTAGTGCAAGCTTCCTCGAGTTACTCAAAATGCTACCAAAATATTAGTATTTCAAGTTACATGATGAAGAGTATAATAATTCAATTTACATTCTTTAGTGTTTTTTTTTTCCCACTTTTCTTGTTTGATCAAATGAGATAAAATTTGACATAGATTGCATTTGGGATTGATGTTGGGCAGCTGTAACTTAAAAGATACAGCGCTAAAGTATTTGGTAAATATTAATTACTGTAATTTGAAAGTTATGTTGATATAGTTTTTAACTTGTATCATGAAAAATCTATTATATTTTTAATAATTTTATTAAAATTATTATTTAAAATTTATATTTACTATAAATTATTAACTTTTATTTTATAATTATATATTTTTTTCTACAATAACTTAAAAGATATAGCATCTCAGTCCTATATAGAATCATATTTCATGATGCATACCGCTTAACTAGAGATGGCCAATGAAGTAGGTGGCATGTGGCATAGCCCGGCGCAATATGTTAGCGTTCGGTGGTAGCATATTAGCGGCCATGTGTACGTCACGTGGGTTGTCGAAACTGGGAATTTCATGGCGAGAACTTTAAAAATCTGTGGCGATTAAGATGGACCCCCAAGCTTGTAGGCGCGAGTGCGTAATAGCGCGTTCATTGGTAAAATATCTTAAAATATAAATGTTATGAAATTAAAGTAAAATATCTTAAAATTAAATTTTTAATATATTTTTTAGCACAGACTTTTAAAAATTAATTTAAATCTTAGTTTAAATAAATATTCTAATTTTTTATATTTATAATTTACTAAGTGAATAAGTAAATATCATGATTTTAATAAATAAAATCATAATTTTATTTATGATATTTATTAAATGAATAATTTTATTTATGATATTTATTAAATGAATAATTTTTATTTATAATATTTAATTTTACTTATGATATTTATTTAATTAATTTTTTATGTTTATAATGTATTAAATGAATAAGTAAATATCATAATTTTAATAAATAAAATTATAAATGTCATAAATTTATAAATGATAAATAAATTTTTTTACAACTTTAATAATAAAAAATTATTCATACAAAATATTTTTCATATTAATATTAAATCATAACTTAATTAATATTTAATAGAGATATGTTTCATTTGTGAATGAAATACTTTTCATATTTATACAAAAACATTATTATGAATGAAATATATTTATGATAAATTAAAAATATTGTCTCGTAGTTATGACTTGTGTTATGATTGGTTAGTGACTTATTGTGAAATAAAATATATAGTTGTGAAGTTGTGATAAACTAATAATAAAATATCAATTGCTCTCATAATAAAAATTAATATAATTATGATTATGAATTTATAAATTCATAATCATAAATAATAATAATAATTATTATTATTATAATGTTGGTGGGCTTACAAAAGACGTTATGACACGAAATAATAAAAACACATTGTATACGCGAGCTTTTTGCATCACGACACGCCATTAAAAAAAAAAAAAAATTAATGCACAGACAAGCACTTAACGTACTGCACTTACATTTAAATACTACGCTTAACAAAATGCTAAGCAATAATACAAGAAAGGTTCTCCTTTTTCGGCTAATAGAACGATTTACGAAATGATGATTGTTTTTTTGTTTTTTTTGTAAAAAAAAACATGTGGTACCAGCTTAAAAATGGGGTGACATCTCTTTATAAGACCACTTGGCTATTGAAAATGAAATCGCCAATTTGATCTCTTATCTCTACAATCACTCAAGATTTTGCTTCAAATAATTAAACCATTTAATTCAATGAATGGTGTCTGTTACTAGACCACGGTATATGATACCAGGTAGTTGTGAAGGATTTCAACACAAAATTTGAACCAATTAATTCAAATTCTAATGTCCCCACCAACATACAATGTCAACACGTATGGTGGCATGTTATGATTCCGTCAACGAAAAAAAAAAAAATCAAAATAAGAGACAATAAATTGACCTTAATTGTTAATTATTGTTTTATATGTAATATGAACACATTATCAACTAGGCGAATTTTGGGATTTTTACATAAGTAGTCATATAATTTTTACGAATTTCAGATTTAACCATACCAACTTTTTTCTATCATCTTTAGCCAATTTATGGGTGTTTGGACTAAAATATCCTTGATTATTTTAATATTATTTCTAAAGGTATAGGTTTAATTTCGCTGTAGTCCCTATATTAATTTATATTATCTTTATGGTTGATCATTTCTCCTACCATCGTATCTACATCTATTTTTCATTTTTTCAAATATCTTTTTTATTTCTTTGTATAAATATATATGTTGATCTAATGCATATAGATCAATAAATCCTTCATATATATGTTCTTCCATATTAATTAGATTGGCTCTATCATATCTGTCGATCAATCTTTTGATTTAAGAAATTTATGTATAAATTTATTCTTTTCCCATCCAAAGATCTGTACATCGAATTTAATTTCAATTACGCCGAATGCGATCTATTAAAAATTCCTGATGATTCATAATGTCTATAAAGATTTTTTATTTTATTATATATTGTAGTGTTACTGTTTGAGATTTCATTATAATCTTTTCTTTGGCTCTGATACCATTTTATTTGCGGCGTAGCCTTTAAACGAATTTAAACAAATATTATCACTAAAAATTAAGAATTTTATAAATTTAAGCTAGCATTTAGATGTTGACTATTTTCATCTATAAATTTAAGTTAGCATTTAGATGTTGACTATTTTCATCTTGAAATATACTAAAGTCTTCATATATATTTATAATGTTTTCTATTTCTCTTTCTACAAAACTTTGAATTATTAGACTTTTTAAATTATCCCACTCTATTATTTGTATAATTTTTCTTTTTATTTCAGATGGTAAGTTTGTATTTATAATTGCTTTTAATTCATCTTTACTTGCTAAATTTTTTGTTTCGAATAATATACTGTTATATGAATGGGTTCCACATTTGAATCCTACCATTAAATTTTTATTACTATAAATAATTTTTGTTTCACTGTTTAACCATTTTAATTTTGTCATACCCATTTGTTTACATAACTTCTCATGATATTCTTCCATGATTGATTAAGTACGTGAATTGTTTACTGTAAGACAGAGACTCGTCATTCTAATCACCACCCAATTTACGTCACTGGTTTCCATCGATATACTTTGATCAATCAACATCTGATATATATATATTAAATTCTAAAATCTGTTTTATTTGACTTAGGATTCTTTTTTCCATTATCAGTTGTACTTGGTTGACGAATTTTTGATCTATGTTTGTTGGATCTAAAAACCAACAAAGGGTTTGTATTTTATCATCTAATCTATTTACAATTTCTCTTAATTGATTTGTATTTTCAAAATTTATATTTTCTACAGATCTGATTATATTATCAGCTTTCTCCATTCATAAAATAATTCTCCTCCTCAATAAAACAATAATCATCAACAAACTCCCACCAAAAGATATAGATTAAGAATTATTACCCTCAAATCTTCTGGAACTTTTTCCAGATCTAATTCCTTATCTTGTTGACTGGTCACCTTTTCCCTGTAGCTGTGCCCTGCTCGCCTCCACGCCTTCCTGGCTCAACGGCTTATACGGGCTGTTGCAATTGGGATCACTGTGCGTCACTAAGATCTTAGAGTTTTGATCTTTTAAAGTTCTGGTTGATTCTTTAAGTTTCCTTTTCTATTCTTATGGTTGAACTGTTTTTGATCTTTATTTTACGATTTGGAGAGAAGTGTTTTAGTTATACAGACAGGGGCGAAGCTCAAGCCGCATCTCTACGGGGGCCAAATCTATACATTTTGAAATTCTTAAAGAAAAAAATTAAATAACAAATAAAAGTATTAAAAAATATAAGGTAATTATTTAATGTAAATAATTAATTAAAAGATTGTATTTTAACATAAAAAAAAAAATACAAACCAAAAGAGTCCGCTCCCCTACATAATCGCTATCAAAATCAAGATCCCCAACATCAAAAACGAACTCGACGTTCTTTTATATCTCGAAACTCATTGATTATTGATTCAATGCTTATTTTTTCAGCAATTTCCCTTTCAATGTACATAATCAAAGAGTCTGTAAGAAATTCATCCTCCATTTTATTGCGAAGTCTTGTCTTGACTATACGCATAGCTGAAAATGACCGTTCTGAAGTTGCAGTTGATACTGGAAGAGTTAGCACAAGAACAATTATTCTATAGATAAGAGGAAATGTTTTTGCTTTCCTTGTACGGACCAACCATTGACTCAAGTCACAAATGGTTGATAAATTTTTGAACTCTGCATGTTGGACTACACCATACTCATAATGCTCAAGCTGATTTTTCAGATTTATTTTCTCAGCATCTGTAAAGTCTGCTGCATAAAACCTCTCAACCAACTGACAAATATCACCAATTCTAAAAGACTTTCTACATTCACGGGGATCAAGTGCTGAACTAAGAATAAGCAAATCTACTGCATGTTCATTAAATCGACTATTCAGTTCTTGTAATTGGCAATCTATAGCAGCATAAAAAATATTTATCCTATAATGGTCAGCAACAATAAAAGTATCTTCTTGATGACGGGCTCGACCTTGTCTTGCAACATAAGGAGCATCCATTTCTGGGACATCTATATTTCTTGTTTCACAAAATACTTTCACTTGATCAAGTAAAGTATTCCACCCATTATATCTCAGTTTCTGAATAAGTGCTTTAGTTGATGAAACCAGATGCATGGCATGTAAAATATCTTGAGACTTAGATTGCAAAGCTTGGCAAAGTATATCAGTAATTGCCATAATTTCTTTCATCATATGCAAGATAAAAACAAACTCAAAAGTTGTCATTACCTCATGCGATCGATCTCCCGTGAAAAGCAGTTGTCCCGTCTTCAATGATATTAAGTAAAACTGAACATGCAGCACTGAACATTTTTATTAAGTTAGAGACTGATCTAAAGTGAGAACTCCAACGAGTATCTCCAGGCCTTGGTAAAGTACCAATTTGATTAAGCCCTCTTCCACTCTCAAGCTCATCAATGGAGATCATATACTCAATATCAGCAGCCTGAGCACGCTTGAGTTCATCATGACGCTTGCAAGAAGCCCCAACAATATTCGCAATAGAAGTCAATTTAGTAAAGAAATGATGAACAGGAACAACCTCATGAGATACTGCAACTAAAGCCAATTGTAGTCTATGAGCTAAACAATGAATGTAATAAGCATAAGGACAATCTTTTAAAATCAAAGCTTGTAAGCCTTTCCATTCACCTCGCATGTTGCTTGCACCATCGTATCCTTGCCCACGAATATTTTGAATATTCAAATTGTGATGAGACAATACAGAGTATATTCCATCTTTCAAGGTTGCTGCAGAAGTGTTTGAGACATGAACAAGACCAAAAAAACGTTCTTGAAGAAAACCATTATTGTCAACAAATCTTAAAACTATTGCCATTTGTTCTTTTTTTGACTCATCACGTGATTCATCCACAATTAAGCAAAACTTGGCATCTCCTATTTCTTCACGAATTGTCCTTTTCACTCTCATTGAAAAGACATGTAAAATTTCCTTTTGGATATCCGGTGATGTATATGAGGCAAACTTTGGTGCTTTATCTAGTATCACTTCTGCTACATTTTCATTGTTGGAACCAAATGCTTTGAGTAATTGAATAAAATTTCCACGGTTTGATGACTTTTCACTTTCATCATGACCTCTAAAAGCAAAACCTTGAAAAGCAAGATATCTAATTGCTTCAATTGTGGTTTTTAATCGCAGTCTATTATTTGCAATTTCTTGGGAAGAGTATCGATTAAGTACCTGCACTAGATGCTGAGATTGTCTCATCAAATCCTCACATAGTCTTTCAGCCTTTTTATGAGTTGAGTTATGATCCTTTCCCACATGATTAAGGAATGCACAATTTTTTCCATCTCTAACCTTCTTCCAAGAATTAAATCCTTCAACAGTGAAAGCAGTATGCTTAGGCTGTGCAAATGGTGCATTAAATAGATAACATGGTAGACAAAATGCTGCATCTTTTGTAGGTGAATACTCTAACCAAGAAGGAAAAGAATCAAACCATAGAGATTGAAATCGACGAGGATGCTTTTCTGATCCAGATTTTGGATACTCTGGAAGTCTTGGTTGGTATGGACCCGACATAATATATGCTCTTCGAATTTCATCTTGTTGATTGACATCATAATCCCAAATCTGGCGGCGCAATCCTGGATCACGCTCCACAAGTTGAGTATCAACTTTACTTGTCTCAATTCTTGGAGATTTTGAAAGTTGGTTTTCAAAATTTGAAGAATTGACTTGTGAAATTGGTGAATTTTCAGAAACTAGTGGATTAGAACTTTCTTCTAATGTCTTCCTTTTGAAATATTGATCAATTTTAGATGACTTTCCCATCTATATCCTCCCTACCCCTGGAATTCAATCAACAAGGAAATTGTGAGATACAAGTTACTAATCAAGAGAAGCGTATTGGACAGAATAATTGACAATCTAAAGCAATAGATATTTGAACCATAAAGAAATCAAGCAGGAAATAAATTGAACATATACTGAACTGAAATTGAGTAAAATATGGAGTGCTTTCTGTAAAATAAATTGAACAACTACCAACTACGGACTGCCGTAACATCTATCTCCTTCACCAGTTCTTTCCATCCTTAATAAAATTTAAGAGAAGGTGTTGAACTCACCTAAGAGAAGTGCGATTTGTGACGAGATTTTGCCCTAACAATTTGTTCTTGCCGCAACAGTTGGCTAACCAATTAGTAAACGCTGATGATCAAATCGTAAAAAGAAAGCCATCTATAATGGGCTCTATTGGGCTTTTGTTGTAAGGTGTAAAGCTTTTTATTTATTATAAAATTATCTAATGTTAGTAATTGTATGTGTAAAATACTTTTGCCGGGGCCAACATTGTAGTTTGTTTAATATTTTTTTACCTTTTATTTAAAACTTCAAAAAAAAAATTATTGGTGGGGGGGCCATGGCCCCCCATCGCCCTTAGCACCCTCCGCCCCTGTATACAGAGACATTTACAAAGAGTTTTCTTTGAATGATAAGGATTTCAGAGGATTTTCAGGTGTTTTGAAAAAACTTGTATTCAAGGTTCTGCCTCTGGCTTTCCCTTTTCTTTCATTTATATAGAAAATTTACATCCTCCTTGAGGTTTACAAGTGTCCCTCCCGACTTGATTACATTCTAGACTTTTTCTCTTGATGGCCGACAGATGGCCGACTACTTTTGACTTTTTAAAAAAGTAAAGTTTACATCATTATTGCTGCTGACGTAAGTGCTTACGCAAGGTTTACATTATTGTTGCTGCTGACGTAAGTGCTTACGAAAGACATGCCAAGTGCTCCATTTTTTCACATGCGATACGTCTTGTACTGGGTCTACATGGAATGTGATGTCCATCTATGTCACTGATGAAGCTGGCAAGTACTCCTGATCTGCCGACACCAGTGCCAGGTGTACAGAGGATGAAATTGTCTTGTTGTATAAGAACTTTATATCCTCTTTCATATAAGTTGGATGCAATTGACTTGATGACAGTGACTCCGGCTGCTCTCCTATAGCTGGCCCAATCTCTACTGAAGATGGGTTCTTTTAGTCTACTTTGGCCTACTTCCAGGTTGAAGCTATTTGTGACAATATTAAGGCTGATGAGGTGCATGGCTTCATATTCGACTTCATCATCATATTCAGGACTGATAGTGTAAAATTTAAGGCATACATTTTTCTTTTGACCATACTGGCTTATTTTGCTTACAAGGGCTGGATCAAAGTTAAATAATTCACCGAGGCTGACATCAGGATATATAAGGTCAAGATACCCATAGTCTGCTAATCTCTTAACAAATTCGGGGTCAGACCCTTTAATACACACAACCCTTGGGTAAACGGATTTACCAGTACTTCTAAAACAGTTTTCTGAATATTCAGTTCTACTATAGATGTATTCAGAAAAACTCCTATATTCTTTTTCTTTTGGAGAAAGATTCACTACTTCGACTCCACCAATGTTTATTCTTTTTACTGCAGCCATAACATGATCTTTTGGGGACTGTTTACTAGGGTTTAATGTGACCACTTTTTTATGAGATGGGATTTCTACATAATCCTCATCACAGATAGATTTACCATGTGGTTTTGGTCCACCACTGCTTCCACTTAAGGAATTTACATCAGGATTTACTGGATTCCCACTTAAGGGATTTACTTTTTTATTTTCTTCGAATTCCTCTCTCAAATGTTTTATAGAGAGTCGAAGATTGTTGACAAAATTGCCAAGGATGTTGACAACTTCTTCAAGGTCTACGAGATCCGTTTCCAGATCTGCAATCCTTTTTTCCATGCTTTATTCTGCGAAATCTACGTTCTACCTTGAGAAAGTCATTGTTAGCTCCTTTTATATGAATAATTTTGAAATTATAATGAGATAAATATGCTTGCCATCTATGCAATCTTCTATACTGTGGTTCATTAGGTAAATTTTTACAAATTAAAGAACTAACTGGAATATTGTCTGTTTCTATTATAAATTTCTTTTGTAATAAAAATAAAGAAAATTTCTTTATTCCTTTGTAAATGGCTAATAATTCCTTTTCATGGACTGGATAATTTATTTGAGCTTTATTAAATGTTCCACTAGTGTATCTACATATTTCATTAATATCAGTTTTAAGTATTGCTCCCCAATGTAAATCAGAAGCATCAGTTTGTAAAACTAAATTATCAGTTTCATCTGGTAATCTTAATTCTGGTAAGTTTTTACAGTGTTCTTTAAGTTCTATTACAGCTTGTGTATGTTCTTCACTCCATCCTTTTGTATTGTTTTTTCGCAATAATTTTTGGAGTATATTTCTTTTCTTAGATAAGTTTTCTATAAATCCTTCTGCATAATTTAAACATCCTAAAAATTTTTGGATTTGTTGTTTATTTTCTAATTTATCTGGAAAATCTACTATTTTTCTTGCTATATGGCTTTGTAATTTTATTCCATTTTTATCTAGAATCATTCCTAGGAATTCTATTTTCTTATGTTCTATTAGTGCTTTCTTTTCTGATAAAACTATTCCTTCTTTTATACATTTGTTGACAAAGTCTTTTAAGTGTATTCTATGTTTTTCTAATGTTTCAGAAGCTATTAATATATCGTCTACATATACTATGATATGCTTATTTTCTTTGAATATATTATCCATTTTTCTTTGAAATATTTGTGGTGCATTTTTTAAACCAAATGGCATTACTAACCATTCATACTGTCCTTGAGGTGTACTAAAGGCTGTATATTGTATACTGTCTTTTTCCATTTTTATTTGCCAAAATCCTGATTTACAATCAAATTTAGAGTAATAATTTTTTCCCTTTACCAAGTTTATTAATACTTCTTTATTTGGCAAAAAGTATCCATCAAATTTTGTATATTTGTTTAATTCTTTATAATTTATCACCATTCTAGCTTTACCTCTTACTTGTTCAGTTCTTTTTCTAACCATAAAAGCTGGACTATTATGAAGGCTATTGCTATATTGAATGAGATTTAAATCTAATAATTCTTTTAGTTGGATTTTAAATTCTTGTTTATCTTCCATTGTATACATCATTGGTTTAACTCTAATTATTTTATTTTCTAATAATTCTATCTTGGCTTTAGGGTTGTCTGGTTTCCATAAAGCTAAGGGATTTTCACTATATACTTGTTTTAATTGTTGTTTTATTGTTTCTAATTTTATGTTGTATATTTGTCTCTTTTGTATTAAATAATGTTTTTCATATAATAGAATATCACCACGCTGGGCTGGTTGTACTCTGAAAGGTCGAAATTCTCTAGGGATTCTAAGAATATTATTGCATGGAGTTTTTAAAGTGATTAAAAACATAGTTTGTTGATAATATTGAAATTGTTGAAGGAAGTCATTTCCTAATAATATGTCACAATCCATGTTATTGTACTGATATATGTATTTTACAGAGATATTTTTACTTCCTATTAATAGTTCATAATCTGTAACTAGATTATTAACTTGATGTTTATCTCCTGTAATACCAGTAATTTTTATATTTCCATCTGGCTTCCATTTATGAGATAAGAATGTTTTCATTATTGTAATTTCACTCCCCTGTATCTATTAAAGCACATGTATGTATGTCTTTTTCTATAGTGTGTACTTGGATATATACCGATAAAGGATATTTGAGGTATGCTTTATTTAACATTTTTGACAGAATATTTCATTCTCATTTATTTGTATAGTTATTCCATGTTTTTCTATTTTATAATACTCTAATCCTTCTAGAAAACTATTACCTAAGAGGATATGATTATTGTTATTCATATTAGAATCTATAAAACAAGTTACTATAATCCTGGTACTTTCAATTATAATTGGTACTTTTACTTCTTGTTTACATATATGTTTGTTCCCATTAAAATCTATATATTCATATGGTGGATCTTTTTCTTTTATTATTAATCCATTATTTTTTATTGGGTTTATATGATTATGGGATGCTCCTGTGTCTATGGTTATATAAGGTCCTTTTACATAGTCTAATCCATTAAAGTATTGTCCCATTATTTTCATTACTTTAGCTGTTGGTTTAGTTATTAATTGATTATTTTCTGAATAACTTTTCCTTGATGAATTTCCTCTAAGTAAGGTTTTACCCGAAAAACTAATTGGAATAATTGATGTTTCTTGGGTTTCTGAATTTATTATTTCTTTCTTGTCATCTATACTTAATCTGTAATTTACTGGTATCTTAATTTCAGGTTTAATGGGTTCTATTAGTGTAGTTATCTCTTCACATTCTTTGTTTATTTCTATTAATGGTTTATCATTATATATTTCTCCATAATTTGAATTACAGAAACTATATAAAGCTGAGTAATGGAAGGTCATTAATCTATTTCCTTCTTTCATTAAGTTATTTTTTAATAGCTTAAAATGTAAGCTTAATGTTTCATTAATATTTTTATCTTTTATATGTACACAATATCTGGGATAACATGTAAATATTAATTTTGTATAACATAGATTTCCTTCTATTGTTCCTAAATGTCCTATCATAGGATCGTTAAATCTTTGATCATGTAAAGATAGTATTATTGGACTATCTATTCCTTCTTTAAATAAGGATTTTACTAGGACTTGTATTTCTGCTAGATAGACGTACTGTATTTTTTCTCTTATTGTTTCATTTTTTATTTTTCTAAGGGCTAAGTCTATAGTTCTTCTGTTCATTAATCCTAATCTTATATTTCCTTCAGCTTGAGTAATTTCTATGGCTTTTTCTTGTTCATAATATTCATGTAATATTACCTTTTTTCTTTTAAAGATATCTCTTAATCTATGTAAAATTCCATAATCTGGTTTTTCTAATTTTGCTTTTAAAAGTTTATTATATTTATTTCTATTAAATGTTGCTACTAAACTATATCCATGGACATTTTCTTCTTTTTCTACTTCATAGATTTCTTCTTTATTTACTTCTTCCGAATCTATTTCATTATTATGACTCATTGTCTATAAGTTCTTCGTATATAAATATTTCTTCTCCTTCATAATCGGATGGATTACTTACTAATTCTAGTTCCTCTTCTATATCTTTAAATTCGCTTTTAAGGATTCTAACTTTCTTTTTTGTACATTCTGTACTTATATGTCCTATTTCTCCACAATTCCAACATTTGCATTTATTTTTATCAAAATTTCTCTGTTTTTTGTGTTTTCTTTTATAATATTTTCTATAGGGTTTGATATATTTTTTCTTAAAATGCTTATATTTTTTATATTTTCCTTTTCCTAATTTTTTATAACTTCTGTGTTTTTTATATGGTAATTGACATCCCCACTGGGTTGGCATTTCTGTTTTATTACAACATATATCTCCAATTGTCCTACTTCTTTTTATTAAATTACGTTGCATACATATTTCACTTAATCTATCATTTAAGAATCTTATTCTAGATCCTAATGTTTCAGGTACTGTATTAGTTATTTTATACTTTTCGTATTCATTAACAAAATATGTACTCCATGGTATTGGTAACTTAGAGTAGTATAAGTTAAGATATATATTTTGATCTTCATTACTAAAGAATTGTGAATAATAATATTTACTAAATTCACAAGTGTATTCTTTGACATAACACATATTACATATACTTAAGTTGATTAACTTCATTCTGTTGTTTAACTTTTCATTTTTTATTTCTTGGTCTCGATTTAATCTCCAGTCTTCTCCTAGAAATTCATTTGAGATATATTCTACCATTGTTTCTATTCCTAATTCTTTATTTCTTAGGAATCCTGCTTTTATATTATTAGTTATTAATTCTTTTACATTATCTGTTAATCCTCTCCACCAACTAAATATATTTCCTATAAAGCTTGCTATTAAGATTTCTGTATATACTCCTGCTTTTTGGTCTTCTGTTTCTACATCCCAATCCTCTTTTGATCCATTATACATAAAAAATAAACGCATTTGTAATGCCCATTCTACTAGGGTTTTATGTGGATTTGTTCTACAGTCTAAGTCTAAAAATACTCCCGCGTTACTTATTATTTTTAATTCACTCTCTTGAGGAATATACTCATTTTTCCAGGGTTGACTTCTAATTGGTGGTTTATATTCATAAAAGTGTCTTTTTCTTCTATTTTGTCTACCAAAGTTACTAGGTTCATATTTATTTTATATTCCTTTTCGATATCTTCTAAATCACTTAGATTTATTTCACTGAATATTTCTGTAAGTTTTTCAATTTCTTCTTCCATTAATCTGATTCACTACTTTCTTTTTCTTCACTTATTTCTATTTTTTCTTTACCTTTATCTTTTATTTTTTCTTCTTCATTTTCTAATTCTTTTACTAAATTTTCAGTATCTTTTATAATTTTAGGATATTTATTTATCATAAACCACTCATCAAAGCTTCCTGGTTGTGGTTTTTGGGTTAAATTTATATTAGGTTTCTTTATTGTTTCCGATTTTAAAGTTTTATATTTTTCTAACTTCTTATTTTTCTTTTTACCAGCATGTATTAATGTTAACTCTATTTTTAACTTTTCTATTTCCTGTTTTATTTCTTTGATTTCTTCTTTTAAATGTATTAGTAATTCTTTTACTTCTATTAAGGTTGTTTCCATATTGTTAAATTCTATAGGGGCCTTGATGCATATTTTACAGTTAGGGTATTTTAAGAATGACAGCCTTTATTTGGCTAATCTTGATAGAAAAACTTGAAGCTGTTCTTTTTGGAAATTTAAAAATTTTTAAGTTTATTTACGCACATTTTCCCGCGAATTTTTGGTTTGCCGTCACGTAAAATTAGATTATTTACATCGTCTAGATAAAGTTTGACATACCCAGCGGCTTCTCATGGCCTGAAAGGGATTAAATATTTTTATTCTTATTACTGCCTACATTTTATCTTTATTCTCTGTTTTTATTTCTTTTGCAATTAACAATTGTTTCTAACTTCAACCTTACCCTAAGAAGTGCTTTGGTTGGTGAGAAAATTAAAACCCAAAAAAAAAAGAAAGAATAATAAAATAAATAAATAAATAAAATCAGCCCAACAACCAAATTTTCTTGAATTTCGTCAAGAGTGAATGTAGGAAATTAGAAATTTCAGGTTTTGTACACCAACAAGATTTAGTCGTGGCTATTAGAAAATTGTCGATGTTAACGTATACGTTTTTTTGTTTTCATGTTCTGATTATCAATTTCTGAACTCTAATATTCTTTGGAGAAAATATACTTTTAATCACACCCTGCCACGTGCCCCCCAAAAAACCATAGAGTAATAATCAAATTACGTATAAAAAACCATCATTAAAAACCGATAACTGAAATTAAAGAAGCAAAGGCAGAGTGTATAATCCACTAGTTTCTGTGAAAGAAATCGTATACAAGCAATCAAGCAAGTGTTGTAATCATTGTAATGAAGGAGCAAATTCAGAAGGCAGCTAGCTTAACTAGTTTTAACTTTAATCAACTTACACTTTGGTGATGCCCCTTAAGAAATGTTCAAGATTTTTCTTACTCTAATTTTTTAATTTATTAAGTGGGCAGTCAATTTGCTCGCCGTGTGGGTGGTCAACAATCATCAACATCTAAAGTTTGTAACTTCCCAATCAATTTTCATCATAATTACAATATCCTAAGGATTAATTGACGTAGGACGACGTTATTTTGAGACTTTAAAATTTTATTATTTTTTTATTTTATTCAAAGACAATTATGATATGCATTTTAGTTTTTTATTTTTATTATAATTATGATTTAATTTTACTTAGAAAAATAAGTTTATCCTAATTGCTATTATTGTTATACCTTTTAATTATACAATGGCTATTGTTTTGCTATTGGAAATTATGCTATATAATATAATCGCTTTTCTTCTTACCTCCCAATTAAAGATTCGCCAGGGAATCATTTATTATTTTATCCTTGCAAAAAGTGGATCGATGATACGTTTTATAAATGCTAAGTGGTACTTTCATGAACTTTCGTGAAAGTTAAAAATAAAGACGGTTCAGGTTCAGGGACCCTAATTTCTAATAAATAAATAAATGATGGCGTGAGAAAAATAACAATGAGTTATGGGCATGGCATATTGGCACGTCCCTCTCTTGAAGTTTGTATTATATATTATATAATACAAACTTGTTCCTTGAATTCAAAAATTCATACAAAACATGGCATTTAAAACATGGCATTTTATGTACATCTATAATTCTATATATTTATCTTTTTCCAGAGAGAATATCTTCATTTGAAATATTACTAATAGAAAATCATCATCAAATTATAATTTTCTATTATTTTTTATCGTCACCGGACAAAATACAAGTCATACTCTTAAAAGGTAAAATGAGCGTGGACTATATAATATCAAGAGTTTTGATCACGTGGACAATATTGCTCTCCCTGATCAGCTCTCATTATATTAGTTCTTTTCTCCCATATAATTGTTCCTAGTCTTTAATATAATTTTCTTTTAGCGTAATAATAATAATTATTATTATAATAATCTATTAGTGACATTACAAAATGTTATCTTAATAGGGATATATTTCAAAACAAAAAACACAAATTAACAAAGTCGGGGATCCAGTTGTTGTTTCCCGATAATATAGAAAAAAAATTGGGATTAGATTGTTTTTATAAATTTTGCTTCAACCTTTGGTGCAAAGAAAATGAATTATGATAGTTTATCAGCGTCAAGTACGGAATATGAATGTGTCTGTTTGCATGAATTGTTGATCAATACATTTTTACTCGGTAAGTATCAATAAAAAAAATAGGATGTGGATACTGTTAGAAGTTATAATTTGAGTTTTTCCCGAGAGGAAATAAGGCTCTAATCTGATAGAAAAAAAAAATGCATGAATTTTCAGATTATTGCCCACATTGAATACCATTCCCAATCCAATATAGTTAATGGATAATTGAGATTGAAAGATATATAAATAAAATTGCATTCATAATGCAGATTTCACTCTCACTAAAAGAAGCCGAAGGAAAAAATGATGGGAAAAAATTTACATGGCAAAGGCCGTTTCTCAATGTTTTCTTGAAAAGTAAAATGCCACCCTGGGCAATTACAATGACTCAAAATTACATACACGTTTATAATTTAAGATTACAACAATAAGAGATCCCTATGGATCCTCAATGTACAAAAATAACTCAACTCTATAAGACCTATATAGTCCAAGAAGTCCATCGTGTGAAGAGGGGAAGGGGTGCTAAAAAGGTTCGAAGAAAAATATTTACCGTGCAAGCCTAAGGGACTTACGCGTAGAATTAGAATGCGGCAAGCGGCACAATAATCCCCCAGGAATGGCTATTGATGAGCTTGACTATGTGAAGATGGTCGAAGCACCAACAAAAGCACATTTTCTCTCAAAGCCCAACCCATTTTACCCATCTGAAAACCCTACCAACTCTGAACGGCAATTCATAATCTTTGGCAATAGCTGGCTCCCTCCTTGCAGCCTCAGTTTCGGACCACTCATACACCCCACGTTCTTGCCGACTGCCAGGCACTGTATTATCTAAGACAATGGCAAAGAGGAATGCAACGACCACATGCAGTGATAGTAAAGTGTTCATAACATAGTTCACCTGCACATTTTATTAGAATTTGTTATTATGCCACACTCGAGGAAAACCTTATTTCAGCTTAAGAAACAAAAGCCCACACTCAAATACTTTAGCTAACCATTTTATGAGTTCCAGACATGGTGTCTTAATATAAGTCCTATAAAATAAAAACTGGACCATCGAGCATGTGTCAGTTGCTACCGGTAGAAATAGGGTAGTTTCGGCAGCTTTGACCAAAGAATTGAACCATGTTATATTTCTCGAATAAATATGACATGACCATCTAAAACTTGTGATGGATAAAAGATGTTAATAATCAAATTGAAGTCTTAAAAATAAACTCCAGAAACAACACTGCAAAAGTACATTATGTTACTAGTTCCAGAAAGGTCTGAAAGATGCATACCCCTCCATATTTGCTGCGGAAAGGTCCATGAGAAGCCACACTATATGGCTGAAAGTAACTTGGGACAGACAAGTTGGTATTTGGAGAGATGCCATATTGCTGGAAGTAGGCTGGTATGGACAGAGAAAAGAATAAAGATAGCCCAACTATGATAATATTGCGAGAACTCCCAGCTTCACTATACCGTAGATTAGATAGTCCTAATGCTGCCAGCATTGCCCACATGAAACAGAGGAGAGCAGCCACCATGACTTGGGGAATTGACGCTATGAAGCCTCCAACTTTACCTGCATGCAAGCAATCAGCAACATGATTAAAATTCAAAAAAGAATTGGGCTCATAGAAGATAAGGCATGTAATGTAACATGTTACACAGTCCTATTGTTGTGTACTTTCCATAAAATTGTGCCTTCTTCAGTGTTAGCATTAGACATTATGGATGCTCCGGGATTTATATGGTAACCATTCGAAATATGGTGTAGAGAGCTGGCAAGTTGGCAATATTGATTGTTACTTTTTTACTTTAGATTGAAACCATTTGATTACAAGAGATAAACAGTTATTTGAACTACACATGCACCACTTACAAGTAACTTGGTATGCTGAACACAGCAGATGGCGCAATCAAGTATTCAGTCAGAACAGTAAACATTTGATTTTATAGTTTTCATTCTCACCCAGAAACTTTGGAAAGATGATTGAACTTACCTATGAGAGATAAGACTATCAAAATGCCAGCACCTATTTCAACCGCTCTGCGGCTTCCCATTTTTGTCACAGCGATAGTGTGCACGTTTTCAGTTAAAGTTGTGGACCCTGTTCCTGTTCCCCAGAGGCCAGCCAAGACACTACAAAAACCTTCAAGGCCAATTGCTCGACTAACAACACCAGGGGTTGGAGGTCTAGATGCCACTAGCAGCGATGATGCATGGTACGAGCCAACCTAAGAAGTTAAAAACCAAAGCAAATTAGGACCGCAATAATCAAGATATTTCGCATCCAAGTATGAAGTTTTTCGTATTTTTAAGGCAACTGCACATGAATATTTTGGACCAATCAAGACATCAGCATCATCAATTCCTGAGGATTTCAAAATCAGTTTGCTAAATTATGTACTCATAAACTTTCAAAAAGTTGTGGCAACGCAAAAACAATGGAAAACTTGATGTGAAACCCAATCTATCTTTATGATTCATCATCCATCCATCACAGTCAAATATAGATTTTCATTTGATGTTAACAAATGCAATCTCCAGGAAGAAGTTTTCTGAGGCAATGTCTCTTATATAAGCTATGCTTTTCAATATTGCAAAGTAATCAAAATTACACTAGCCAAGAGAAGATTTAAAAAGAAAAAAGAAAAAAAAAATGCTTTGGACCTTTCGTTAAAGCAATATTAAAAATTTTCTGATTTTTCTTTCTTAATTTTGGGAGGTTAGCAACATATTACTTCAACTCTATCAATATGAGCCATATCTCAACAGTATGCAACTTTAGGACCTTTCAAATATCAAACACGAACATTATTTTTCACACTAATATAGTGCAAATTACCATCACAAAGTAGCATTTGCAACCAATTTAAGTTCAAATTGTCAGGAAATAAAAATTTTCAATAATATTGTAAGCAATAGAAGAAAGATGGGACAAACCGAATCAACTGATACAATTACGGACACCACACACATCACAACTGCCATTTTCCAGTGGAAAACAGGAGTTCCCCATTGCAGTGGATAAGGAAACCTAAACCATGGGGAAGACTTCAATGCGTGAGAGGAATCAACTCGACATTGCTTCATCCGAGAAACGTGCTTTCTGCAGTGCTCAGATATTATATTGGAGACAGGTACATTTACATCACATTCTTTGTAGTTATAGGCTCCTGTTTCAGTCAAAAGAAAAGCAGCAGCCCAAGTGATTGCCAGACCCAGCGGAACCTGGCAATTCAGCAAAGACAGGCCATTAGACTCACAAGACTTGTGCATCAGATGGCCACTACAGAACATTTGCTGTAAAATAAACTCTGCTTCATAGGTATTGGATACATAAATTTGCAACCATGAACTTACCGCATAAATGAGAAATATGCGATGACCAATAACAGATATCTTGCGAAGGTACTGTAGAAAGTATGAAAACAAGAATTCAAAATTTAAAACACAATAAAAGGCAAAAATATATTATACACTATAAAATTACTAAAAAAAAAAATTCTAACAGTAGTATTACAAAAGAGATCACGTGAAAACCCATTATCGGTAGAACTATTGCAACTGAACTTACCAGAGAAAAAAGAATCACCAACAATATCTGCACTACACCAATCTCAAGGCAGCTACCAACAAGTGGAAAACCATAACTGTAAAAAGAAAGTCCAACGGCAGCAATGGTTGGGGCAACAACCACAGGATTGATCAATCTGAAAAGAACAAGCAGATTAGATTATTTACTTTTTCATGTATTAAGCCTCAACCCATAGAGAGTGACTGCATAGATAGATATTCTACTAGAGACCTATATACCCAAGTTAGGGTTAGGCATAGGATTAGAGATCATTCTGAAGGTTCATTTTTCTGCTATGTTTAATTTTTTTAGCTTAACTGTTATCTTTACTTTTTAGCTACGTATTTTGGATATTTGTATTCCGTTTTTATCTTGGATTAAGCCTATCTGCAACTTCTATGGTTATATTAGATTAGAATTTTATGTTTCTATCTTATTCATGTTTATCCCTAGAAATAGGCATGTTTAGCAAGTGTTAAGTAGACAATGATTAACAAAGGATAATGTTTCTTTTTCCCTTCTCCTCAATCTTAAATGCTCCATTTTACTTCTTCCTAAGCTTTACTATTTTTTCACTTACTACTTACAAATCTTCAAAAAGACAAGATGATCTTCAAAAATATATGAATTGGCATCTCGAGAAAAATGGTTGTGTAACCGATTCTTTATCAATAGACTAGCACCATATCAAGGTTGCAGCCACAACCAAAAACTGAGTTATCACCATCAATGAAATGACTAATCAACCCAGCCTAACACAAATCCCTCAGTAAAGAATAGGAAAATAACATCCAGATACCCTTTGATTTGCTTCAACATCAGTTTGATCCTTACAAGTTGAAACATCATTTTTAGTCCCAACCATCAGCTACTGCCTAGTTTAAGGGGTATGAATAACGTTGAACTATAAAAAGACGGTATTACCCTAAAAGAACTTTTTCCCAAAAGGTTCTTTTTATTTTAATATAAAATGAAAAACTTATTTTTTTAAATACTAGCAATTTTTTTCCCCAAATAAAGGACCCTAAGTAATCCAAGAAATTTTAAAAAGCCAATAGGTGGATTTACGTTATTAGAGTCCAGAAATGTTTAATACCTAAATTGTCTTTTTAAAGCCTGTTCTGTTTATATTCAACTGTCATCACCTAACACTAGGGACAATGAGCCAATTGATATAACAAGACCCAGAAGATTCCCCAAATTTTGATTAAGCTGGTACAAGAATGTTCTTGTGCAAACATATACTATATCAGCTGAGTACGTGAGGAATAAGTCCACCGAAAATGTCCAATCCTTTGGGTTTTTTCTAACACACCCCAGCCAATCCAGCCCCTTGGACAAGCACAAATTAAATAAATAACTTCCAAGGTCCACTGCAAGAGGGGAAACCAGCGAGGTTGTCCCCTTGATACCACTACACTATTAATGTTCACTGCCACATACTCTAATGAAACAAAAGGAAGAAACCGTGAGATACGCAGGAGTAAAATATAATTTATTCTAGAGTCAAAGACCATTTTCTCCTCCACACTAGTACTTTCTCCATTCTCCCTTTCAGTACATGAGTAACACATACAATAACATAGCATCAATGACTCATAACAAAATAATCTCATATCCCATCCCATCCACCTCATGTTTGGAAACAGCAGTTGAATAAAATGACCCTGAATGAACCAATGTCAAATATACCTGTAAATTGTGATGGGTATATGGGAACATAAAGAATCATTTCTTTAAAGATTTCCAACAGCATTCAACCCATACCCATAAAGGAATAGCTATAGCTACTGGCCTGCGACCAGTAGACATAAAATAATTTCAATTTTCAAATATCTTAAAAAGGGTTATTGTCATCATCACTGAATCTCATGCAATAGCATTCTAAATGAGACATATATTATAAATTTATAATATATCAAATCCTCATTGATACCAACAAGAATCAATTAAATTCATCTTGTTTAACAATTGAGAAAGCAGGAGAAGGAATTAATAAAAAATTTAAATGAGAAATGCTAAAAGCATACCTCAAAAGCAATGACATCAGTCCACTATATCCAAGAAAAGCTTGAAAAACTGAGCCTATGATAATAGCTCCTTGTAACTCCTTCATAATATGCTTGAAATTCTGCCATGTTAAGTGATTTAACGCAACTCTTAAAACAATTTGATAGAAAGGAAAAAGCTTGGCTAAATCCTAATTGTTGTAACATTCATAGTAAATGAGAAACAAACTAAACAGGGCAAAAAAAGGAGGAAAATCCTCTTCTATAAAGCAATACGGTACTATTGTCAGTAACTTTTATTATACTTGAACTTGCTCAAGAATTATTTTAATTATAATTATATTTGCATCTGAGGAAGCTCGAACAAGCAACTAGCACAATTTCAAGATCTAAATTGCTTATAATTCACACCAATTAACAAACATCCTTCCTTTCCCTTAAACCAATTGTAGCCCAATGATCTTCAGAATGTTTTCGGCAAATATAATTGCTCCATGGCTCCACATATAGAGGAGATGTACCTTAAGTGTGGCAAATTAGACTTGCAATGAGACTACAGAAAATTGCAAATAAAAGAGCTGGTATTTGATTGGAAAATATTAGGTCAGATATGCAAATGATGAATCAGTCCTGTATATAATATGCATAAGTCAATTAAGCACCTTGAATCTTACGTTTGAGCTCAATGAGGTCATACAGTTAACATGTAGGATTACACCGTATAGCAAATTAATAAAATAAGCTTTTTAAGATGAAATAAAATATATGAGAATTTGAAGCCTAAGTTCTAGCTCCTGTGGTAAGAAACGGCCTTCCTACAACTCAGGTCTAGGTTTTGGGCTTCAATGGATGTGCAAGTTAATAAACAAATATATAAATATGTATTAGTAATTTTACAATAAGGGAATCATATTATCTTATTGGAAGGTTGCATTACGTGTATGTCTGTATAAAAAGAATGATCAAAAACACAAAACCAGAGATGCATACATTTCCATTCAGACCCTGAAACTCTGGGGAGTTGATTATTGCCAATGCTGGAGCAAGGAAAACAAACGATGAACCTTGTATAAGAGGCAATCTTGACCCAAAAAAGGTATGCAGCAATGTAGTCACTCCGGATACAAAAAGCACCGTTGATACCACGTTTGAAGTATCCTCCTACACCCATTAAATTCAATCAGTAAAATAGCCACAGCTAAGATATATAAGACTTATGAATTGGGAAAAGTGAGAAGCCACTCACATGTGAGCCACCCATGGCAGGAACTATGACGAGTGGAATGAGAATCAATGAACCCAACATTGAAAGATAGTGCTGAAAACCGTATAGACCAATGGGAACTGACACATTCATTTGAAAATACAAAACCCATTTCAAGTCATTATTAAAATCAATCAAATAAAATTCACAATACCTAACCATCACCATTGAACAATTAAATCAGATAAACGTAACATAACCTAATTCAATTGGCCGTTAAACTCAATAAACTCTTCTCGTCATACAAACAACACCCATTCATTTGAAAGATAGTGCTGAAAACCGTATAGACCAATGGGAACTGACACATTCATTTGAAAATACAAAACCCATTTCAAGTCATTATTAAAATCAATCAAATAAAATTCACAATACCTAACCATCACCATTGAACAATTAAATCAGATAAACGTAACATAACCTAATTCAATTGGCCGTTAAACTCAATAAACTCTTCTCGTCATACAAACAACACCCACCAAGAATTAGTGACATAACCACTAAAAAAACACCATCAATTCGAAATATGATAAAAAAACATTAAATTATAATTATAATCGTAAAAGCTCTCACCGAGACCAGGCGTATCTCTAAGCTGATACTTCATATGCGAGTGCCGATTCGTAAACCCATCATCGTCCATTCCATCAACCACCACCATTTCCTCATTCCTCGGCGCCCTCCTCGGCTGCGGCTGCGGCTGCTGATTCGTCTCGGTTGGCCCCGCCGGACCGGACCCATTTCCATTTCCATGCCCATTCCCATTCATACTCAATCCCTTATCCGAATCCCTCCGCCTCTTCACCGTCTGATCCTTATTCGTCGGCGCAACCGCCGCTGGCACCTTCTCACCGTCGCCATTAGCCAAAGCCTGCGACGACGCAGGTGCTGGCACTGGTGCAGGAGGAGGAGTCGCCCGTGCCCGACCCGCTTCAAGATCCGGCTGGTTTACAGGTTCCCTAGGCTTAGGTGGCAAGCTAATTTGACCCGAGTCACTAGCATTAGTCTCCCCGGAGAATTTGGGTCGGAACCCAGTTCGTTTAGCCCACGATGAGGGCGGAACCGGAGCATCATCGGGTGCCGGAGGCCAGGGGCCGGGTTTGGGTCTGATTTTCGGGTCGGAACTTGACATTTGCAAAAAATGAGGGAGTTTTCTACTCAGTTAGAGGGTTGTCATAGTCGTGTTTATAAGTTAAAAAGCTTGAGAATGGAAGAGTTGAAATTGCAGATCTGAAGTGGGTTTTAGTCCCTAGGGCTAGGGTTTAGAAGAAATGGAAGTGCTTTCAAGTGAGTGAAAGTGCACTGAGAGTGAGACAGAGTAAGAGAGAGAGAATGTCGTGGTAGTGATGAAGGAGCCTAAATCCGCGTTTTTGTGTTTTTCAATTTTTATATTTCTTGTTTTCCGAAATCATGGGGTGCCGTAATAATTTTATTAATAATAATTTTATTAACAATAAATTTTAAATAGTGTATTAAATTTTATATTTTTATTAGATTTTATAAAATTTGGCAATGATTTTGTTTGGATAAGGATTTAAGGTTTAACTAAAGTTGTGTAGCCAATGAGCTTTTGGTCCAACTGTGAACCTCAACTCTCAGTTAAAGAGAATTATAAGGGTAGGATTTAAGTTCTCGTGGATTTAGTTTAAGTTCTTATGGATTTAAAACTCTCTCAATTAAACATTATACATGATTGTAGAGTTTACTTACAAGTCTTTCTTCTTTGCGAAATTGTACTGGAGTAGAGACATCTCTCGGCTGTGAGGATTTATTTGGTTGGACATGTATTTCATAGATTTAATGTAAAAATATAAGTTCTAATTATATATATCTGATTGTAAATATCGGTGTAATGTCTGCTGTAATAACAGTTGTAAATATCTATGTAATATAATAATATGATATATAATCAATACTAAAAAAATAATAAAGTTGTGTAGATGATCCTATTAAAGTTAATTGAGATTTACTTTGGATAAATCTTGACAGTTAATTCGGTGTCCTGTACAAACTTAGTTTAACTAAGGATATGGTTGGTTTTATTTAATCCATTGCATTTGCAAATGTCTTAATAATAAAACTTCTTTTACTTACAATTGTTGACACTTTTTTTTTTTTGAGGACAAGGAACTAATAAAAGAAACCTCTTATAAAAACCATGGAACTAATGAACTACTAGAAAATATTTTGTAAAATTTTATTCATAATTTTATTTCATGAGATAACATATTAAATTTAAAAATTTTAAGATATCAAGACATTTGGGATAGCGTTTTTATAATATATTGTCCACCATAATAAAATGTCAAATCATATTTGGTAAAAGCTTCATTTTTTTTTTTTTAACTTTTCAAAGCACTTGTGATCGGCTATGTATTTACTTTACAAAATATGAATTTCAGAAAATATGAATCTCACACGCTTAAATGTTGTTGTAGACTTATATAGCAGCTGCTGCGAAGAACTTAAGAGAATATGAGCATGTTCATTTTCTTTTAGGTGTGTAAAATTTGGAATTGAATTCCAGCTTCTCATCAATTTTAGTTACTTAACTTTTAGTATACTTTTAGTATACTTCAGCTCAAAAGGATTAAGGAAAAAGAAAATTCAATAATCAATATGCTTTTATAGGAGTGATCAAGTTATGTGAACTTTACAATTTACAATAAATAAAATGTGGCCAGTGAAATTTTTGCACCTAGCTTTCCGTGAGAAAAGCGAAGCAAGTCAAAAGATTTTGATGGTGAACGAGATTAAAAGATTGATTGCACTTGCATGGGCCAATGAGAAATGGATTTAATTAAGCCTTGCTCCGAGGCTAAGATTTTGGCAATAAAAAGAAAATGTGGAAAGGTGACTTTGTATGTCTCTTGAAAATGACATGAATTATTTGACCCGAAAAATAAAATATTCACGAACCATTCTGTTTAGTTTCTTCGTGAAGGAACAGTTGGTCCACCTTAAGATATGATTATAGTTTTGATATATGCTAATCATAAAAAATTTCGCTTAGTAATGAAATTAAGATAAGCTTATAATATTCGCACGTTTTTTATTTCAACTACTATGATTTTATTTCGGCGTTCATTAGATCTTCTGTTCACATTAAGGGGATACAAAAACAAATGTTTGGATCAAGCAATGAGACATAGTCAAGCAAATTGATTCACATATAAACAACGCCATGTTTGCTTAACACAGAAGTTTAAATTTATAATTTGTTTGTGAACTGTTATTAAATTCCAATGAACTCATTCGATATTATGTTAAAACACAAACGGACCCCTTTTTGATTTTGAAATTATGAAAAAAATTTCGTTTGAAAATTTTTATCATTGTATCAATTATTGAAATGAAATTATTCTTTTTCGTAGAATTTAATAAGTACTTGCTTAATTTTAGTATTTATGTTGTTGAAAAAAAAAAAGTCATCATATTAAACCATATTATGGAACAAGAAGGGGAAGAAATTGATATTGCATGCTATAAATAACACAATAAAATGATATCACCTTCGCAGCATTTTTAGGTGCCCCATAAATTCACAGCTGACCAGATTGGTACAGGCAAACTAACATAGTAAAATTAAATCATTGATCAATAGGGAAGTTGCACCAAAATGACCCAATTATTGTATCAATTTAATCAAGGAAATTAATGTCTTAATTAAAATTGCAATTATTTTATGAGACAAGGTTAACATTTGTGCAGCTCATAAACTCACTTTGAGGAGCCATGTGATCAAATGGAGACTTGAAAAGACAGATAGCGAACTGCTGCCCCATTTCACCAAATGGCATTAAATTCTCGCATCAAGTATCTCACACATTTTTAGCAGTGCAACCATTGTAATTAAATGTTACATGTTGAGCTCTCGTGCCTAATTTCTCAACAGATATTCTGGGATTTTTATTTTTTTTGTTGGAAAGCATTAATAAGCAAAAGGAAATAAGTGTTTTCCGATGAGAAAAAAAATGTTTCATGGCAACAATTAATCATTTTAAGTAGTGAAGGGCATTGGCTGAGTGGTTAAATAAGTACACACTTTTTTTTTCGCAACTAAAAAAAAAGGTTTTGAATTTTTATAAAAGGCTCGAAATGTTTTCATTATAAGTAATCTTTAATTATTACAGATCAGCCACCTAGTGGTTAGAAGCCAAACTCATAATTGTGAGATCATGAGTTCGAGCCTCCCCATCATGTATTATGGGAGTTTAATTTTCTTTTTCAATTTGAGTGAATGTAATCTTTTCCTTTTCGAAATGTTAGTGGAGTTGACATCCCACGAATATTGAAGATGGATGCTTTATGATAATTGATATAAATTAATCTCAATATTAGTTTGATTTGTAAATATCAGTTATAATCTCATATAATATGAGTTGTACTCTTGAGTAATAGTTTTATATAATTAAAAAAAAAGAATTGTACTCTTAAGCAATGGTCTCATGTACCAATGGGTCTTTGGTCCAATGGGAGAACCCTTGCACTCAATATTGTAAGTCTGATTGAGCCCATAAGAAGCGTTATGGGGTTAGTTTGATGTTCGCCAATTATCAATTAATTGAGTGGAGACGGTCTCTCCCTTGCGAAATATGAGTAGAGTAGGCACCCCTCGAATATTTGTGAGGGTTTAAAGTATCTGAGTAAGTGCTTCAGTGTGTCAATGTATGGCGGTGGTTCCAGTTGTATAGTATGATTGTAAATATTAATTGTAATATCTGATGTAATGTCAATAATAATTTGTGTATAACATAATTCAAAAAAAAAAAAGTGATGGTCTCATGTAATAAAAAAATTTATTATAGATAAAAAAAAATGTTGTTTTGTAAGTAGTTGTAAAATGTGAAGAATTCAAATATATATATATATATTTAGTAACAATTTGGAAAAAGGAAGAAAAGTAGATTAAATTGAGAGTCGCCTATCAGAAGAAAACCCACATGTTTTGTCTTTGTCTCAGACGCATCCATAATAAAATTTCAATTTATCTTAACAATTATCATATGCCGCCAAGGCTTCCATGTAAAAGGGAACCGCGGAAGTGCTTGCTTCCTGTAGCTCTTGCACGATTGCGCCCATCCAATTAAAGAACTAAAAAGTGGAAAAAAAAAAAGCAGAAAATGGTTAAAAAATGGTGGGGTAAGATGAGAAATCATGTGACATTGTGAATTTGTGATGTCCCATGTTGAATTTTGCGGCCTATTTGTAGGACCTAATTAGTCCTATTTTGAAGTCATATGTAAAAAATAAAAAAAAATGTCATTTTCCTAAATAGTAGGGGCGAGTGACTCCACGTGATCATTATTCTACTAAGTTTTTTTTTTTTAGTACTCTACTTGAAAGAGAATTTAATTTGCCTTCGCCTTTACTACGATTTGGAAGTACTTGGAAATAAAAAATGTTTCAGTGTGATAATCCTTATCTTTCTCCCTCCTTTTCCTAAAACCTTTTTCCTTTTATTAAAGTTGTACTTATGCTTCGATGACCACAGAGCTTTTATTGCATCAATATAGACATATAGTACAATTTTTTAAATGATGTATCTCCTAAACCTGCCTGTGTCTTTAGTCTTTACCCGGCCGCTCCACCATGTACATGTGCAAACTTTTCAAAAATACGTTATTAATAATACATGTCTGATGGAGTGATCACGTCCCTCTATGGAGGGGTGGTTCGTCTGGGCGTCTTTAATAGATAGTATAATAATATAAATCGGGGTATGTCGATTGTAAATATGGTGATGCAACATAATAGTTGTATAAATATCGTAATCTGCAGTGTCGGTGCATAATAAGTTCTGAAAAAAAAAAAAGTTGTACTTATGCTTCGATGACCACAGAGCTTTTATTGCATCAATATAGACATATAGTACAATTTTTTAAATTATGTATCTCCTAAACCTGCCTGTGTCTTTAGTCTTTACCCGGCCGCTCCACCATGTACATGTGCAAACTTTTCAAAAATACGTTATTAATAATACATGTGTTAGGACTTGAGACCAACTTTCCTTTGGCACAATAATCACGAATGTAATCTAATGCTTTTGTTTTTGTAAGGTTATTAAAAGTGGATAAAGATTCAGTGTAGAACTCAGTTTTTATTAAACTCTCATATAAGAAAAATTGAAAAAATAAATCTTAACTATTAATTCTTTGTTTAACACAAAAAAAAGAACTCAGTACTGAATCTTAATTTAATAAAAGTACTATCTCAAGAAGAAAACAACGCTTGAACTTTCTCTCTGTTGCTACGAGCTAAACTTCATCGAACCCCGATCAATCATCATGTGTAGTTGTACAACCGCCAACACCTAATTTTCGAACCTCCGAATTGTTAGATCCGGCTTTCAACTCGCCTTTTCTATACATATTAGCCGTGAACCAACAACACCTCCCCTTCTTGGCTGCAACAACACCTCCCCTTCTTAGCTGCCAACCACCACCACCCTACTAACCGCACCTCACCACAGTTGAATGCAGTTCAAAAGGAGTTCCGATTGGGAGGGAGTTCTCCTCTTCGGCCGGTAGCTCTTTTCTTTTTCTCTTTTTTTTTTTTTTAAATTTTTTATTTGTTCGTTTTCTTTTATTCTGTTTTTGTATCTATTTATTTTATTATGCTTGTTTTTATACTATGTTTTTGTATGATTTATACTACATCTACAGTGATTTTGGTGTTCCACATAGATGGTTTTGTTTTAGTGTCCCAATCAAGACCGTGTTAGTGTTTGGATCAAAAGGGTATGCCTGGATTAAAGCTGTTGACGACTTTACCAACGAAGTGTTGGTTGTAGTCTTGGTGAGCACTGAAACGACGGTTTCTTTCACAGGTTCAGTCTTGGTGGAGTCGCCTCGGGAGGCTTTGCCGCAGTCGAGTCGTCGGGCCGATGTGGTGGGATCTGGGATGGATTTAGAAAAAAAAAGCTTGTAGTAGTGCTGTGTCGAGGTTCCAATGACTTTGGACAAGTTTATGAGGGTTAGGGGCTAAGGCTCATAGAAATTGAGACACTTTCTGGTGAACTATAAGGATGATCTTTGTTGTGGTTTTTAGTTTTTATTGCTGTTTGTTTGTGTTCTGCCGTCAGAATTGTATTATGTTAGGTTATATTATTGGATACTACGAATTTTATTTTTCCAATTGAAAAGGGATTTCACTTGCAGTAGTTAAAGTGGCTTCCCCCATGCTCCATTAGATCTTAATTTGTAAAATCATTTATCCTCTTTTTAATTCTTAGAAATTTGTAGTGTTTGTAGCTGTGTATTATTATTAGGCATTCCCCTAACTTCGAATTGGATTTTAAGAATTATCCTATGTATTATACTAAACCTAATGTAGGCCTGTTTTTAAACCCATGTGACATTATATTTTAGATCATTATTGATCCTTTGAAAGGCATACTTTCATGTTTATAAAAAAAAAATAAAAAATAAAAAATTCCAAAACCGAGAAGAAAGTTAATATGACAAATAATAAAGAATTCTACCTACAATTTGTCACTAATTTGGAAAACAGGTTCATTTAGAATAAAATACTTCAAAGTAACAATTACATACAGACAAACTCCAATTTTGGCTTAGATGAGAAGTTGGGCAGGGCATGAAGCCGAGAACATTACATTACAACAGACAAATGTCATGATGGGGGGGGTCACTCCACAGTCCAAAAACAACATCAATTGAACCACTTTTTCTTTAAATAATAATAATAATAAAAGAATTGATATCATTGCTTAGCTGGGTTTGAGGAGGAGGTGAAAGCAACGGCTAATTTTGGCATTCACCATCGAGATCAGGGTGCGTATGCCAGTTGTGCTGCACTATCATGCAAAGAAAATATGACTACGAGGAATGCACAACTGCACATGTACCACTCTAAAGTCTAAACTAGCCGTTTTTTTGGCCTTCTGTGCAAGGCTGATGTGAAAGTGATGTGTGAGTGAAACAGAAAATTTGGCCAAGTGGGTTCTAACGTAATTGTAAAATTTGGCCCTACCGAATATCTAAGTTTGAATGAACTAAGAAAAATGAAAGCTCATAATGTTAAAAGCACAGGCGTTCGATTTTGTTGGATTAATTTGATTTGACGTGCCAATTTGGTTCGGTTCGATTTGGTTGTAGCAAGCATAAAGATCATCATCACTTAATTGCATGTTTGCATTGGTGATGGCACAAATTACTAGGCACGGGGTCGATATGGGGTGCAATTTGCTAATCCCCAATCAATATGCTTCATTGGAGAGCAGGAACTAGGAAGGATGCTTGTTGAGCTTTTGGAACTTTTTTTTTTTATCTTTTTTAAGATTTGCACTATTATATCATAATGTTTTTTTTTTTTGACATTTTGAGGTTTATCGAAAGCTTAAATCCATATGACATGACTTGGACACCATGCATCATTGGAGAGGAGCCTGAAAGATTTTGCAACGTTTGTTAAGTTATATAATTATATAACATATATCAACATAATAACAATAAAAATTATATGTGTGTTACTGGCAGTAATTACAGGATTGATGTATGTTACATAATTATGTAATTTAATAACTGTCCTATTAAGTTTGGAAGTTTTGATCTTTTTAAAGTTTTAAATCATACTAATAATTAGTGGATATTAGGAATGAGAAATTCTGATTACTATAGTTCAAGATATTTATAAATTTTTTATAAAGAATAATTTTTTTTTATAATTTCCATCGAGCTCTTCTCTCGCATGATTTGTGTAGTAGCTGGAAACTTAAAAATGATAAGAGTATTTTATGGTTATATATTAAAACTCAATGTATGTATCATCAAATTTCATTGAATGGTCTTATAGGTGACGTGATGGGAACATCCAGATAACGGAATTTCGATTAAATGAGATTTCAAGGTTGATGGTACATTTTCAAACTACAATCATTTAATTGTAACAAGGTAAAATCTCACGGACGATAATTGACTCCATTAATTTTTTCTCTTATAAATTTTCAACTATAATCAATAAAATGATTTACAACTTTGTTATACAAATGGGAAATTAGTGGGAAAGGAGATCAAGTTAAAGAAATTAGCAATTAATTTGTAATTATAATTATTGCAAACAAGAATTGTTTTGATAATATGGAGACGTTGTAAGTACATGTACTTCTTTTTATTGTTTGGTTTATGCAGTTTTTCTTTTCTCTATGCTTCTTTTACTCCTATAAACTTGTGCTTATGATTTCCTAAATCCATATTCAATGGACTGGGTTCTGAATCTAACCCACTTCGTTTGAATCAAAACTTCATCGTTTCTGAGCCCAATCATCCCAGCATAGTGGCGACGCCAAGAAAGATGTTGGGCCAAAATTACGGTTGTTTAAAATTTTAACAGAAGCATCAAACTTCTACGTCATTGCCACGTGTCGGTCATTCACTTCATTCACTTGCTCGTTTGGTAGTAAATAATGAAATACTCTTTTGACTTAAAAAAAAATCCTAACAAATTAACTTAATAATTCATGTATTTAAGAAATAAAATGTTTGTCTTTTTTTATTTTCAATTGAACAATATTACAATAGTTTTCAATCTTTAAAAGTATGTACCCAGGCCATAGCTTAATGATGACTAAATATTTCGATATAATTTGATGTAGTGGGTTCGAGTTCCTATAATTATAAAGATTAAAAACTGTTATTAGTTAAGGTAGATTTCTTAATCGGAAAAAGAACTCCTTTCCATGGAAAAAATCTTTTACATTTTATTAGAGTATATCTCCATTTAGATCTAAATTTTTTATAGTTCTTTTTTTTTTGTTTTAAATATATTCAGATCATATATTTTCATTCTTGTGACAGTGTATTTTTAATTATTTTGGCCATTTTAACGAAAGAAAGGGTATATTTCCTATCCTATTTTACTTTGCCACAATCACACTGAATTTTTTGGAAATTCACACTGATTTAAGTTAGTTTTGAAAAATCTAAGTGGTATAAAAGAAAAGAAAAGAAAAAAACTCAAAAGAAGAAGCATCATTGCATCAAATAGTAGTGTTGTACTGTTGTTGTCACGTGTCAGCCATTTGGTAGCTCTACAATCTACTGACAACGACAACAACGTCAAAACTGAGCCACATAAAAGAAAAACAAAATCAAATCAACAAATTAGCGCGAAACAGAGACACTCGCAGCACAAAACAATAAGCGAAAAACAACCTTAAAAAACTTAAAATAAAAAAGGTCAAAAAAAAAAAAAAAAAAATCAAAATGTTGTCATTTCCCGTCACGCCATCACTGCTGAACCACAACCGTCTCCTTCATCACAGGACCTACTTCAGCTTCACCGTCCGATCATCATCATCATCATCGGCCGTCCAAGAAGTCGAGGAGTCGTCGTCCTCATCAAAGTCGTCGAAATCAACGGCTGATGCCGGAGAGTTAAGCTCGGAACTCCACGTGTCGCCGCCGTTCCCGCAGATTCGGGCGGCGAAGAGAGTGGTGTTGGTGAGGCACGGGCAGAGCACGTGGAATGCGGAGGGAAGAATCCAGGGGAGCTCTGATTTCTCCGTTTTGACCAAGAAAGGCGAGGCTCAGGCTGAGACCTCGAGGCAGATGCTCTTCGATGAGTCCTTTGATGTTTGCTTCTCTAGGTTTGTTTTCTGGATAAAGCACTTTATGTAGAAGCACTCTAAGTTTGAAAGAGCTCTTGATGAGTGGAATTGTTTGATAGAGTCGTATATAATTTTGCAACATGTATATATATGTTACTTCATTGAGGTATATTTTTACCATGCAGCCCCTTGATTCGATCAAAGAAAACGGCAGAAATCATATGGGGCAATCGAAAGGAGGAGATTTTGACTGAATATGACTTGCGAGAAATTGACCTTTATTCTTTCCAGGTAAGTTTTGGTTTTGTAATCCTGCAATATTTTACATGCATCCGGCACAATATAGTTAGTAACCGGGTCTGGTGTTGCCGTATTGATGGGTTTTCAAGGGTCTTCTGAAGCACGAGGGAAAAGCAAAATTTGGTCCAGCTTATCGTCAGTGGCAGGTAAATCCTGCAAATTTCAGCATTGATGGTCACTATCCGGTTAGAGAGTTGTGGGCAAGAGCCAGAATCTGCTGGACTAAAATCCTAGCCCATGAGAGCAAGTCGGTTCTTGTGGTTGCTCATAATGCTGTTAATCAGGCTCTTGTTGCCACAGCGATTGGTACTATCTCCTCTTTATTGCCATTTAATGTTTCAAGTGTGAAGTTATTCATTCTGTGTGGAGTTTTGATTGTACGCTTGCCTTTTCTTTCTAACAATCAGGTCTAGGAACTGGGTTTTTCAGGATCTTACTTCAGAGCAATTGTGGTGTGAGTGTGTTGGATTTCACTCCATCAGCTGATGGAGGGTTCCCACACATTTGTCTCAATCGTCTAAATCAGGTATATCCTCATGTTTGCCGAACGGAGTCTAATCCCTGACCCTTATAAAAGAAATAAATTAATCACTGAATCTTTTCTAGAATGAATTTTGGTCATAACAAAATTTGGAAAATTGACCCATAGTATTGGAAGTTAAGGCTGCTTTGCCTATTTGTTAAATTTAATGATGTCCCTAAAGAGATACTTGAAGTACAATGTCACTGGCTTTTTTCTACCTTAAAGCTGAGTTCACTTATAATTCCTAGTCTATTTGGTGAAGATTGAGGGTTCTGTTTTCTGTTTCAATTATGAAAATGTTTTCCATATGTGTATTAGTTAAATGTACTGTTTTTCTCCATTACGTAGGTTGTGAAACAGGTTATGCTGTTCCTTAAACGGTATTAAAATAATGTTGCAGACACCAAATTCACCTGTTGCTGCTGGAAGTTCTGGGGGCAGAAAAGCCAGTAAACGGATTATACTTGTCTGTTATGGATCTACTCAGGGTGATTCAGAGGTAGATAAATAAACAGTGACTTGAATTGTGTTCTTCATTTTTGCTTATGACTTATCCTATTTCATCTTCCGTAGATCAGTTAAACTGATCCGGTTACTTAATTAGACGTAACTGGTTTTGGGATTGACAAATAACCCCTGCAACTAACATTTCTCTTTGATTTCTATTTGGACTTATTGAAAGTTGGGTTGCCACCAAACATGGTTGGTCTATCTTGTCGGCACTATTGGAACATCAAATTGTGTGGATAGAGATATCTAGTGCATTTACCATTGCATCTGGCTGTAGCCCCAAAAAAATATCATACTTTTTGCATTATTGTAAATTATGTCAACTTGTTGTTAAATGTGTATCTTAAAATGGGGTACCCATGGGGTAACTTCTGAATTTATTCAGTCCTCAATATTACTTTGTTGCCATTTTGTTTTTATTAAATCCTCCTCATATACCCAGGCTAGTGTTGCTTATTCTGCAGAGCAGCCAATGAACATGCTTGGGATAATACAGGTATATCATCAGTTTCTTTTGTCTAAGATGGTTAGGTCAATCGGTCTAATGATCTAATTAATCTATGGATGCTTGAACAGGCCCAGAAAACAGCAGAGTTGCTTCTTGACTTGAATGTGAGCTCCATAGTCAGCAGTCCAAAGAATGCTTGTGTTCAGACAGCCGAGGCCATCTCAAGAGTAAGCTCATAGTGTATAGCCTCTCTCTGTGCTTGTGTTTGTGTCTGCTACTTCGAATCATTTTGGGCTGGGATCAGATTCTAAGTTCTCTATTTCACAGACTCCATTCAGCTGCAGACGGTGTCATTTCTTGAAATATCTTCCTCAAATTAACTTGCAGCCTTCCTTGTAGGTGCAAGAAGCTGCAGATTGCTTGGGTGCTGATTGTGTGCCACGCTATGTGGAGTTGAAGAAAATGAATGACCTTGATGTTGAAGACATTCTTCAGCAATCAAAGAAGGCAATACATCTGAAATCGATATACCATGATACTTTTACATTATGGACACCGTTTGGTTGCCAAAGATTAGGATGAAACTAAAACCAAGTTTATTTGCATTTGATTACAAGTTTTCCTTGCATACAAGTGATCTGAATTGTATTCTTTCCTAATAGTTGTGTTTGATGTCCTCAAAGCATCCATGCATTGTCATTTCTTACCTTGTGAGGCTAATTGAAATATTTGCTTGTGTTTGTCCGATCATTTCTCTGCCTTTTCCCAGGATACCGTAGGGGTTGCACCTTTTCAGCCTGGTTGGCTGAAAGGATTCGAGGATGAAGTCCTGTCAACATTGTGGAATCAGTCTGGGAAAGTGTGGCAATCACTGTTGACTGAACAATCTGATGAAGCGGAGCCAGAAAAAGTTGTGGTGGTAGTAGGTCACCCTGCAGCACACATAGCATTGATGGGACACTGCCTTAATTTGACCAAAGAATGGATGGGATCATTTCACCTTGATGCAGGTAGTGTCTCTGTTATCGACTTCCCTGATGGACCCGCTGGAAGTGGTGTTATCCGATGCATAAACTACACTGCTCATTTGGGCAGATGGTCAATTCCCATTACAAGATCAACTGTGGATGATGAAGAGTTTTAAGTTTTTTCACAATATATACGTGTAGTTCCAAATTAACTTGAAATCATACCGTAGGTGCCCGATCATGAAGTGTATTAACAATGAGAAATTTGCAGTATAAATATGATGGAAATTCTTAAAAGCGAATCAATAGACCTTACATTTTTTGAATTATGCAACGGAATAAACAAGTGTTGAATCACTATCACTGGTCGGAAAGAAATTACAAGCAGAAATCTTCCTCAAGTCATAGTATAAATGTCTTTTACGGATTGTTCAAAGACCTTGTTTTAATCTTGATGAAGAAGAGAGTAAGATGAATCTTCTCTGTATTTTATTTACCCACATACACATTGTTTTTTTAAATGAATGAAAAACCCATACCTTCACGGCAACGGTTTTGGTGGCATATATAATCAGCGGTTGGGAACGATTGAGAAGTTAAATACAAATCAACTTCCTTCTCTCAAACGTATATGGTAACCACTTGTTGGTTACTATGTGTGGGTCGGGTTGGGTTGGGTCGGTCCATCTTAGGTGTCCATCCGTCCAACATCTCCCACTCGCACATGATGGGACGATATCAAAACAACAGAGCAGTGAATAAAGAAACAATAAACAACCACGCATCTCCAATTATACATATAAATATACCGTGTGACCATGAAAATATCCAAAAACACTATTCGGGGAGCCAAAGACATATCTCATTTACTAACCTAGGCAAGCGATGTCTTAATTGCAATCATATGTAAGAGATCTCAACATATGTTCATTGTATCTCAGATTTAATTTACATTAATATTCAAGCATACTAAATCCTTTCGGTATGCTAAAATTGTGCAATCTCTTTATATATTCACAATTGTAATAACACAAAGATATTAAACAATTGGTCGACCAGTGAATTACATAAAAGAAAAAAAATTCAATCTTTCTATTACACTCATGTCTATCAATCCAGAATAGTGGCTTTCTTAGTCATGTTTCATAGACGGAATCAGGTCAAGGTCATAGATAACATGCTAAAGTAGCAGACATTAGTCTGAAATCTTAGAAACATAGTTGATAGTCATATGAATACCAAAATTAACTTGTAGAAAATCATATGGAACTTACACAATGAGGAAGAAGGGAGATTTTCTCATTTTTCATTTTGGTCACCAAGCACAGGTGGTATGATATACGCATTACAATGAATCTTCTATTTCAGGACATATGTCTCATTAATCTAATTCACTGTATAGATTTTAGTCCAGTTACTCTTTTACAACGCTCGACCTGAGTTATTAAAGTGAAAGCTCCATTTTAGCTTTAAAATAAGATCTCACATCTGGATTCAATCAGGTCTCTATGATGGTGGGGTACATCATAGTCGGTCAATGAGAAAATATCATATAAGACCTCCTATTGACTCTAGTTAAGGTGACAAAATTTGTAGAATATTTCTTTGTTCTTTGGCTCTTGGACAAAACACATTGTCTCATTATTCTACCTATCTCATCTTAGCTTGTTCCCAAAGCAACTGAGGTGATCGCTCGTGTAAGAAAATGACGTCGTGTAAGAAAATCGGTCATTGACTTGACGACATACTCCCATATGTGTGTAATTATGCATTTCTCAAACTAAATTGAAATAAGAGAATTTAAAACATCATTACATTTCAAAATAATTCATGTAATAAAAATGTTTACAAAATAAAAAAATATCTTTACAATGCAAGATTACAATCTACGTAGCTCCAATGATCTAGTATGAGAGGCGAAAACATCCCTCGTTACAGCTTTTGTAAGTGGATCAATTATCATGCTATGCCCATATATATATTGTATGACTACTTGCTTCTTTGTCAAAATGTATCTTATAAAATTATATTTAGTCTCAATGTGTTTCGACTTGCTGTGGTATTTGGCGTCCTTAGAGAAAGAGATAGCAATCTGACTGTCACAATAGACAGTTATTGGACTAGTAGTGCTAATATTAATCTCCAAGTCTTCAACAAATCTCTTAAGCCACACAACTTCCTATACTGCTGCAGAACATGCAATATATTTGGCTTCCGTCGTTGATAAAGCTATACATGTTTGTTTCTTGATACTTCATATAATTGCTCCTTTGTTTAGCAAGAATTAATATTTTCGCTCGTCCATATCGCTACCCTAGTCGGTTTCTGAGTATCCAATAATTCGTAAACTGCCTCCTTGATAGCATAAAGAATAATTTGCAATGCCTTTGAGATACGCCAAAATCCTCTTGATCGCACTCCAATGCTTCTGTCCAGGATTTGACTGTTATCTACTCACCAGTCCTACAACATAACTAATATTAGGTCTTGTTCACATTATGACATACATGAGACTTCCAATGACATTTGCATAAGGAACTCTAGCCATTCTTTCCTTTTTTTAAGGAGTCTTGGGACACATATCGAGACTAAGAGATTGTCTTTTAGTTATTGGGGTATCCATTGGCATATAATCAACTATATTGAATCTTTCAAAGATCTTCTTAATGTAAGGTTCTTGTGACAGTGCCATAAGTTTCCTTGAACGATTTCTGAAAATTTTGACTCATAAGATATAAGTTACTTCACCTATATTTTTCATGTTAAAATTTGAGTATAACAAATCTTTAATAGTTTTGACAAACTCCTTACTGTTCGCAGTTAATAGTATATTATCCACATACAAAGACAATATCGCAAAATCATTTTCAGACCTCTTAACATACACACAATGGTATTCCTCAACCATTATAAAGCCATAAGAAATTACGACTTGATGGAATTTAAGGTTTCATTGTTTAGAGGATTGTTTTATGTCATAGATAGATCTTTTGAGCTTGCATACTTTGCGTTCTTGGCCTTTAATAACAAAAATTTATGGTTCTTCTATATAAATTTCTTCATCTAGTTCTCCATTGAGAAATGTAATTTTTTACATCCAATTAATGTAACTCAAGGTCTAGATATACAACGATAGTCGAGATTTAATCGTATAAAAGTAAACCTTACTACAAGAGAAAATGTTTCTTCATAGTCTACACCCTCCTGTTGGGTATAGCCTTTAGCGACTAATCTTGCTTTATATCTCTTGATTGTCCTATCCGCCTTACGCTTTATCTGGAGAGCCTGTTTGTTTCCGATAGCTTTACAGCTAGACGGAAGATCAACCAAGTCCCAGACTTGATTGATTTTCATAGACTCCATCTCTTCTTCTATTGCTTTCATCCACAAATCTTTAGCAGACGATGTGAGAGCATTGTTATAAGTATTTGACTTATTATTATCGCGTGAAACAATCATAAAAGCTTCTCCCTTAATCTCAAAGCGAGGACGAGGAATTGGCCTATGATTATTCTTTCGAGTTGATTCCCCAGCTGGAATCAAAATGTCTGGTATTTCACTCCCACTCAGAGTGACAATCCTTAAAGGATCTGTACTAACACCAATACCATCATTAGAAGTGATAATCTCATTTGGATCTTCTAATTTATAGAATTGAAAATCCTTATTAACTTCTCCAGTGTTAGGAAATTTATTTTCTAGAAAACTGACATCTCGTGATTCCAGTTCAGACACAGTTCCACTTGCTTGTTCACCAATGAACACATATCATTTATAATGTTATGAGTATCTAATAAAGACACACTTTTTACCATATTTCTTAATTTTCCAAACTTATGAGTAGGGTTTTAAATATAAGCTGCAGATCCCTAAGGGCGCAGATGAGATAAGTTAAGTTTTCTACTCGTCCATAACTCATATAGAGTAGAACTGATTGATTTTAAAGGAACTCAGTTAAATACATAGGCAGCAGTTAACAAAACATCTTCCTAATAGGATATTGGAATGTTTGTGTTAGCCTAAAGGGCTACACATTATGTAATTTTGATGATAACAAACAAGTGTCTTAAATAATTTAATAAATATTGTATTTCACAAGTTCACTAGTTTTTGAAAGATAATATTTATGCAAGTGAAATCAAGTGAAATCAAGCTCAAGACACTCAACAGACAACGGCAAAATCAAGAATGAAGTTTAAAGTTCAACGGACAAATTATTGCGACAATTTCTTGTAAAGCCGGTATGATTTAATTGATGCATGATTTAGCATTTGAGAAGCTCTAAGTTTTGCTTAATAAATTATTACTTTTCATAAACCAAAATGTTTTATTTTTAAGATAAAAGTGTTTTGTGGATTTGAGTAATTTGAATTAAAATGAAAATGTTTAACAATCTTTGATTTTAATAAATATTATTTTGAATTTGAATTTAAACTTATTTGCAAAGATTTGAAACGTTTTGGGTCATATTGTAACTTATAAAAGATTGAGGGTTTAAGTGAAAGGTTTTGAGAACTTTAACATTTATGTTGATTATGTTAAAACTTAAAAGGACTTTTATGAAAAGTACTATTACATGTTGGGCCATAGCATAATTTTAAAAATTTTTGGGAATAATAAATATTATTTATAAATTCAGATTTGGACTTATTTGCAAAGGTTTGAAACAATTTGGGCCATACGATAATTTATGAAAGTTGGAGGACCCGAATGTAATTCAAATATTTGATGTCCAAATTGAACTTATTTGAAAAGTTTTGTGACTTTTTTGGGCCATAGTATAATTACAGAAAGTGTTGAGATAAAACTATAATTTTGTGAACAATGTTACTGTAGCAAATTCAAAAATAACGGTAACATCACTGTTCATTCCGGCTAGCCGCTTGATTTCGGGTTTTGGCCTATAACGGCTAGTTTTTCGGGTTTAACTATAAAAACTCAATTCCAACTTCATTTTAAAAACTCTAGAAAGCCAAAACAAGTTTATAAAACATATATTGAGCTTCCATTTCATAAATCATCATTGATTGAATCATCATTGAGCTATAATTTGTTTATCCACTCTTAAAGAGAGTTCATTGTTGTAATTTTTATTTCTCATCAATTTGTGAGTGTACAAGTGTGAGAAACACATGGGGTGAAGAGATTGGGGAGATAATCTCTTGATTGTAAAGGTCCATTGACACCTTGGAAGTCAATTGTAAACATTTGAAGCCTTGGGAGGCTTAGATAGTGAAATCCTCAAGCCCGGTGTGCTTAGAGGCGTGGATGTAGGCAGGGATAGCCGAACCACGTAAAAATCCATGAGTTTGCTTTCTCCTCTCTTACTCATTTATTATTATGCTTGTTTGAATTTATTGTTTTTTATTTGATTAAGGCATTAGATTAAATTGGTGTGCGATTTGCTTAGCATAATTTTTAAAATCCCAATTCACCCCCCCTCTTGGGTTGCACAACTTGTATTTCAGTTTGCTTATGCCATCATTGACATAACCATTTCCAATAAAGTTCCATTCCTTCTTTCCGCTACACCATTTTGTTGCGGAGTTCCAAGAACAACCAACTGTCTTTTTATTCCTTTCTCATTACAGAGTTCCTTGAACTCTTTCGAAAGGTATTCACATCCTCAATCAGTTCTTAGAGCTTTAACATTATTGTCTAGTTAATGCTTTACCATGTTCAAATATAATCGAAAATAATCCAATGATTCTGATTTATGAGAAATCAAGTACACGTGACCGAAACATGAATAATCATCAATGAATATAATAAAATATGAGGCTCTATGTTTAACCCTTACATTCGTTGGACCACAGATGTCAGAGTTGATTAACTATAATGATTTTTCGGCTCTAGTTCCTTTGCTAAATGGATTTCTAGTTATTTTTCCAGCTAGAAAAGTTTTACATATGAACAATTCAATCTTAGTGAGTGGGCCCAACGTGCCATTTCTCGCAAGTCGATACATTCTTTCTTGGCCTATATGACCTAGTCTAGCATGTCAAGTGATGACATCTATTTCATTATTGCTAGAAGAAGTAGCATAAGAAAAATAACTATTATCATAACTTGAACCATCAAGTATTGTATCTAATACAATAAAATCATTAATTGAATGCCTAATTTCAATAAGGACTAAATTTAAAAAGATCTCTAAACAAATACCATGAAAAGTTAAGTGATATCCTAATTCAATGAGAACAGGGATAGAAATCAAGTTTCGTCGAATCTCCGGTGCATATAGGACATCGTGTAACAAAAGAACATGCAAAGTCAATTTATAGGTGCCTATTCCTTTTGCCTCAATTCTAGAGTTGTTGCCCATGTATATCCATCTACTCCCCTGACTGATTCGGCGATACTCCACAAATGCATCTCGATCACGAGCTATATGGTCTGTTGCTCCTGAGTCTACAATCCATAACGAGATTTAGTTAGGAGTATTGAACTCGTAACTAAAGCATAATTTAACAAAGTATAGTTAGGTCTCATCTTTTTTTTGGCTCAGTGTACTTACGAGCGAAGTGACCCAACTTGCTACAGTTGTAGCATCTCACCTTAGATTTGTCCCTTTTCTTACCAGCACGGTTACCCCTTGAGCGCTTTTTAACAGTTTTTGATCAGGATCAAATTCCTTACCCTTCTAGTTTTATTTATGGCCCCTCTTGTTCTTGAAGCCTGAGACTTTGCGCGAACTTAACTCGACCATAAAAACACTATCAGAAACCTTGGCTGCCTAAAGGCACTCTACTTCCAGTTCTAGGTGATGCTCAATATCTTTAAAGTTCTAATATTCTCATTATGAGTCATTTTCACTTTCATGTGTTCCTAGGATCGAGTAGAGATCTTATCACTTCCTGAACTTGTTGTTCATCAGTCAGAACATGTCCAGCAGATTTAAGCTCATGAACCATATTCGACAGCTCCCTCAGATGTTGCCTTATAGTATGGTTCGGGTGTTTTTGATAAGAGTCGAATTTGATCGTAAATCTCCTGAGTTTAATAATCGAGGTACCACCAAACTTATTTTTAGAGCGAGCCACATCTCTTGTGCAGACTCATATTTCTCATACTCGCACATGAGATCATCTTGTATGCTAGTCAATAACGTTATGTAAGCATTTCTATTCTTCTTTTTCTAGGCCTGATAGGCCTCAAGATCAATCATGTGTTGAGCAGTACTACCTTATTCCAGCTCAGCTAAGGTGTTGTTAAGAGCTTCTAGAGTCTCTTGCTCTTCAAAGATGTACTGAATTTTGCGGTGCCAAATATCGCAATTGTCACCATTAAGTTTCTCACTATTTTTCAGTTCAGCCACAATATTTTTAGATGTAGAGGCCATCTCAATTATACTTCAACACAAAGACAATTCAAAATAGAATCACTAAAGGCATAATTAATAATTACACATAAACAATTAATTTTTCCGCAAACGTAAACCAAAAACATGACGAATTAATATCGAGAATGGAATCAAAAAGTGTTCGAGGCTTTCAATCATCATCCAATTCCCTTTATTATATTCATCATTAATCCAATTTTAATGCATAAAATTATCAGTTTTAATTATGAATTTATTTAATTTAATTTAATTAGAACTCCCACTCAACAGAACAATTCATGAGATGTGACAAAAGAGTATGTAAAGTCGAGCAACAATTAATGTAGAATATCATTAATGAAGTCATGACAACATATAGTTCAACCAACAGAATAAAACCAATTTAAAAAAAAAATCATGATCAACAAACAAATAAAATAACCTAACATGGTCAAACTAATTACATAGAATTTTCTACATGTTCTTAAAATTCTTTATTGCTCGCGACTTTTTCATCTAACTTATACTTAAGTCTATCTCTAAATAAAAATAGTTGTTCCTTTTTTATGATTCTATTTATGGTTTTCTCATACTATAACTTCTACCATCTACCAAGGCGACTAACTCGTCTCCTATTTCGAAGGTTCGTGTGAATGTTAAGCACTAAAGCTCGCTTCATCTTTGAAACAAGACGGCACTCCTCTATCAACTCAATTTCACACCTGAGCATATAATATCTGTGTGAGGGTTTCTCAATCTCATTTAACATGTGAACCTTAAAGACAAGCATATTGTTATCATCAGGTAATGATTGAATGAAGAGCTATTGATAATAATCCCAGTTTGTATACACAGTAGGCTTATTTGCGGAAATTAAGTGGTTAAAAGCCCCATATAAATCTTCTATGTTCATGCATATAGAACGATCAGGGTCCATCTTATAATTCTCTATTTGCTCCATAAGTTCTTCATAAGTTAGATTATTATTAATCTCGATTAGATCATTAAGTGAAACCTAAGCTCTAATTGTCATTAAACATTATTACTCAGTCCACAACTTACTAATGAGAGGCATCTACGACCAATATATATATATATATATAAAATTAGTGAGTGTTAAAAATAACTAAATATGAGATTATATTTTAGCCAATTCCCATAAAAAAAATTTCAAGCTCCTACTAGAGGGAAATATTAATTAACATATAATGCTCATTATTGCTCATCCGTGAGACTCTATATATTCGATCCAAAATTTTATTTCAAAAATCAAGAAATGATTAAAAATATTTATTAACAATATCGCTACAGTGCAAAAAATTGTTCTACAGTGTGCTACTGTGCACAATTGTACCGTGCGCATTTAACACACACAACTGTGCGTAGGCTTTATGCCTCTCTAGTAATGTTGGGTCCGGCACCGTCAGACTCCATTTTTCATTATGAATTCAATGGTGCATTCAGATTTTCAAACGGAGGTCGGAATCGTAAAAAACTAACTCTGGCACTGTTCATCATCTTCTCCAAATTAGGGTTTTTAATCCTTTCCAAACCCTAATCCAACCAGAATCGTATTTTGGCCATAATGCTCTCGTCTTAAGTCCGCTTTTAACAAATCACATACCGTTGGAAATCTCTCAAAAAGACATTTTCAATAATATATTACACATATTGTCAGGTGTCTCAGATAAAAAGATATGATCCATTGAAGTTTCGGGTTTTATATATATTTAGGGTTTATGCAATCTAAACCCTAGGCTAGCTTTAATAATATCAATTCCAGAATTTATCCATTCGTATTAAACATTACAGAACACTTAAAACAACAGCCATCACAAAAATTTTAAAAAAAAAGTTGTTCATGAATTAAATCTAACTAATGCACGAATCCAACACAATTCAGGCTCTGATATTAATGAAGGAATTCTTAAAAGGAAGTCAACATGCCTTACCTTTTTTGAATTATGCAACGGAATAAACAGGTGTTGGATCACGTCACTAGTCGAAAAGAAATCACGAGCGAAAATCTTCCTCAAGTCACAGTATATCTGGCTTTTTACGGATTGTTCAAAGACCTTGTTTTTAATCTTGATGAAGAAGAGAGTAAGATGAATCATCTCTGTGTTTTGTTCACTTACACACGCACTACTTTTTCGAATGAACGAAAAACTCATACCTTCACAGCAATGGTTTTGGTGGTATATATAAGCCGTAGTTGGGAAGTTTAACACAAATCAACTTCCCTTTCCCAAACACATATGGTAACCAGCAAGTGGTTGCCATGTGTGGGTGGGGTCGGGTCGGCCCATCTTGGGCACCCACGCATCCAACACCTACATATAATAACCATACAAAGATTTCAGTGAAAAAAAAAGCTAGATTTTCACGGAAAAAAAAGGCAAGGAAAAAAAAAGCTTGTATACCGGTATTGAGGAAGGAACGATAATTCTATAGAAATTCAAAGAATTCTCTCTGGTGGAGAACTTGGAGAAATTGGCTCGTAGTTGCTGCCAAAAGTTATTAAAGCAGTTTTAAGTTGTGAAAGCCAGGGTCTCCTTCTTTATAAAAAGAGCAACTACCTCAATGACGCTCAATACAGCCACCTACCACCATTTCAAGTCCCCAAAGTCAAACCTAATTGTTATGCAGCACTACTTCACTATCTCCATTTCATCTCCTTTGCTGATGCTTCACTCTGATGCCGGTTCTTTTTTCATCTTTGAAGCTAAGCGTTTTGAAAAAGAAGAGAGACGTCTGTCGTTAATTAAAAAAGAAGAGAGATGTCTTTCAATTTACTCAATAGGCACCAGTTGTCTGTTAAAAGAGAGACCATATTAATTGAAAAAGAAGAGAGACGTCTTTCAATTTACTTAATAGGCACCAGCTGTCTATCAAAAGAGAGATGTGCTGCCAGCCATCTCTTCTTACAAAATTTGGGATCCTTCTAGCTTATAAGTTACATTCATAATAAATTGATACTTGTCTTTATTATAAAATTTTCTTTTATTCAAATATCTGTTCATTTCTTCAATCAAGTCCTCATATCCGTTCAATTTATGATAAGATTCTCGTATGGGAGCATATCTACATGTGTAATAATTATTCTGCTATTTCAAATAGTTTTTGTGGAAAAAAATACCTTTATCAATTATTTATGTTTACCAACTCTTCTGTCTTATTTATTACATTTCATAGCTCTATGCAAAATGTATGCTACAGAATTTGTGTATATTATAAGATAAACCTCTATTAATCTCTAAATAAAATGATAAGTTTTTGTTTACTCTTTAAAAATATAAAAATATTAATTTACTCTCATTTTCATTTAAGAGGCAATGGCAAATAAGGTCGTGTTGATTAATTTTTTATTTACTTATTAATAAATTAGAGTGAATTAATATTTTCATAATTAGAGATACAATGAAGATTATCATTCTTAGCAGAGGGCAAATTCAAATTTACCTAGTTATTTTAAATTATCATTAAAATTTTACATTTTAATCTGGATTAGATTTGCAGGGGGTAATAATCAAGGCTCGACATGCTTTTATTTAAGCAAAACCATAAGAAAATAATTCAAAGTACCAATTAGTGTACTATTCCTCGAAATTCTTGAATAGATTCGCTAGTTCTCTCTAGCCATAGATTGGTCTATAATTAGCATTGCAATAGCTCCATGCGTCTTGCAAAATCATCTCAACAATTGTTCCATACAGTCCAACATGACACACTGCAAACTAGTCTAACAAGAACTATGTAGTGACTTTCTAGCAATCATTTTAAAGAAAGTGCTTATAGTAGTATGAAGTCTTCTTCTTTCAACACAAGTGTTGGCATGAGATTCTTGATATATTTTTGAGAAATTATCATTACACTACTTTTTTTTTTTTGCCTTATGTTCATTCAACTACCACAAAATTATAATATGTTCTCTGCACTATCTTTCTTTTGAAATTTGTATCAATTAGCCACTTTTACATAATATCATTAAATAATTCAAACGAAATGATAATTTTACCCCTAAATAAATTAAAAGATCATTTTATCTTGTAAAAGGTTTGAAAATAAAAAAATTATAATTATAAAAATACCCCTACATTTAATAAAGAAATAAATCAAAGAATTAGAATTTTTATTTTTAATAAAATTATTTTAATAAAAAATTATAATTATAAAAATAATTACAAAATTTTGGATTTAATAAAAATCCTCTAAATTATTAAAATTTTGGGATTTATTTTTAATAAATAAATTAGTTATTTTAATAAAATTTTATAAAATTATAAAATTTTAATAAATAAATTCAGTTAATTTTATTAAAATTTTACAAAATTATAAATTTTTAATTAAAGTAATTATTAAAATTTTTCAAGTCTAAATTTAATAAAAATCAACTGAGTACCTCTATAGTGTGCTACAGTGAATGCATAGTATTGCTACAGTGCAAAACATTATTTTACAGGGTATAACTGTACAGTGCGCGTTTAACACAGACAACCGGCGTGTGGGACCCACTCGCGGCCTTGCGCCGCTCGGCCCGCTCCAGTAATGTTTGGTCCGACACTGTCCGACTCCATTTTTCATTATGAATTCAATGGTGCGTTCAGATTTTCGAACGGAGGTCGGAATAGGCTGGAATCATCAATAAAACTAACTCCAGCACTGTTCATCATTTTCTTGAAATTAGGGTTTTTAACCTTTTCTAAACCTTAATCCGAGCATAATCGTATTTTTGCCATAACTTTCGCGTCTTAAGTCACTTTTCAACAAATCACATACCGTTGGAAAGCTCTTGAAAAGATCTTTCCAATGATACATTACATATATTGTCAAGTGTCCTAGATCAAAAGATATGATCTATTGAATTTTCAGGTTTTATATATATTTAGGGTTTATTCAATCTAAACCCTAGGCCGGTTTTAATAATATCAATTCCAGAATTTATCCATTCATATTAAAGATTCTAGAACACTTGAAACAACAGCCATCACAAAAAAAAAAAATCATGATGTTCATGAATTAAATCCAACCAATACACGAATCCAACACAATTTAGGCTCTGATACCAATGATAGAAATTCTTAAAAGGGAGTCGATAGGCTTTATCTTTTTCGAATTATGCAGCGGAATAAACATGTGTTGGATCACATTACTGGTCAGAAAGATATTATGAGTGGAAATCTTCCTCAACTCACAGTATATATACCTTTTACGAATTGTTCAAAGACCTTATTTTAATCTTGATGAAGAAGAGAGTAAGATCAAACTTCTCTCTATTTTTGTTCACCCACCCACCCACACACACACACACACACACAAAACTTTTTCGAATGAATGAAGAACCCATACCTTCACAACAACGGTTTTGGTGGCATATATAAGCAACGGTTGGGAAGTTGAACATAAATCACTGAGAAGTTGAACACAAATCGACTTCTCTCCCTCAAATACATATGATAACCAACAAATGGTTACCATGTGTGGGTCGGGTCGGGTCGGGTCGGCCCCTCTTAGGCGCCCACCCGTCCAACAAAATGTAAATTTGCCCCTTCAACTTGAGCATAGAAAATCTTGTTATATGATTTAATAGTTACGGCCTTTTGGTTGCATGCAATTGTGAATTTGAGATGCTAAAATTACAAATCCATGGGATTTGGGAATGCTAGTAAAAATTGTCAAAGTGCTCTCAAAATGGGCCGGACCCACCAGAGCGTGACCCAAAACCTAATGGGCTCAAATGAGAATCTGAGCCCACTTAGCCTAAGATGAACAGTGCACGCAGCGTCATCCGCAATCAAATTGTTGGGAGGTTTTACAGAGGTTTTAGGGTTGAATTGAGATCAGAATCAGAAATGGCAGCAGCTACAATAAGTGGAAGATCCTCATCTACATTCGTACGCACAATCTTGAGATCAGCACCGACAAGAGCATCAGCAGCAACACCTAGAAGGCCGTCTCAAGTCTCAGCCTCAAATGGTTTCGTTCCTTCGAATTTCAGCCTCCGTTGGCCGACCCGATTTTTCCCCGCTCCTTCTCCAATCAGGTAAATATATATTTTTTTTATCTTTTAAAATTTTCTGAGCGGTTCTCTCTCTTGCCATGTTGGTGTTTATGTTTCTATAAAATATGACGTAATTTGGGATGTTTAGATTGGTGCGGCGAGAATTGAGCACTCTTGTTCCTGTGCACAGCGCCATTTCTGCCGCTTGTCTTGTTTCCAGGCTGCCCACTGATGCCAACACTTCCATTCAAGGTTTTATCTCTCCCTCTCCTATGTCGTGTAGTTATGATATTGTACATGGCGCTTTTAATAGGATAGACACTTGCTGGTGTGGCTTCCCTTTTGAGGCCAATTGCATTTGCCCAATACTGCTACTTGGGGTTCTAGGGAATTTTCAGATTTTCATTTGGAAGAAAAGGGGGCGGTTCAGTTGGTGGTAGTTTAGCGGGTTCTAGGATAAGACTTCGTTGGGTATTATGGTGCAGTGGCTTAAACTGTGAAACAAATCTGAAATAAAAGTTGATAGCATTTTGGTAAATATGACTTTAAAGTTCATATTTTGACCAAAAATAGCAAGTCTTATAGATACTTCTTCAAACAACTAAGGGAGACTTTACAGCTGTAGCTTAAGAAATACTGCTGCTAGATAGCAATACCAAACAGAGCCTAAATCAAGGTATTGAGTGTTTGAGCATTATAGTAATCTTGTTAAACCATGTAAATTCTGGCATCTTTGTACCTGTGCTTTTTTTTGTCCTGAGAGTATTGTGATCTGTTGCTTCCAGCATAGTTCTTTCTAGATTGTGGAATATATTGTAAGTTAAGGTGGAGAAAAAATAATTATTACGGACCATATAATTACATTCAAAAACCCTCGGTGTCTGTGAGGAAGTGATAGATTGCTGTGAATATGTTTATGGTGTGGACTAGAACCCTTTTTGGCCCCAGGAAGTACTATTTTCATAGCAATTAAGTTTTTCACTAGGCAGTTGAAGACTGAGTGCGGGTTTTCTCACTGTTATTTTTTACTTGACTGGCTGGTGAAAAGTTGGTGTGATGAAGAGAATTTTCCTGGTGGCTGGTTTGATTATCTGAATTTGAGCCATCTGGGATTGAATGGCATTCTAGCTTCTTCCCCTGACATGGTTATGCAGATTACAAAAGAAAAACCAGTTAACTAATGGATATCCTTACTTTCTTGTGGTATGAGGCAATTTTTTTTGTTAGTGGTGCTTAATATTGGACTTCCCTTTCTTCTTTAATCTATGTATATATTTTAGTTTATTTGTGCTGGTCCATGTGGAATTATTTCTGCCAGTCAGGATCTCAAGAGTGCTCTTGCCTCTGTGCATGATCTGCTGCAAGCAGGCAATGAGAAATTAAGTTAAATGATTATGGACTCAAACAGTTGTTCACCTTGTTTTGACATTATTCATTTTTATGAGCATCAAATTAGTTGAAATTGTATTGAACATAAGTTGAGTTAACTGGAAGGTTTTGGGGCTAAAGTGTCGATTAATTAATATACGTAGTTAGGAGCTTTGTAAAGTAGCAGTTAAAGAATTGTTTATTAGATCATGTAAAGTAGAACTTTTAGAAGACAATAGCAAATATTTTCTTTACCTTCTGTATTATCTGTCTGAGTATATATCCTAGTTGCTAATTTTTCCTTTTGTTGCTCGGAGGAATTCATTTATGGTACTAATTTTTTTTTTCCTTGGCTTATTGACAGGTAGATTTGCTAATTATCTCAGTCCCATCTAAAACCAAGTGCTCACGGAGAACAAAAGTTTTACCATCTTAAAATGCTGTTTGGTTGTTTTCAGAATCAACTCTTGTTTTCTGAGGTCAATTGACGAATATGTTGGTTTATGTATCTTTGGCATCTTAGGGAGTCATGAGATACTTCTTGAAATTATCCTATTTGTTATGTTTTCTGTCAATATTTGATTAGTAAACAAGTTTCCAGAAATATCATTTGAATCATTAGAGAATCAGGCTCAATTGGGAGAAAGTATTGATTCTGGGTTTTGTTTATGATTGTACACAAATGAGTCCATTATGGAATAATGACATGTCTGCTGCTACTGCAGTCTCATTATTACAAACTGATCCCAAAATCCTGAATGTGTTAGAGAAATTATTCGTGGTAAATCCTTTTAGAAATCAGATGCTATTTTTGGTAGACATGTTAGCGTAATTAACTGCAAATTTCTGTATGGTTGGCTAATGTTGGATTTATAAGATCTGAGCAAATAAAGATAACCCACCAACTTTTTTGGAGCTTAATAGTTTGTCCAAAGATTGTACAGGAATATTAAATTTTGTTTGATTCATCATTCTTTATACCGTTACATAAAACAGGAAACTTGGAAAACAAGGCCAAATGCTGGAACGTGTCAAATTTTCATTCCAGTGTTTTGGATTGGTTTCGGAGAATGTGGGGGTGTTGTGTTATATTTTTGCACACGCTCGGCTTAAACTTTGAACCCATAATAGAGGTTTTAAAGCTTATTAGCATTGTAATATAATGTTCATGTTGTTTTGAATCATCAAAATGCCTTGTTCTTGGTTGCATTTGAATTACTCTTATTATGCAGCGACCCATCAAATTGATCTTGCAAAACCTGGCAACTAGAGATTGTAATGGCTGTAAACTATGGAGCTAGTACATTTATGTAATTCTAGCAGTTATGATTTTATGATATGGATATCTGAATGTTGTGAATGGTAGATTTCTTGTAAATAGAGTTCATTGTAATAAATTTTGTCTCTTTGCATCAAAATATTCTAATTGCAATTGGTAACTAAGAGGTTTCAAGGAATCAGAGGTCTCTACTTGGCAGAATCAGTTAGCCACAGAGTTTGGTACTTGCTATGAAAATTTGTGTATGCTTGAAATGCATGATGTATCTTATTGTGGATGGTTGCATGGAGGAGGAGGACAAGAAGGCTTTGAAGCTAATCGGACAATTTTACATTTAAGGTGTTATTTTCGCTTGAAGTTGGGGATGAGCTGCTGTGTTGCAATTATATTTGTAAATACGAAAGTCATATGATATTGTTGAGAGCGAGTTATTGACTAGTTTTGTCTTCTAATATTGGGTGGATTTCAATCTTCAGTTTGTACAATTGTAAGGGTAGCTAGGTGACCATTACTATCTATCTTTGGGAAATTGATTAAATTCAGGAAATGGAAGAAGGCGTATAAACTCTCTCCCCCTTCGTCCTCCCTCTCAGTTTTTCTCTTTTGCTGCTTGTATCCTTGTTTGATGTTTGTCATTTTACTCTTCGGAGTGCTTGTGTTTTGAGATAAACCCGGATCTTGAGAAACTAGGAGCAGCAGGAGAAAACATGGAGCTGAAAGGATAATTTAAAAATGACCTTTTAACAGTCTTTACCGGACCTTTTTGTAGCCGATGTTTGGACCTTCGACCAAGGTTCAACTCACCATTTTTATGGTACATCTAAAGGCAAGAATTTGGAGAGTGTTGGAAATATCTGAGAACTAGTGAATATACATATTTTCTTAGTAACATGTGATGGGTAAGCTAGGGCAGTATGCTATAAGAATCTGATGCAAGAGACAAACACGGAATTTATGGCGTTGCTTTCCTTGATAAATTTGTGAATTTCTGTCAAACTCTGGACAACTTCCTAGAAGCAACAATAGCTATCTGACTCTCAGTTTGCTGCATTATACAAGATATCTTTGACTTGTTAGAATTAATTATGGTTACGTAGGTCATTGCATTATTTTATTGGTTCATCTTAATTAGAGATTAGCTTGGAAAACTAGAATTGCACATGCTATTAGTAGTTGAGATGTCATATTACATTTGATTAATCGTTTTACACAAAAAATATAATCGATGTAGGTACTGGGGTTGTAAAGAAGACTCTGCAGGGAGAATTAATTTAATTGCTGAGTACTATTCCATATTTCCATTTTTAATGTTATAGAAGCTTCTTGTCATGATCATTAAGTGAAATTTCGTACAAGTCAGCGTTAATATTCCAGCATTTTACCCTTAATCTTTGGGAATTGTTTTGTGTTGAACAGTACAGTCTAACAAAACGGAGAATCAATTAGTACTTACCAGTTGTCTTACTATGAACTAGATGATTGTTAGCTTAGCTCTGACTCCATTTTTTTAAATTTATTATTTTAATGGAACTCTCTCTCTCTCTCTCTCTCTCTCTGTGTGTGTGTGATTATCTTAGAAAACGTGTTTAGCTTTCCTAATAACCAAACAACCAAAAATCTCTGTGCCCCTTAGAGATATTAGAAAATTGTTTAGCATTAGAGCCAAAGCTAGTTCTGGAGTTGAAATTCTAAGATCGAACTACAGTTCCACAGACATTTTGTTGGTTCAGGTATCGGATGATATCATATTACCCAGGACTATATGTCTCTTCCCTGATCCGATAGTGCTGTTTAGCATACATGACAACCTTGTGTCGAAAGTTTTCTGTGCAAAGTGTAGTCATTGTATGATCAAGTATGAACGCTCCTCATTATTTTTCTGGAGTGTTTTATTTCTTTCTGCAAAATATCTCTGTTATGATTGAAGTTGATACCTTAGGACATCCATTGAGCTCAGCAATTGTTGGACATATAAACAAATAGAGGCACATTTTCTTTTTTTTAGTTCTCCTGTTTTTCTTTTTTCTTGTTCATTTATTTATTTTCAATTTCATGTCGGCTTGCAATATATATTTGTTAACAGAGGAACAGTTGGCTGTGAGAGTTGCTCTGGCTTGCAAGTTGCAACATGCACGACATGATTCTGTGTTCTGAACAAAGCATATAGATTCATTCTCCCAAAATTTATAGATAATTGAAAGCCAATTCATGAGCTGGCTTCAGTGAGGTTTCAAAAGCACTTTCACATCTCTGGTGGGCAACTGATAAGGGTGACAAACATACACAACATGCATATGTAGATTATTTTTATATTTTGGGTTAATGAAATTGAAAGATGCTTCATGCTTCTTTGGGTGGCTGAGAATTTCTCGGTATTATGTAAAGCCTAAAGAGAAAAGAATTCCATTCTGGTGGGATTCCCAGTCTCGTTTCAGTTTGTTTCACCCCACGTTTAAGTACTTGACGGTTGCCCTTTTGATTTATACACAAAACTCTCTCTTTATTCTTTGAAGTCTTTTACTGAACATGACAACAATAGACTAAGAAAGAAAAGTTCGGGAATCCATTTTCTCAGCAACCAAACGAGGAATAAGCTTGTATCTTGAACTTGAATTATCCTTGGAAGGTGAAAAGATCATTTATTTGCCCATGGATTATCAGTCAATAATTGTCAGATCAAATCAATATGTTACTGGCTAAAATTTTTAACTCCTACGTATTTGTATGAAAAATATTTTCCTATTTAATATGAGGGAAATTCTAAATTTTAATTTTTTTTAAAAAAAAGTGGTCCGTCTCCCGATAGTTGTATGTTTTAACTTCACAAATTTTTCATTACATTTCTGACCTTATTTGTTACACTTCTGAAAGTTTAAGTTATACATTTCATATCAAGGCATAAGATCATAAAAAGTAATTATATATGCTTCAACCAGAAATTGAGTGCTAGAATCAAGAGACAAGGTCATCGAAACATGCAACTGCAGCAAAGCAATTTCTCCTATCTTTTGAATTACTTCAAAGTAGAATCAAAATCATGTCAAATCAAGTGGTTGCACTATTGCAGCTAATCAATCTTACAATTCTCTGCATTTTTCATGAGTAGATTCATTCATTGATGGTGATCAAGACTATCAAATTTGGGGTCATAATGGGGGAACATGCCCTATAGACCTCTCTGGGGTCCATAGCACAAAAGTATGCCCCCTCACTTGTACCCAAAGGGAAATCATAATGCAACGAGTTGTTTTTGTTATATGTTTTCTAATTCCTATTACAGATTCCCCCGTCACCATTCATTCCTTGTCCACGTATATGTATGTATACGTGTGTGTATCTATATATATATATTCATGTTTACGTACAACGTTTTTATCTTTTTCAATGCGGATATGTTGTCAAGTTATGTGGTTTAATAACATTAAAATTTAATTTTATTAACTCTATATATTAAAAGTATGTCTACATGAAAAATATAAAAATATCCACATTAGAAATGACACTATATATTATGAAAAAAATAAAGGTGATTGCACTAAAAAAAAACTATATATATTTCCTTCAAGTTTTGGACTTTCTCAAAACAGTCATAATTATGTTTTATTAACATCTAATGATAACATAATTCCTTCATGCATCCTTAATCACTAGTCATGTCTTCCTCATTAAGCAACTTTAACCCGAATTAGTAGTCTTTACCCTTTGCTTCACTCCTAACCAACCTAATCTCAAGCACGAGATTCTGATTCAATAATAAAAAGAAAATATGATTCAATCTATGGCATATGTATATGTAAAACGTGGACAATATACGTATAAGAGATTTGCTTTTAAGGTCTTGTATTCTGTTACTAATCTAGGGATTTGTTGTGGGAATACCCCCCAAATATCATTTGGCCGGGTGGGTGGTTGGACCTTGGGAGGGAGGGAGGGTGAGGACTAATTGACCAAACTTAAAAGGTTCATGGGGCTGGCATTTGATTTTTAATGTTCCTTCTTCCCAACTGCAACCACATGATATTAAGTATTGAAGGATGTAGCAAGTAGACCAGCTCTAATTAAAATAGTCACACTACTTTATTATTGATGCATTTATTTGATTTTGTGTTACATTCATACTTGAATTTAGGGTTATAAAAGGGTTAAAAAAAGGGAACAAGATAAAGTCTCTCTCTCTCTCTCTCTCTCTCTCTGTTTATGCTTTGCTTGCTTTTACTCATAGGTGTGTTGGGAGAAGCAGTTGTGGTCTTGAGGCTAAATTTATTTTTTGTGGGGCTAACGTTCACTATCATAAACATAAAATCATCATTTTTTTTGGAAAATCACTCCACAAAATTTGATTTCATCATCACATATTACCAAGATTTCTTTACATATTTCCTTCTTTGACTGTTCTTACAAACTTTTTTTTTCGTTTTCTTTTTTTTTTCTTAAATTCGTACCATTCCCATTAACCCACTTTCTAAACTTAAAAACCCACATTTTTTTCCCAAAAGAAATCCATTAAAAAGTCTTAATTGCTTCTAAATCTTATTATTTTAAATATTGATCCACAAAGCCAAGGTAATAACCACGATCGTGTCACCACAAGTGCTGTACTCAGACCCAGTCCAACATTTTTATTTCTTTTGAATTTAGTTAAATGTTACATGTCGTGAACTGGCAAAGTTGATTTAAAAAAAGAAACCTTCAAAGTTTCTGCCTCAATCTTCTATTCTTGTAAGATGCTGATTTTAAGGTGAGAGAGAATTATTTTTTATTCATATGAGGTTTGTCAGAAACTTGGATTTCTTTTGCCTTATGAATGAATGAAATTTCCCTTTAAAGAAATTAAAGACAGTTCAAAAGCACCTACCTTGTCCAGCTATTCATTTCCTCTTAATATTAGTAGTATAAGCTAAATTATTAATTCATTTCATTTCTCCAAGCTCATAGATCTCTCTAGCTCTCTCTCTTCTGTAAATTTTTCATTATCCTTCACTTCATTACAATGAGAGACTTAGTTTCTTGTTTTAATGAAAATGCTGTAAATGTTTCTCATTCTTCTTGTTCTAGTTATTCAAGCAATGCTTGTATATCTCCAAGTTTATTGCCTTCAGTTCAAAATGCTGTCACTTGTCTTTACAGAATCATCTTCTCCAACAAAAACCAACTCTTTGTAACTGTCACTTGGTGCAAGAACCCCGCTACAGGGCAAGGCCTAAGCATAAACTTTGGTGATGACGCCTCTGCATCATTCAAACTCAACACCAATTCGCGCTTGTTCAGGAAGAAGAAGAAGGGCAGCAGAGTGATTGAATCAACTATGCCTTCAAAGATCGAAGTGTTTTGGGATCTTTCCAATGCTAGATATGACTCAGGGGCCGAACCTGTTGAAGGGTTTTTTGTTCTTGTCATGGTTGATTCAGAAATAGGCCTCATATTAGGCAACTTGAATGAAGATATTGTCACCAAGAAGTTGAAAAATAGCAGCTCTGCTGCAAAAGTGTCACTCGTTTCGCGGCGAGAGCATTGTTCAGGCAATGCCCTTTATTCAACGAAGGCTCAATTTTGTGACACTGGCATTGCACATGACATTTTGATCAGATGTGGGGGTGAAAATGAAGGGCTAAAGCATCCAGTTTTATCTGTTTGTATAGACAGGAAGACGGTGATTCGTGTTAAGAGGCTGCAGTGGAACTTTAGAGGGAATCAGACAATTTTTGTTGATGGATTGCTTGTTGATCTGATGTGGGATGTGCATGATTGGTTCTTTAATCCTGCTTCTGGGTACGCCGTCTTCATGTTCAGAACAAGAAGTGGCTTGGATAGCAGGCTATGGCTGGAGGAGAAGTTGATGCAGAAAGAGCAAGAGAGTATTGAATTCTCTTTGTTGATCTATGCCTGTAAGAGCCCCTTAAGAAACTGACTTGTTCTTGTTTGTTCTTACTTTTTTCTTTTCTTTTCCTTTCTTTCTTTCTTTGTTTTTTCGGTTTTTAAGTTCTCTCTTTTTTTTCTTTAGGCATATACTTCCTTTCTTCTCGAAAGGAATAGATATAATCTAATTCTTTTGATGATCATATGAGAATAGGGAAATCACTTGGGAGTGGAAGTTTTAGTTTTCAAGATGCAGAAATGTGAATTTAAGATACGGCATTTGATGGACTTTTTTGTATATTGATTTCTTTTTTCTCATTCTTTCTATGCACTAAAGATGTTTGATCTTGAGGGTTATTAAAATTGTGAATAATAGTGTTTGTTATTGAGGTTCACAGAGTCACATTAGAAAAAAGGCAAAAGAAAAAGATACCCAAACAAGCTTTTGATGGTTTTTTAAGTGTATCAATGAAGATTTGCTAAAAGGGTACTTGAAGATATTGAAAGCTATCAATCAAGATTGCTTTTTGGTCTTAAAAGGAAAAAAAATAAAGTTGAGAATCTCCTGATAATGATCAGTAAATTTTGACCGTATAATTTCCTATTTTGTTATTTTGTTGTGTGTTTTGCAAGGTTAATGAAATCTTTTTCTCCATTAATATCATTATGAATTGGTGCTTTTTGTTCAACTAAGCTATTCTGCATGATATGCTCAAACTTGGCCATAAATGAAAAATCAGAGCACATTAGGCTTGCCTGAAAGCTTAGACCAGGGCCAAGGCTAATTCATTAGATTAGTTCATTTCATTATTCAACCAATGCTTGCATTATTGAATGATTGGCTCGACTCAATTGACACCTCTACTGACACAAACGTTGCATCTTCTGTGTTCGGACCATGTCCATGGTCCCCTGCTCTTTCCATCCAAAATTTGGTCCCCAACAAAAGGAGACTTGAATGTTGAATGTTAGTACAAAACTCAGAGTTTGCAAACAAAGTTATAGGCATCAAGTACTCACTTTCAGGTCCTGGAATGCACCGTGAAAGGTAAGGCAGTATAAGTTATGTCCAGAAGAAGCACATCATTGAGTCCACAATTATATAATGGATTGGCATGCTTGCAAAATGTGTGAGTGGTGGGTGGAAGTTGGGTGACCAGCAATTGCTGCCACATTTATTAAAATCTTCCCATTTTATTTTGAGTTCCATTAATCTGTAGAGCAGATTTATGTTCTAGGCTCTATCTCTGGACCATGTCTCCATCAAGTATCCCAAATTTAAAGCAAGTTGAATTGCTGCTTTCATCACAGCCTTAACTCTCACAAGCCCGTGAATATGGTGCTTATCAACATTAAAGAAGATAAATTTAATTGCAATGGCATCATCATGAACTCTAGAATTCCAAATTTTTCTTTGTTGCACCACCTGAAGAGGAATAATAGACAAGTTTTGGGTAACCAACCCCAAAAGCCAAAAGTGATAGGGTATAAATTTCTTTAATTAAGCATTGACTTTGATTCTTGCTTGGGGACTCATGATATTCAACTTTCAGATCTGTCAATTCATTTGCCCTTACAATTGATTGATGGGTATTCTTTTTTTTCCCCCCTTTGATAAGAATTAGTAAAGCAAGAGTTGTGCAACCTTTGAATCTCCCACTGGGGCTTTCTTCTAAATTGCCTTGTGGGTTACTCTGCCTTGCGTCCTAAGTTGAGGGAAGTCATTGACTTCAAGTCAAGGGTCACCCATCTTTCACTTTAGGCGTTAGGACCACTTATCCTCCTTTCCTTCAAAGTAGCCAATAGTTTCCCTTGCCTTTCATCTCGTGACACCTAATTTGCATTATTGTCAAATTTAATATTGTGGCGGTGAAAACATTGGTATCCCTTAATTCTAATAATTTGTCAATAAGTGATCTAAATTTTCCTTCAGTAACAAATAAGTCCCTAACCAGTAACCCCCGTTGCCACCGCCATAAAAGACCACGCTACACAATGAGACAACAACTTAAAGAAAAAGAGAATAAAAAAGTGGACAAATAAAAACAAAAATGAAAGGAAGTATTAGGAAGCTAAGAAGATATAATTACTAATTAGTGGATTTTGTCTGGTAATCTAAACATGCATTCTTTCTACACTATGCCCTTCATCTTCCCAATTGAGTGAATATTTTGTCATGATTTATTATCTAACTTTTGAATTACTTGACACTTAAGAGAATGATTCATTAACCTTGTGATTATGGTGATAATCCTTTGATCAATCTTTTCAACTTGGCTTTTCAATGTTTGTTCCCCTTTGTTATCTCAACCTTTACGAAAATTTCTAGGTCATCCAAATTGATCTTGAACTAACAATTGATTTTCTTTCTCCCCTTCTAATCAAATTGGTACATCTCTTGTACCATCCACTCCAATTTTTTCCTCCATAGTGGAAGCTTACCAACTCTTAAGAAGTTGACAGAAATCATACCCAATGCCAAAATGAAATAAAATATAACATAATGTTTGACTTAAAGCACGATTCATTGTCTTTAGGCTATTTTTTTTGATAATTTACGTCTCACAGTGTGTAGATGATTTTCCATAAGCTTTTGGAAATTAACATCATCATTGGTAAGCCTGTGCCTTTTCGGTAGCAGTCATTTAATTGAATAAGTAATTTTTTAACAATTAAATTATGTAATAGTTTGACGTTCAACAATTTTTAACTTTACTTATACGTCTGTAATTTTTTATAATACTCCCTCAGGCCTTATCTGTCCGATATTAGAGCTTTGATTGAATAATTCATTCCTGTCATTAAAAAAATATTTTTTTTATTCTGACAACAAGAAATGCAAGAATTATTATAAAAAATTATCAAAAAAGAAAAAAAAAAGTGATAAAAACTATGGGGTAAAAGGCCGCAAGTCTTCGTCTGAATAATCTGTACATGAAAGAAAACCGGACATTTTCAGAAAGCAAAGCCTTCCACAGAATTTGGGCCATGATTCAGGACCAAAAGCCTACAAAGTATTTAGAGTGGGCTTGTCAGTTATGTAAACTAGAATTGCGAGTTCCGACTTCCGACATGGGCTGATACTAAACACACCCCACGTACTCTCTGAGAACCTCCAGTTCATAAATTTTTTAAGCAAAATTTTTATCTCGCCGTCATGAAAAAAGATTCAAGTATTTTTTTTCCCTAAAATTTTCTCCCAATCTTAAGTCTTAAAAAAAAAAAAAAAAAAAAAGTGATTTTGGACTATACCTATCCTACTACATATATATTGGCATCTATCATAGACGCTTAAATCTTATAATATAAGTGATGACTGAAACGCTACACACAGGTCCGACCAAGGTACCTCACATTTTGAACACCGTTACTTAATTAAAAAAAAATTAACAACAATTAATAAAATATAATCACTTGATAGTGCCTAAATTAGAGAACACGAAACCCAAAAATAGCATGGTCACGACCTTGAAAAACAAAAAAAATTGAAGGCAAACGTTTTCAGGTCCACAAGGTGCTGCCGCTTGTTAGGCAGCTGAAGAAAAAGGAGGCAAATATTGTACACGTGAAGTCATAAAATAATGATACACAGGTGCGCTGCGAGCTGTGCTCAGCTTTTTAATTGAATTATTATTATTATTACATTGGAGCTTTCCAATTCAACATTCTCTTCATGCTTACAATTATTTATCTACGGACTGAAAATTTATAGAATATGCTTCAATTATTGATTTGCTCGAGGACCGTTGCTGTTCAGCTTTATTATATTTATATTTTGTTTTCTGATCATTGTTTTAGGCAAAAAAATAAAAAAGAATAAAAAAGAAGAATTAGTAAACAATCTTGTTGTGAGGTCAATTGGATTGAATTCAGTTTTTCCATCAAAGAATTTGGAATTGAGGTTTGAGGAGGTTTTATTTTTATTTATTTATTATTTATTATTTATTATTAACTTTGTTTTTTTGGCCTAATTAGAGTCAAATGGGAGACATCTCAAATCTCTACCCATCATTTTCATTTTTCAAGGCCTTTTCCTAATTTTGGATTTTAGCCACCCGAGTTATATGCTTCACTCTGTTTCACTAATTGTGGATTCTACTATCATAAATTTTTTCCCCCAATCTTGCTGGCAACTTGTGGAACGGTCATGTCATGTCCCATTATTATATTAGCCATATCTGATTAATTATGTTTTTTTTTAAATCAAAATCATCAATTTTAATAGTCATATTCACTAAATATTATCATTCTTCATTTCATAAGTTAGCTATAACTTTTAAGTCGAGGTCAAACGTGTGAAACAGTGGGGATAAATTAATTTTCGGTCTTGATGTAAATATTTTTCATTATTAAAGGCCTAGGAGTAAATGTAAAATATGGTTGAAATTTACAATTATTTTTTTCATTTAAAAAAAAATTATACTTAATGGAGGCGGGGTACTAACAACACCACAATATCAAACAAAACTTTAAATTCATCCAAACACAACTTAATCTATTCCATTAATTGTCTGAGCTTTCTAGATATGGTTACACGAACATACATGCGTACGTATGTACAAAAATAATCAAGGTGCTTAATCTTAACTAATAAGTCTTAATTAACATTATTCTATATCTCTCCTTGCGTTAACGATGGTTCCAAAAGATCATAAACACCGTGAAAGAAAGCACTGGAAAGAGAACATTACCAGCAGGATTCAAGGTTCCACTCAAATTAGAAATGACCTTATCTTCTGCAAATTAAGAAACAGCATGCAAACTAATTATATCTAACATCAAAACCGAAATTTACAAACTTGATAGAAATAATAATTAACAAGAATACACACACACACACACAAGCACACACTTACTGCATTCTTTTGGATGGCAAATGCACTTCAAGCCAACACCACAGTTGCCATTAGGCTTCTTACACTCTTTACAAAAATCTGGCAGATGGTCAGGAATTTTGTCAAATGAAATTCTTGTCCCCAACCCACCTTCTTCTTTGGATTTGACATCATCATCACCCAAAAATCTTCTGCACGCCCTCTTGTAGCGAGGGATGGTTAGTGTTTTAGTTGTGTTTTGGTTTAAGAAAGGATCTCTATTTTCAATTTTCCCACAAAAGCTTGTGGGAACTGATTGTGCTATAGAGATGTTGATTATTGGGAAACCGAATATGAGAAGCAGCTGATGAAAAATGTTCTGCATATCTTCTCTCTTTGATGGTTTTGGATTTCAAACAATGAATACGAAGATATTGATCGTTTAGATTGAAAAGATCGAAAGTATAAGGGAATTTACTTTTTATCTCTTAAATAATGAATTAAAGTTACTTTCTGCCGGGGCCCCTGATGATGAACTGGCTACTCTCATATTCTCGTTTATCCTCATCTTTTTATTGGTGATAACTTGGGATGTGCAAGAAAGGAATTTTATTTCACCTTTTGCAAGTGCCCTTTTACATTAGAATCTTTGCTTTTTCCACAACCTTTTGTTTTAGATTCTGCCTGTTCCCCCAACTTTTTTTTTTTAATTTCTTGAGATTGATGAAAACTCATCACTTCACATGAAACCTATCATTGTGTCTGTTTTTTAATTTTCGCAAGTGTTATTTCTAGTTCACATTAGCAAACGTAAAGCAAAAAATGCTTTATTATACTTGAATTTAGGTCTCTTGGTGTCTGATTGGGAGTGTGAATGATGTTTATGGCAGACAGAGTTGCTATCATATAAATTACAATAGATAAGGTAGAGAAACAAAGTCAAAGAGTCCTTTCCATTGAAGGGAGGGGAAAGACAGTGATATCTAGGCTCTAGCATTTACCAAATTCCACAATCAAGCTACATGCATGCAACATGTGTCCATAATACAGCTGGTTGAAATTGCAGAATTAAAGATCTTATAATAAGGCTATATATAGTGACAAACCAAATAGTTAATGATACTGGCAAATAATAATATTAACTCATAGAGATAAGCAAACCAAACATACACACGCATACAGCAGATTAATACTAATTTTACTTGATTATTATCGCCCAGAATTTTGGAGGGTCATGCTGCTGGTGCTTTGCCAGGCACAGTAGGGAAATCAAGCAACACAATCTTGTCAATAGCAGCTGAAAATGTAGCCGAGAATTCGACGTGGCTGGGATGGCTTGCAAAGGTTGTATAGTCTTCCTTCTTGTTGAATGTCATCAAGAATGCATGTGTGAAGCCTTGCCTAAGCATCTCCTGCCCTTCCACATCTTGTCCCCTGTCATATTAAAACAAAAAAAAAAAAAAATTAAGAGTTATGGATTTTTCTTTTTGGAGGAAATTAAAAAAAAAAAAAAACAGATCTCTCTCGAACTCTGATGCGAGCATGATTCGATTCTTAGACCTCTTGTAATATCTCAAAAAAATGTAACATCTTCCAGTAAGCATAAAGGGGATATTAAGATATTGGTTATGTTTACTTACAAGAAATAAAACTAGCAAAATTCAAGCATTTGATTATTGATCAGATTCATTTTTCATGAATATTTAAAAAAAAAAAAAGTAACAGCTTCTAGTAAGCAAAAGGAGATATTAGGATATTGCTTATGTTTACTTACAAAAAATAAACCTAGTAAAATTCAAATGGATCGGATTCATTTTTCATGAATATAAATAGCATCGCTCTCAAACACTGACGTGAGCAGGATTCAACTCCGAGACCTCTTTTGCTATCTCTAAAGATATAATCTCTTCTCACGAGCAAAAAAAGTATTTCCTTATTGTCTAACACTAAAGAATATCTTATGATTATTAAAACGTTAAATGGTTAGTATGACTCCAAGATAAAAGAAGCTTATATTAAAAGTACTTAACAAGGACTCACCATTCAAAAGATTTGACAGCATCAATCTCTGAAACTAGCTTCTCCATCCCTTTGACAATATCCTCCACAACCACATCTTCCTTGAACTTAACAATCACCAAGTGCTTGAACTCTTCCATTGCTGCCTCTCCACCCATATATGCTCTTGATTCTTTGAAACCCTAAAATGAAAGACTCACGTTTGCCTTGTATTTATACACACAGAACTGCGTTAAATTATTTGTGTGTCAACTTTCACAGTAACCTATCTCTCTAGTGTCTACTGTCACACACGAGTAGTCACGACCCAATTCACCCCCCTCCTCATGTGAAATAGTAATCATCAGGAAAGACTTACAGTCTCTCCTTTATTGGACAGCATCTGCAGCACACTATTATGGAAAATGCACAGTGCTGTTGCATGGGCCGCACAGTCAAATTGTCTAGCATCATTGTCCTATATATCTCTACTTTAGCACAAGACTGTGGTCCATAGTGATATTATTTTCACTTTTTTGAACTGTTACCATTCTTGACGATATATAGCAATTATAAAAACTTTCCTATTTGGGTACACATTTGCAGTTTAATTCAGAGATTTATTGAGTATAATGCAGCCGGAGCATAAATTTACTCCAGTACCGTATTTTGCAATAAGAGAAAATAATCCGAAACTGTTGATAACACCAGTTCTATCATTTGGCTATAAGCCTAGTAGTAGTAGTAGTTAGTGATATTTCTTGGTTTGAGATTTGAGTTTTTAAGATTTTTTTTTCTTTTCTCTTTTCGTGAGGAGAAGGAAATGAATAGACTTTGTTCTTTTTTGGGCAGTAATAGATTACTTTATTATTTTTTTTCCGCCATGAAATTCAGAAAATTAAAAAGTTATTTAATTATTGCTGAACTTTTCCCCCCTTGTCGGTCCATGTTCTCCAGGGTGCCCCAATGTTATACGTTAAATCAATTACAACGACCACTCATTTTTAAGGAATCGTAATCAAAGCTCTTTCTTTTCCTTTTCTTGATTGTTTTTAGAGGAAGATGAAAAATTTGAAGAAAAGTAGTTAGGTTACATGTTAAATCAATTAAAATTTTGATTTAAGATTAATTAATCAGCCTGGTTCTCTTGTACATTATAGTGCATGATTATTGATCAATCTGCCAACTTTTATGACTGGAATTTCGTTTGAGTTTTGTCGTATAGCTTTTAGCAGATCTTTGATATGGTCTACTCTAAAGATTTGCTAAGATTTCTCCTTGCAAACGAAACAAATGAATGATACAAATTGAAACCATTAATGTGATTTAACTTTAAAGATTTTCCAATAATTAACCAGTTAGGTAAAAATTAGGGAAGAAAAAATCATAATTGTTTTCGACGTATAATTCTTGTACATGTATATTCACTGTCATATTAATTGTTAAAATTTTGGTTATTTTTTCTTTTTAATTTTTTTTCACAAGGTTGCCGACAGGATGGGCAATTGGGCAACCGCCTTGTGCGAGGAATAATATTTGAGTGCACGTCTACTCGTCTGGTGGCAATAATGGTCTGAGTACTAAAGACCAAGCAGCTAAACATTCAACAACAAAAATACATAGCTGGTTAGGCTGTGGCTAGCGGCAGAGTCAAATATTCAGAGCCTGCAGGCTTCATCAATTCACTCTCTGCCATACACACTCCTACTTTTGACTTAGATTCAACCTAATGGTACTGTTATTATCACACCTTTGTTAAAATACTAGGATTTAATAGTTTGGATTATTGGGTGAATTGGGCCAAATTATCCGAGGCCCGGCCATTGTTTGGTTCTGATTTAAATTTATTTTTTTATCCTCTTGAGATTTGAATTTGAATAACCGTCCTAATAAAATTAGTTGAAAATCACTCAAATTAAATCTTTAAAAGTATAAAGAATATTTTACTAGTTCTAGTTGGTTTAGTTTAGTCCACCACTAAACAGTGATGAAAATTAATCATAGTATGCTGTTTACATAGAAATTATCCCTAATTTTTATGAAAATATTTTGAGTAAGAGGAAAAAAATAACGATATAAATGTAAATTTCCAAAACACTTAAACGAAAGGGATTTTCTTTAATATATATCTTAGTTTTTTTTGGGGCAAATTAACATAAAAAGGTTTTGATGACATATTTATTCGAAGCAATTTTCTTGCATTTGTCCACTTAATTGACTCAATGAGGATAAATAAGTTGTTTAGATTCTTTCAGTCAATAGTAAGAGTTCAGATTCCTCTCACTGGAAAACATTAATTGGACTCTGATTTTATTTTAATTACGGCTTATTTTTCTCCGGATTTAGTCCAATGATACGTAATTATATTACATATATGCACTTTGCCCAATCAACAAAGCTGGGCATATGAACATGCATGTATAATAATTGAAACTCAAACACTGCCATCATCCCCATCTTTTGCAACCCCTTCCCACAAATCTAGGGTTTTCAACTTGAACAGCTCCAGCTTCGGGACTGATGATTGCTCTTCTTCATCATCATCGTCTTCTCTCGCTTTTCGAATGCGTATATATAAGACAGGACCTGAAGCTGCTTTATGTAGTAAACCAAAATAATTTCGACACAGTTTCCCCTTGAAGGAAGTTCCCCAAGCAATTGAAGAAACATTTTAGCCTGCAATCTTGCTCCGCGGTCTCGCTAGGAAGTTTCTCGAACGAGATGCTTTCTGTAACCTCGTCACAGAGTTCTTTCCCGCTTCTCTTGATGCTTAGTGGCAAGCTTTTGAAAGAGAAGTGCTTAGCATTCTTGTCTTTGATGGTGGCGATAGGCGGATGCTTTGTCGGATGCATTGAGCAGCTGACTCTTTGCAAGAGTAAGGATGTGTATGAGATTGAGGTTAGACAATTATAGATTCAAAGTTACTGTATTAAAATGTTTGATAAATACTAATTGTAGTAGATTGAAAATTTTATTGATATGATTTTTCACTTATATAATAAAAAATATATTATATCTTTAATAATTTGGTGAAAATTACTATTTTAAAATTTATATTTATTACATATTATTTATTTTTATTTTATAATTATAATTTTTTCCATAACAGTTGTAAAGATAAAGTACCTCAATCCTAAACAAGACATAAATACTAACTGGCTTTTGACACGATTATTGAGATTAGAATCATTGTTGTCGTTGCTGTTGCTGCAGCTGCCTTGTTGATTTGATATTGTTTCTGCTTTATTTTGCACGTAGCAATTTCGATATGTAAGAGAAAATATATGTATGGAGACATAAATACATTTTCAATATTGATTATAAGGTAAAATTAAAAAAACCAACCTTTAATGTAATTTAACCTACTAAATAAATAATTAATAAATTAATTATTGTAAATTATACTTAAATTCATTGAAACCGACAAGTATAAATGGTAAGACTTGAGATACGTTGTTTATCATTCTTTTAGTAAACGATGAGACATCTACCTACCAAACAAATGGATTACATGAAGTTCCACTGCAAGCGTGAAGTTTGTTTCTCTTGTTATTTTAAGATGACAAGTCATTCATTTCCCCCCCCCCCCCCCCAAATAAAAGTACAACATTTCATCTATTATAATTTTCGAGCGTAAAGTGTGTGCGCTGGTGCCTACTATGGATGACTACTCGTTTATATTTTAAAGTTCAGCGACATGTCATTCATGTCTTTAACCTTTAGATGACATGTCATCCGTTTGCTTTGCCCAACAAACTACAATCGAGTTGTGAAGCTCGTAATTCGTAAGAGGGTGTTTCAAACAACTTCCAAAAGCCTTAAAAGTGACCATAGTTTAATAGTTTATCTTGAATCAAGTCTTTAACATCCCTCCGCCTTGAGCTTGTGATTTTCACCAGATAGAGCCTTAACTTGAGTGGCTCATATGTAATTGTCCATTTATTGACAAATTATATATTGATAGCTTCTCAACTCTAGTAACAGTAGTTGGTGTATCAATCCAATTGAAGCCCTATATAACCCCCAATCTTTTTCATCTTCCTTTAAACTACAATAAATATTTAAGGTTAAAAAAAGATTAAAAACCTAATTATTGTCTTTATATTGAAACAACATTTTTTCCCCCTATATTTTCTTTTAAAAATAATTTCTTTAATCTCATCACTCCAAGAAAAAATTCATGCAAATTCGTATTATTTAATCAATAAAATTTTAGACTTTCAAAGACTTGTGTTTCTCAATCTTTTATCAAATTTTATGTTTTCGTTTCTTCAAACGCTAGCTCTTCACCATCTGTAGCTCGCGTCTCATGACAAGATTTCAAACATTCAATCTTTTATCAAATTTGAGTCCCATGTAGTGTACTCACAAAAAAACCTCTTGCGATCATAAGGAATTTTATTGAGCAACTTGAGGAAATATCTTTGCCTGTAATCTTCCAAGTTCATGTCACCTGCAGATTTCTTGATTCAAATTGATGATCCTTTCTCTTCTTTAATCAGCTTCAATTCTTTTGCCTAACGACAGAGATTGTTCAAACATCCTCTCGAGCCTTTTGGGCCGTGATGATGACGCATGTTTCTTACTGACCTCATTGAATTATCCATCATCATTGCATTTTGCCATTGTGTGGGTTTCAATGAAAAGTGCACAGTATGTCCTTATGATTAGAATTGAGTACTGAGTTATTTATATATATATATATATAATTTTTAGTGTTGAATCAAGATTTATTTTGAATCTTTATTTTTTTTATTTTTTTTACTTAATAACCATTGATTCAATATTAAGTAAAAACTAAGTTCGGTACTAAATCTTTATCCCTCATTATTCTAGATATAAAGAAACATTGTGGATTAAAATATTATATATTTTATTAATAAAACAATTACTTATAGGTTATCTGCGTGATAGGTCCCAATCAGAGCTGTTGTACTCTGTACGTAAATAAGATTTTACTTACGGTGAGAATCAACTACGACAATTTATTATTGAATCAACTTGCTTTATTCTACATAATACTCGAGTTTAAATACATAAAGGAATAACAGATTCCTCCTAAAAATAAATCACAACTACTGAAAATCAATAACTAAATCCAGCTAAAGCCAGCTGACAGAACTTAACTAAGCCTTAACTTGCACGTGCATAAGCTGATCACTCCACTAAATCGACTAAGCGAGCATTTGCACAGCTCCATGCATTCTTGACTCATTCCTTTTAGACAGTGAACTTGTAATTCTTGACGTGCACACGTTGAGACCTTCTTGGCTTATCATTGCGTTTATATTGAGGCCACAGTCACAAACCAGGAAATATAACAAGAATACACCGGCTGGAATTTGGACGCATCTCCCCCAACACATGTGACACAGCAAATTGCCAACAATATTATTAATTTTAATTTCTCTTCTGGCGATAGCTAAATCCAATTTGCTGAGTTATATGCCTTCTGTCATCCGGAATATTTTGAAGCCGGCTTTGTCTCAGTTAGTTAGGCTCGGCTATAGTGCCGGTGAAGCAAGATTTGTTAGTTGAAAGAAAAAAAATGTAGTTAAATATTGCTACAATTTTCATGTGTGTTAAAATGGTAACAATTCAATCGCATGAAATTAAAAATAAATAAATAAAAGGGCACAATTCAATCGTATTAAATTATAGAGAACTACCTATTGGTTGGGTGATTCAATCCCCACTATGAAGAACGATAAAAGTTACAAACTTTAAATTACTGCACAGTAGTTTCTATAAACTTCTAATTTTAATATGAATAAAATTCTAATGAATCGTTGAATTTTATAATATATTATACTAATTGGATCAATCAATTGATAATAAAAGTTAACTCCATGGATGAGATTTTTCTTCATACTTATGAACAGACCATAAGTCCATTTCGTAATTTTAAAAAAAAAGAACTAAAACTAAAAGATTCATGAATCCATTACAAAATTATAAAGAGCGTTCTTGATGTGTCAGCCGATATAATTGAACCTTAGCCATTATTGCTGCTGTTACCATTAAAAATTTTTTTTAAATCAATTCTCGTCTTGTATGTTGTATCGTGCTTCTCCCCTCAAATCAATGGTTTTCATTTTGAAGGGCTCAAGCTTCAAACCGATTCTTCACTCTCTTTCTTTAACCACTTAATATTGATATTTCAAATTTTTTTATTTTAATTTTATTCTAAATAATATATTATTTATTGAGTGGTTGGTAATTTTTTTACAAGGCCTAAATGAAGTAATTGTATTATATCACAACCAAATTGATAAATATGATACCACTTGAAATAATTGATATCGCGGGAGGGTAAATTGGTATATAATTATAGGTTTGCTGTAGCCTTTGAGGCAACTCTTTGGTATTTGATTAAGTTCCATGGCATAAAGTCTATGTTTGAGTCAGGGGTGGAACAAGCCAACCTTGCATAGGGGGGCCAAAGAATTTTTTTTTAAAAATTCAATAAAAATTTTAATGTAAATAAGTAATTATTAATATAGTATAAAATATTGAGTATTAATTTTTTTTTTAAGGGCCAGGGCCCATGTTTGTCTTTTTATAGATCCACCCTTAGTTTGAGTTTTTCTTTTAATTGTAAGTGTATATCAACGTAAGCTCCCGCTGTATCAATTCTTTTTTTAATTTTTTTTTTTTTTTTACTTTTAATGCATTTGAAAGTAAAAGAAAATTTGTAAATCACTCCGGTGAAAAATATTGTACAATAAGTGTACTTTTATATACGCTTAAGAACCATTTTATCTGAGGAAATAAAAAATACAGCAGCGATATGCATAAAGCAAGCGTTAGAGCTGGTGATGAGCAATGAGGAGGCGTCAAAATCTGTCAACATTAACACCATCAATTGATATCCTTTAACATCATTTTGATGTTCCCTTTTCGCCTTGTCCATTTAATCCTCCTCCGCCGCCGCCTTGTCGGCCGCCTCCTTCAGCTCCTCCTCTTAAATCTAAAGTCTTGATCTTGAACAATTCATTCTTTAGGATTGTTTCATTAGACTTTCCTGATACACATGTACAAGGAGAGTAGATATATATATAAAAACTAATCAAACACAAGAGATTTTTCATTTTTGCAGGACTTTTATTGTTGTAATTTCTATTTCACATAACGAAAGCGTCTTGAAACACTTACCGAAACTTCTTAATAGGAAAGCCTTCAGAATATTGTTTTTCTTGATTCTTTCATTTTGAGTTCTATAATTAGCATGAATTATGTCTCTTCTCAGATGTTGTTTCTGGTGATGATCACAACTTGGTACTTTCTTGAACGACCTTAAAGCAGTTTGAAACAAGTTTTTCCGAGCTAAAGAGCAAGATGCAAAATCATAGTGACTCAGAGTGCGAAATGCTGTCGCTGCAGCTGCTTGCTTCTTCATAGCTGATGCATCCTGGTTCTGGTAGTCAGACATTCTAATTTGGTCTACCTTCGATCCCCTTTTGTGCTTATATATCAAATGCGCTCAAATTTTATAGCAGATTGCAGCAAACTTGTCGAAATGCATCCGAGCTAGCTCCTAAAATGTCAATCTTTGGAGCATTGATATTAGGACGGAGAATTTGATCACTTTAGTTGGACTTAAATTATTTGTCTTGTTCCACTTAACAGTACTATTCGTTAATCCCCAAGTTTTTGTTGGTTTTTTATCTACTAAAGTCTTGATAGACAGCTAATATGTAAATTGCATATATCAGATAAACTATCAGCCATTTTTTCTTTAATCTCCGTCAGAGTATACAGATGTCATAGGAATAGAATAATCATTTACTTATCACACTGATTAGATTTACCTTTTTCTGGAAACATTTTGAAGGAATTATGCATTTTTAACTTCTATTTGGAAAAAAGAAAATTCAATAGGCCGTTCAATTTCCATGACCAAAGAGCGAATACTAAAAACAGTACTTTTATTTTGAAATTTTTGAGAATGGTATAACAAAGACTGTAATTTTTGTGAAATGAGGCGATTCTTAATGCAGGAGGCAACAATGTTGTGGTGGGGTTGTTGGAGGATTTTAACTAGGGTTAGTAATGGGATGGGACAAATTGAATTTGTCACTTCTGAACCTATCCCGAATAATAAATTTGGACAAAAAAGTCTCCCCATAACAAAGCAAGCAGCTAGCGTATCTCTTCCCTCTTCGAGCCAACCGTTCACTTCCTCTAATGAGCGAGGACCGCTTCACCTACGTAAAGTGTAATTGTATTAAAAAAATCGATACTCTCTCCTATTCTCCTCAACAAATAGCACCTTTCTAGCACATTATGTTCCGTGGGAATTCGACCTCACCACATTCCTTCATGTAGGTGGGACAAGCAACAATATTTTGACACATACATCTCTATGTGAATGAGCCATTTCGATGCGGATCTGTGCCATATTTAGGATGGGATTGAGCCCACAGCCGGAGGCAAATGATATCTTTTATCATTCGCTGTTAACACGGGCCCTTACTCGATAGAGACAAACGAGGGCAGTTGGCAAGGAACTTTATTATAATAAATAATATATATATTTTTTTTGTTAATGAAAAATCGTAATAGAATATAAAATTAGTTAATTTATATTTACATTATACAAAATTCAAATAATTAAATTAATAAAACTAAAAAAAAAAACTAAATTAGCCTATTGTAGTATTATATATTGAATAATTATGTTTTTAAAATTTATAATTTTATTAAAAAAATTATTTAAAAATTTAGTTTAAAAGTCCTGATTGTCACGTCCGGCTGGATGGGGAACTTTATCACCTGACCCATGAGGCAGAGAATGCAGAACATATATGGGGCCCTACGACCCTTTAGGAGGAGATCTCCATGAAAATTAGGACTCATAAACATCACACTGCCCTCTCCTCGACTCCACCAGATGATTACATGGAATTGACTTCACCATCCCCATCTGCTGCATCAAAAGCCGATTCATCAACTGAAGCATAAACAGGGGCTTGAATAGATTGTGGATCTCTTTTTACTGATTGAGCTAAGGACAACCGAGACAATAGTAACGTAGACTTATCATGAATATTGACTAACATGTCATACTTTTTCTTTAAATTGACTTATCATATTTTTAAAAATCAAGATTTTGAAACACTCAAAATCCTATTTTGGATTTCAAATATCTGAGTCCTGACTCCAATAATAAATTAGGATAAAATTTTATCCTGAATCCCGTACTGAACAAGCAGGGATCTAAATCTCGGTTGCAGTTTGGGGAGTTTTGCAAATCCTAATTTTAATAATTAAGCAACTATTTTATTCATATAACTCAACACTTATGAGACACTTCTGCTTATTACACGAGAAGCTTTTGTTTCTATTGCTTGTTGCTTAAACCAAATGGGAGAGGGGCTATTTATAGATGAAGTAAACTAATCACACCCAAACAATCACCATACATTTTAACTACCCAAATTTACCCATCTGTGAACACGACAAATTTTGCCTAACTAAACTTAACACCACAAATTTTATTTAACACTTCTAGCACAAATTGGGTTAATTTGGCCTTTATTTGGATTAAGGTTTAAAATTCAGCAAGGGCTAACTTTGTGAGGCGATGCTTTGACCAGGGACTAACATTCAACAAGGGCTAACAAGTTTTGCCTAACTAAACTTATCACCACAAATTTTATTTAACACTGGTAGCACAAATTTGGTTAATTTGGCCTCTATGTGGATTAAGTTTAATATTCAACAAGGACTAACTTCGTTTGATGTCGAAATTTCAGGCTTTCGTTCCTTTGATCTGACATCCATGATTATTCTCTAGTGATTTACAAGTTTCGTATGCCAATTTTGGCTTGCAAAATTTCTATAACAGTAAAATAAATTAAGAGAAAAACATGGTGATAAAAAACCACCTCTCTTGTTACAGGTCCAAAGAAAAAATACAGTAGAGAATCTAACCGTGAATTAAGACAAACCAAAAGTATGCTTTATTCATATATTAAACAAATAATATATATTTGAATAAATCATGCCACTCTAATACATAAATATCAAGATTAATTTCATACGAAATTCTTATATATTAATATAATATGGCTCTGATACTAATTGTTGGTTAAAAATAAGTTTTTTTTTAAATTTTTATAAAAATTTTTAGGACTGATCTTATACTATACATAGGAATTCGTAATCTAAAAAATCACACATTGACAATCCGACTTTACTTTTTCGCTGAAATAATCGAGGCTCACAGATCACGATATGTCACCACCACTCCTGTTAGATCATGATCTGCCACCAATGATCTTCCATATTATGACTCAAGATTAAACTGCACTTGATGTGTGAGCGCATTTATCACCACTGAAAGCAACTAGGAAGAGAAAATATTTCTCTCAAAATTAAAGAGAAAAACTCTTATATGTATATTATGGCTGCTATCTTTCTTTTTAAGAAAATAAGCCCTTTTATGCCTCTATTTAGTGGAAACCCTAGGTTTTATATTTATATATTTTTTAATCCTATTAAATCACATTTAATTTAAATTAAAAAATTAAAACAAAAGTGGCATTACTTGTTCTTGTGTTACAGGGCCACCTTATAAAATAATACAAGGTCTCTTACACACAAGCATATTAAATGAAGTCTCCCATTAAACAATACATTTAGGCTTTTAACCCAAATAGCTAGTTATTTTGCTTATTAATCCAGTAGCGGCACAATAAATTAAATGAGTTAACGCGATGATTATATAGGTAGATACAGTAGTGACTACAATAATTAGGCTTGTAATTAAACTAGCCTAATTATTTAATTCCAAATATACTCCACTAAAAGATTGGAATTGACCTCCATAATTGTATGCTATCTAGAATATTATTTTTGAATATTAATTCGACCCATGCCACGTTGATTTCTTTATTACATAATTCTTTGCACTACATCATTAATTAAATCAATATCTCAACTGTCTAATTAATTTAATTGCATCTTGTTCCTTGATACTTACTGATTTTCTATAATGATCATTTTTAACATACTAAATATGTTGACACACTCTGGCTAGAGAATTCCATGATCAAGTGCCGAAAATCCATCAAGAGATGTGTCGTATTAATTTTATATTGTTAATCTATAACTCTAATACTCATAATTGCTCATACCAAAATACTGACTAATCTTGACTACAAGTGTGTTTCGTGCTTATTGGTAACTTAAATGAAATAACAATTACAATTATGAAATCATAACTAACTCAAGATTAAGATTATAGTAAAATCAATGCTTATAAAATTTAATAAGTCTGACATTTATTACAAAGTTAGATCCTGTTCAATGTAGTCGTACTACATCAATAAATTCACATATGATTAAGACAAATCATTCAATGAATTTATTACAATCTATACCTAAATAAAGTACCTAACTTTATTTATTAACTGCGAACTTAATTTATTTAATCATAAAATAACTTATATTTATGACTTCTATGAATCCACACGGTGATCACATAAATACATATAATATGATGAAATAGATTTTACTCAAAGTATTAATGCAATTAAGATACTTGAATAAAATATATCATTTATTTTATTAATCAGAAAAATTATTTATTACAATTAAGTAAACACATAAGCTTTTAAAAAGCAATTTTCCCAACATGAACCACTTCCACCAAACCTTCAATGAGAATTAATTTCATATGTCGCCTTAAACTGCTTGAGCTAATCACTTGAGAAGTTAAATTCCGGATTAAAGTTACTATACATTTTCTGGAAAAACTTTTTTGCTTTGGTTTAGATTATTTCTGCAATCAAATTCACTTTCTCTTGATATTGGAGAAACAACTTATACAATTCTTTTTCCAACTCGGGATATTTTGCTAGTTTGTGCCTCCACATTCTTATTCTTCATCTCATCTAACAAATACCCAACTGATCTTAGTACTTGACAATGTTGACTAACTTATGGAGAGGTGAAGTTTTTGTTGAACCCATTGTTACAAATCTTTTTAACTTGAGGAAGGTTGACTCACTTTTATATTTGCACAGTGTTATCCTCATTTGATCAGTCAATGTAGATTTTTTTTTACTTCTTTCAAATAAGAATTTATGTATTTATAGAGTTTATGTTTAATGTCTTATGTACTAGGTGTAAAATAGCAACGGTATCACACAAATCTTATAACTATTAAACACAAATCTCAAGGATTATCTGTCAACCATATCCCTTCTTGATTGGGCTCATTACTCCATGATTTCTTTCCCCTTATACCATGTATACAAAGCATATTTTATACCAATTTTAGAATATTCTATGATCATAGCAATAATTTTTTTTTGTTTCTTTATACACACTTCTTTTATATATGTACCAAGAAAACTCTTCATAAATTAATAAATATTCATTTATCAATAAATTAATAAATTATTCATTTATGGATAAATAAATAACCTTGCTAAAATAATATTTTTTCATGTCCCAACAATGTTATTTTATAGAGATTTTACTGTAAATTAATTATTGTGTTCAAACCATTTATTAACTTTATGTGTAGTAACATATCTTTTATTTATGCTTTTCAAATTAAATTTACCATTAAATCCAAATTTTCTACTCTTAAATAGCCCCTACTCATACAAATTTCAGACATTCAAGCAAAGAGGCAATAAAAAATGAAACAAAAAAAATTAAACAGAGACCAACACAATTGTAGACATTTTGGGGAGATTGGGAGAAAACTTCCTCGAGCAAATTTTTTTCTGTTTTATATTCAATAAAATGTATGTCACGTATTTTCACTTCTAGATTAATGTTGGTGAGAATTTCAAAACGACATTATTACGTAATAAATAAAAGTTGGTTTATACTTTACGCGCAAAAGTTACACCCAATACTTGGAACTTATTGGATCCAACACTTGCATTGATGTATATTTCATGTAATACAACAAAGCATTATAAAAGTTACGGATGAAGAATACATGAGCAGATTTATAACTATCTTATCATACATCGTTGTAACATCAATATCCAAACCAATAATTTATGTCGCAGAAGCTCCCACCAAATAAAAAAAAAAAAAAAATCAAACTCTGCACTCTGCAGGGGCTATGTCACACTCTACTGTTAGTTTAATCCTTTAAAAACGTAAAACGTTAGAAATAATAAGTCGAAACTCTGTTATTACATATCTAAAAAGTTTCCCAAAATTTCATTCTAATGAATCGCATTATACATCGATCAATTACTTGGGAGGACGGATATAGCCATAGACAGCAAAAAATGCCTGTATCATGGTGAGAAAAAGGAGAATAAGAGCGGCCATTGCTGACAAGAACGACCATGGAGAGTCAAAATAAGTGTATTTGAAACCTGCCCATTGAACGTGCCAATCGTTTCTGTAATACTCATTCACACCCTCAAACAACTCCGACAAATAATTATTGTGTATATCAAATGCAACATCCTTCCCCACAACGTTAAAGAATCTTGCAACTTCCTCATCTGTCCCAAAGTAATTCTCAATGACTTTGTGGTCACTCAAGAACCCCGCATCGGCTGGGGTGTTGATCAGGCAACCCATTAGGGTAGCATAAGTCGTGATGTGCTTCGAGCAATGGCGGTAGCATTGTTCGTATGCAACAAAGTTGAGGAACAGAGAGCTTGTGAAATCGTCTATCGTGAATGTGGGGATTTCGAGGACTCCATTTCGGAACTTGACGTCCAAGAAACTGGTGGCTTTCCTTGGCTTGAAGTTGATTCCGGCTAGATGAAGCTTCTTAGCGGAGGGGATCAAATGAAGAAATTGATTGGCCTCTCTTGTCTTCTCTTGGGAACAAGGGATGAAGCTCCATCGAAACAAATCGAGCAAATGCTTCCCTTGAAGATTGTAGTATCCTTCCAGGACCTTAACATCTCTTTGGACCATGTAGTTGAAAAATTCCAGGGCCAATTTGGCTAAAATGGGAGGATTTTGTTCTCTTCTTGAAGACAATACCGTAAGCTCAAACAAAGTCTGAAGAACAAAGTAAGGGATTTGGTTCTCTAGCCTGAGAAGATCGCGGGTAAGAAACGGGAAAACCCACGCCATACTGAAGATCGGATCATCAAGATCACCGGGTACTAATCTCCCAACAATGCAGAACAGCTCAATGACAAAGCATCCGTCAAGAACCATCATCTCAACGAGTTCGCGGCTGCTGAACTCGATAGTCTCCGAGTAACACTCCCTGATCTTATCCTCCATCGACGCTATGGCTGCGAACAAGTCCTTGAAATCGACCCCACAGGGCTTTGTTCGAGAAAGGAGCGATCTGAGGTATCGCCATTTGTGCTCTTGTATCACCTTGAGATGATCTTTGCCATGGTGGTAAGGTCCCATGGAGACTATGTGAGGTTGGTAGGCTTTCTCGTTGATTTCGACCAGGCTTTCGGGAACTCTGAAGATACAACAAGTCTCCTTGCCGGCTGATTTGTTCAGAAACTTAGGACTCGTGTTGATTTTCGCTTCCATTGAAGCCAACCAATCCCTCTCTTCCTTCGTGACTCTGATGACATGATGAGAGCTTCCTCTATTTTCATGTCCGTGTTGATTGCGGAGGATACTCAGTTCCCTTTCCATTTGTGATTCTATTGACAAAACTTGTGTGAAATCCACAGTTGGTGGGAAGATGCAGCATCATCTAATATCGACTGGCTTGCGATGAGGTATTTTAAAGTCAAGTCAATTCTCATATTCAAGATTCAGAGGCCAACTGGCTTCACATTGCTTAGTGTCTAAATTATTGTAGGGTCCAAAGTTTATTATTGGTTTGTTTGTATTGGAAGACCGAATCAAAGAATATCAACACGTGTCATTTAAAAGTGTTTAAAGCAATGAACGGCCATAAAAGGCGACAAAATGAATAATGATCTTGTGAAGGCCGCCCCATTTAGACCATGGAGTTTTAATTTTTCTGTCCAAATATCAATGCTAGTAAAGCAATAGGCTTCGAATTGCTTCTATCACGTCCGTGTAAATTTGTTTTAAAATCAAATTCAGCAATGACATTTTAAGCAGCATTTGCATAAAGTCTTTGACAAAAGAGGCCTAAATTGCCCTGCCAGGCTGCCTCAGACAAAGTGTTCTTTCTTAATAATACTAGGAGTTGCTGAAAATGAAGTTGACTTGAAAGTTTTTTTATTATCGTGATACCGATTTTGAAGGTTAGATTAGTTGCATTTGCACGTCGTTGGTCAACCATACTGATCTGCTAGCTAAGCCTTCTCAGTGCTTTTATTTTTTATTTACAAATTAAAATTATTGGACTGATTCATAGTTGGGCCTGACCCATTTCATAGCAAGTCCAGAAAATCATAGAAAGCCCACGTAACTCTTTATCATTCGAGATTCTACAAGAAGCGTCGTTTATGTAGCTATGAACAGATTTAATAGTTGGGCGCGAAATTATCAGAAAACCTCCAATGCTTATTATAAATACCCGGCACTTGCATACAATCAATAACAAGCAGCAATACACAATACACAGCAACCAATCTAGTATCAAAACCTCACATTCTGTAAGCATTTATCAAGAAAAAATGGCGATGATTCCAAGCTTCTTCGGTAACCAGCGCAACAGCATTTTGGATCCCTTCTCTTTCGATGTTTGGGACCCGTTCAAGGACTTTGCTTTCCCCTCAATTTCCTCTGGATTCCCTCGAGAAACCTCAGCTATTGTTAACACTCGCATGGACTGGAAGGAAACCCCAGAAGCTCACGTATTCAAGGTGGATCTTCCAGGTCTCACAAAAGAGGACGTGAAGCTCAAGATTGAACACGACAGGGTGCTTCAGATAACAGCAGAGAGGAATGTTGAGAGGGAAGACAAGAATGAGACATGGCATCGTGTAGAGCATAGCAGTGGCAAGTTCTTGAGGAGGTTCAGGTTGCCGGAGAATGGTAAGATTGATCAGGTTAGGGCTTCTATTGAGGATGGGGTTCTTACTGTTACAGTTCCTAAGGAAGAAGTGACAAAACCTGAACTCAAGGCCATTGGAATCTCTGGTTGAAGCAGTATATGTTTATGTACTAAGCATCATGTTCTATATGTAATACGTGAAAAGACAATATAGATATGTATCAAATAAATTGAAATGAAAAAGGAGTAGTAATAAAATATTGTCATTAGTTTTTTGAAGATTAATTTAAGTCTAATTGCTTTCTTTTATAAATTAAATTTTTTGGAGTACCTAGTTTGGTTGATTTAATGTTTTTGCTAAATGTAATGACCTAACTGCCAAACTATTGATCGTAACAAACAAAAAAGAATATACTTACAGGATTGAGAGAGTTAAACAATAAGAATGAAGAATATATTTATAGGACTGAGAGAGTCAGACGATGAGAAAGACAATATTCAAGTTCTATATCTGAACCTGACATGACATTGAAGATTACTCTTTAGCTACAGAAGGACTTAGCTGTTGATGCTGCTGACCTGCTAAGCTGAATCTCTGAGACTTCCTAAGATTATAAATTCGCTTTCGATGCCTGCGACCCTGATTGTGCTGCTCCCACTCGTATGCACCTCTAAGAACCTTGTCTCCACAAGCCTATCAACCGATATGTCGTAAGCACAACAATTTGAATTATTGTCAATAGGTTTTCATCTGATGACCATGCCCTCACTGATATATGGTAAGAAACACACACCCCCCCAGAAACAGATGCATTTTCCAGGTATAGAATTGCATACCTTGCATACATATTGAGTCCACAAGTCTCTTTCAGTTGAATTCACTGATGTGCCAATCGTGTTCTCCAAATTAGGCATCAATCTTTCATCTTCACTAAGGAAAGCTCTAATAATTTTCACAGCAGGTCCAACCACTTGTGCAGTCCACACTTCATCTGATTTGCCTGGAATATATAATAATTATCGTTATACAGACTAGTTAGTACCTTTACATGCAAAAGAAGAAAATTTTTAAACAAACATAGAAGAATCCAGAAGGCATACATGAAATGGAATCTGTTGAATCAACATAATGAATGTCCCATCCAAACAAAGTTTGAAGTCGATTGAGCCTCCTCTTCTGCAAAAGACAGTTTATTACTAGTACTTTCACATTGACATACTGCTTCACACTGGAGTTAAATGAACGCCACAAAAAATTTGATTGCAGATCACAAAAAACGAATCTGTTATGCGACAATTGGTACAGAGCAAACAGTTTCTTCTCCTTGAATATGGACATATTTAAAAATAAATTTTCCTTTAATATTCACTTGGTGAATACTTCACCAAAAATTTGTAAAAGAGCGCCAGAAAAAAGAAAAAGTAAAAACCAAAAACATAAAGATAAAGTCGCAATATTTTCACATACATGACCAATAAGTAATATCAAATAAGATATGATCCATTTCAAAATTGAAAAAAAAAAGAAAAAAGAAAAAAGAAAAAAGAGAAAGAAGATATGATCCAATTGTGAAATAAATTTGTATGGGAAAAAAATCTGTTGAAAAAGCAGAGATGGCTATCAGATTGTATGAGCTTACTTGACATCGAACAAGTCTTCTGGTGTTAAATTTTACTCGATCAATGGATTCTTCTAAAAGTACTTTTAGTTGATCATCAGCAGATGACTTAAGTATTGATCTCATACAGTCTTTCAATGTCTTGTCATCCTTGTTTCTAGAATTCAGAGTTGCATTAGTAGGTCCACTTGTCTTGTTATCTCTGTCCGCAGAAAGGTAAACGCTCAGAAAATCCTCAAACTCCCGAACACCTATGGCCTGCCGCAGACCTCTGGTATAATCAGCATTCACATTGTAAATGTCATACACCTCATCAAGCAATCCAGCATCTATCATGCAGTCAACTCTTTGTTCCACATATCGGTCCAGCACAGGATTTGCAGTATCAACACATATAAAGCAGCAATTGAATCTAAAATTGTCTACTCGGCCCCAGTTCTGCCCTGCCACATGCAACATATTTAAAAGCATGTCCGTCAAATCAGATCCAACTATAATTCCCAGATAATAGTCAGCTTGATTTCAGTGCTCACTAGTTCTACACCAAATTTCAGAATCAAATGGAAAGTCAGGCATATTAACTCCATTTAGAAACATAAGTTGGAGGATTGAGGAAATTCTGAAGCACCTTCAAGTTAATCATTAGGTTGCAAAAGACCATCAGGGTACCATCAAAGAAAGAAAATGCGAAACAAAAGAATAGAAAGGACAAAAGCCAAATGAGAGAGGATAAACAAGAGAGCTAGAAAAAACTCTGCAAAAATGCTACACTAGACCAATCTGATTAAGTAGAAAAATTACTTGATAAGCTGGAACATCATCAACATAGCCTGCAGCCCCAAAACTCAGTTCTAGGGCAAAGGTAATTGAAAAAACAATAAATTAAATCATCCACGATACAATTCATATCTCCTATTTCATAACAGCTTCAAAGATTAAGGTCTAGAAAATAGAGGAATGCACAAATTTGTGGAGACAACCAATTATTATCAGAAAGGAAAACCAACCTCAGCGGCCTTTCCTTGATAAAGTTTGCTAGGGAGAACTCCAGTGCGTGCATACAAGCTAAGGTATTGGTTGATCTGCAAAAACATGCAAAAGAATCTAAAGAGGTCAGAAGGAGAAGAATATTAGGATTCAATCTGCCAACAGAAAAAACTACAACATCTAAAACTGAAGAGCTCACTTATTGAAGCCCCTACTTTTCTATAGTTATTTGGATGAATTCTGTTTGCTGCAACAGGGTCAAGATCTTTGAGGAGGTCATAACTATTGCTAGAACTATCTCTTGCTAAGTCAGACTCAGGACCAGCCGGTTCATCCCCTGTGAAAAATAAACGATATAAAACAGTATTCAAAGTATAATACAGGTAAAGTAAAAGAGTTGCTTTATACCAGAAAGGCTGCCAAAGCAGCTTTCATCCATATCTTCTGCTGAATCATCTAGAAGAAATGGACTCACAAGAGCCTGAAAGCAGAGAAGAACATCAACAAAGCAATAACAAAATTTTTCACCCTGACAACAGAAGATTCTATTTAACTACCAACATGGTCCTCTGAAATAAATTTGCTATGCGTAAAACAGCAGGATAGAATGTAAAATCGGGAAACTCTATGAAGTTGGAAGAATAAAAAAATCTCCATACCTGAATATAGTAGTTTGTACCCCCAACAATGAATGGCATGTGATCACGTGACAGTATCTCACTGATAAGCTGAAAATAAAGTATTCAATTATTTAGAAACTAAGATTTGGAGATCACCAGGAATGAAAGTGTAAGCGATGTAGGCCATCCAAGCACTGTATTCCACGCACCTCTACTAAATAAAACATTAACAGAAATCATACAAACCAAGTGTAATGCTCATTCATGTGAAATGAACTACATCTAGCCACACAAGCCAGAGAAACAATCATAGAAACACACAAGAAGACACACCATAGCCAAATTTTACACTCGAAGTAATACATCAACATCACGCGAATTAAAATTGCTTAAGAACAATTGCGGTAATAGAAGAGTATGATGAAATAAACTCACACGAACAGAAGAATCTCGAAACTCTTTAGCAGTAAATTCCACGTTGGGGCTCACGGTCCCTAGAAGATGGTGTGGCACTCCTACAAATCACATGACAAACACAACCCATTTGAACCAAAAACCCAGCTGTACATTACAATTCGCAAAAATGAACATTGAAGAACATAAAGAGAGAAAGGAAAAGGAGACAAACCCTTTTGGTCTTGAAGGGAGACTTTGTTGGTGAGAACATCAAGGCCCTGATAGACTTGCATAGAATCAGCGTTGATGATTTCAACTGGGAAGTGGGACGCCAAATCAATGGCTAGCTTCGATTTGCCCGAACCCGTGGGACCCATTATTATTACTAGATTTGGCTTATTTAGGGATCTCTGTTTGCGTCCGCCATTTTCCATCTTAATTTTCTCTCTCCTTCTCCCTCGCAGTCACAGGTGACCGGCGTTTTAGTTGTACAAATGGCTCTAGCATCTAAATTTTGTATTTTGAATCAAAATCAAAAAATCAAATTTCAATGGTAATAAATCTGCTGACAAAGGGGTATTTTTGTTATTTCCGCAACTCTAAACCCCAAATAAATAATTGATAATTTAAATAAAATAAACACTAAATAAAATCCTAAATTGATTTCCTTGTCCATTGTCCATTGTCCTTTATTTTGATTTGTTTCTCTCCTCTTTTGAATTTAATCAATATGTAAAGAGCGAGCAGAAGCCAGCGATTGAAACAGTTCTAGGGATAAAATAATCTTTTAATATGAACGTTTACAAGAGCTTCGGTATTATTGCTTAACCGGTCTACTTCTCTTTTTCCCAATTTTAACTAAAATCAATTTTTAGGTATTAATATATGTGTGTACACACAATATTTATTAATTTTGGGTGGTGATATTTGCACCTATTTTTAAAAAATTCACGTTACTTTAACAATATCAAATTAAGATAAATTTGAATAAATAACTAATTAAATTTCTATTAATATGACTACTGAACTTCTATAAAACTAAAAATATATATCTGTGGCATGATGACTAACAAAATTTACTGTACATGAGAATACAATATTTATCTCATAAAATTTATTGATTGTGAGAAGGATCAGGAGCGGTTCAACCGTTTATAAGACTTGAAAGACCAATTGTATCATCTTTTAATTTAATTAGGACTTTTTACTACTTGTGCCAAATAAGAAAAACAAAACCTAAATTAAACAAAAGCAAAAGCCAAAGGCTGTCGACACCACCCAACAATTACAGCCATCGCAAATTGACCATTCACCCACCCAACAAGTGCAGCCATCGCCGATTCAGTAGCCAACACCACCAGCGAGCGAATCCAGCAGTGCGACACAACAAGGGAAGCAGTAACAATGAACTCAGGATACAAAGTAGTAGCAACAAACTCAGGGTGCAAAGTCGTGAAGCGGTAGAAGCAAACTCAACACGCAAAATAGCAGCAGCAAACCCACCATAGCAGCAGAAAATCCATGCGACTCGAACTAGCAGCAAACTATCACTAATTCCAGCATAACTCAAGGGAGCTTTTTTTTCTTTCCTTTTTATAGAAATTCTGAGATTATTGAGTCAAAATGTCGCTATTTGACAAAAAACTGGTTGTTGAGGTTTGGTGTGTGAGAAGTTTCCATGTACAAATAAAGATGCCACATGCATCTGTCACTCAATTCAAAAAAATATATATATATGACAATTGAATTACAGTCACTGCTCTTCGAAGACTTTTAATTTTGGTTATTATATGTTATGTCACATTACTGTATTATGTTACATGCTTTAATTTTGTATAATTACATTAAATTTTATTATTTTTATATGATATTAACGATAGCTATCTTATTATATATTACATAATTTTTTTTAATTTGTATTTTTTTTACTTTATTAAAAATAATTACTTGAAGCCCAAGGTCAACCCAAGCCTATTCATATTTAGATGGGATTGGGCTTACAACAACATGGGCTTGGGTTTTTTCAAGCCTAGGTCCAAGCCCACATTTTGCCGATCCTAAATTGAAGTTCTAGTTCTAAATTAATTGAAGTTTTTTTTAATTTTTTACCTTTTTTATTTTTTACTTTATCATTCTACAAAATTTGTCATTGATTTAAAGTTTTACAAGATTCTGTTTTGCTATTGAATTTAACACTTTTCAATTAATGGTATTTCTGACTAATTCCATAACCCGAGGTTAAGACATACCTTAGGATGAAATGGAGTTACTTTAACATTGACATACCTTAAGATGAAGTGAGGCGTGACAAGCGACATGTAACTTTATTTCTACTTAATTATCTTCCCCTTAGCATGAATTTACCTATTTATTTTTTAATTCAGAGTCTGGTTTGTTTCATTAACTCTTTACATAGAAAAATTTGAGTCACTCAAAAATCCTTGAAGCGAGATAAAATCGTTGCAGTGGAAGAGAAGATGGAAGATTAGATTAGAGTATATTTACCTAATTAAAATATTATAAAATTCTTTTAACACCTCCTTAGATACAAAAATACACTTACCTAGAACTTATTAGTGTAAACCTTATTTTTTATTTTTTATTTATTTTTATTATTAAACCTCATTCTAATAACGAGGTTTCTTCTCTTCAAAAGGAAAAAACATTAGGGCTTATTTTATACAAACCCAATGAGATTTTTTACCAATGTATTATGAGACATAAATTTTCTTTAAATATATTCACGAGTAATTGATATGACAGGAAAAGTTATTTTTATTTTCTGTTAGGATTTTAATATCTATAGTCACTTGTAGCATTACTCAAATTTGGAGTATCTGGGTCATAATCATAAATTAGTTTGTAATTTGAGTAATCTGCAAACTAATATAAAAAAAATGAAAAGAATTTAAAAGAATTAATTTTCTTAATTATCTAATTGAATTTTTATTTAAAATAAAAAATAATATTTTTAGAATAAAGAAACAATTTATCTTAAAAAAAAAACTTGAAATTAGACGAAATGGATGGATCATATGACTCAGAGCTAAATCTAGTGTAAAAGGATAGGCCCCGCCCCGTCTTTTTCTGAAGTGAACGCCAAAAAAAAAAGTTCACAAAACAATCATGATCATCTAAACAACTATTGGAAAAAAAGACAAAACCCTCAACTAAATAATCTACCATTCCTCTTTTCTTTTTCTTAGAAAATAAATAAAATGAAAATAAAATCTTTGCTAAATAGTAGTCCCCGAGTCCACAGACCATGAACAGGTTAGCCTCCAATCTTGCCTCCAAAGTCAGGCATGGGCTTTCTGAATTTCTTTTTGTTAATAGTTCCGAAGATCTATCTTTTATTTGTTTTGAACTTCTGACTTTCTTTATTATGTTTTTAAAATTTGTTTCCAATATCAATGGCACAGTGGCTAAGAACATTATCCAGCCGGTTGAAAGCAGTATCCGGCTGGTGACACTGTCCTGTTTTCTTTTATATATTCTCTCTGTTATTTATTTTCAATCTCTCTCAAGAATTGCTATTTGGTTGGTGGCTTATTTATCTATAGAAGGTTGTGGTACGTATTCTGTATCAGGTTCGAAGTAGATTAAGTGGGGGCAGAAACTAGTTTTTGGTGGCGAAGAAATCCCTTATAATGACAAACTCATCAACAGGCCTACAGCGAGTCACTCATCCTATAAAAATTTAACCTTTTTTTTTTGTTCTTCTTTATATTAATTGCTGCTGTGTTTTGTATCTGATTTGTTTTAATTTTGAGCGAAAATTTTATATGAAAACTTTTAAATGAGTATTTGAAATCAAAGTGCATGTTTTGGGATTGCTTGTTAAGTAGGTTATTATTTAGCAAATTAAAAATAATATAGCAAAACAGCCCAACTGTCGATGTGTTGGGAAAATATGCTCTTTAAAGCATATGTGTTTTATTTAATTGTAATAAACAAATTTTCTGATTAATAAAATAAATGAGGTATTTTATTCAAATATCTTAATTGCATAATTTTTTGAGTAAAGTCCATTTAATCATATTATATGTATTTATGTGATCACCATGTGGATTCACAGAATACATAAATACAAGTTATCTTATGATTAAATAAATTAAGTTCGCAGTTGATAAATAAAGTTGGGCACTTTATTTAGGTTTAGACTGCAGTAAATTCATTGAATGATTTCACTACAAGAAAACTGGCAATAGATGACTGCAAAAATCTATCATAAAGGGGGGTGGATGACAGTGAAATTATCTATCGTCTATGTACCTGTCACTCTTTTATGATAGAAAAAAAATGTCATTAATTTATGATACCATTTAAATGTCATATGTCAGTCATGGAAAAAATGAATATTTTAGTTAATTTTTTGGCAGGAAAATTAATTTTCACACTTGAATTATTATTTAATTAATTTTACTGGGTAAATATTTAATTTGTGACAGAATTTATGATTGAAATTTTCTGTCATAAATTATTTTGTTTTTAACTTCATTTATGACTAATATTTTCTGTCATAGGACGAAAATTTATATTAAAAAATTATGAATTATTTAATTTAAATTTATGCAATCCTATAATTGAAGTTCAATAGGAAATTCAATACGAACAAAAAATTAAATTATACATTATATTAGGCCCAAAAACACTTAATATTAATAATATCATCCAAAAACACTTGTATTAACATTTATATCCAAACATTGTAATTCAGAAGATAAATTATCTAACAACCAAGAGCAAATGTTTCAAATTTACAAGCCATGAAGCCATCAAATCTTATAGTGTCGAACTCCTCCCATATTCTCAGAACGCCAGGCAAAAACGCACATGCCAATAGAGACCTTTCACCATCCATCCACAGGATATCACATCTCTCTTACAAATACCAAGCAGCTGGCCTAAACACATTTTCCCTGCACCACACTTGCGCCAATGCTTAACAAACGACTCTCAACAATGGCTATATTTTTAATAAATAAGAATCTTACAAGCCATATACTAATAATAATAATAAAGAGAAGAAGAAGAAGAAGAAGAAAGTCAGCTGATAATTGCACAAAGTAAACGTCAATATGCATTTCTGTTCCTAGAACCTGTTTTATGGAGGAAAAGAGCAAGCCATCTATTATCATTTGTAACAAGCGCAATCACATAATAGCTTGAGCAATCATCATCAACACATTAACTACCTACCTCAACCTTGTAGCAAAAAGCTGAAAAGCTTTTCATCTTGCCAACAAAGTTGGTTAGGTTGCTGATGTGCGAGATCTCTAGTTGACACCAGAGTTTTTCATTTCAAGTTTTTGCAACTCCCAAACTTGGCAAATAACTGAACCATCAGCTCGATCAAGCATGACGTCTTTCCTCGTCCATTAACAACTCAAGGTTACGGTAAACCTTTTTGCAACTCGGCTCGAGCTCAGGCTCAGGCATTAAGACAAGAAAAATATTATATGAGCCTGAAGTTTCAATTTCAACCAGCATAAAGAAAGACATTCAAATAAGAAAACGACTCTTTTAAGTCTCTTATTCATTAGTCCCATAAGCACAATAGTGGAGCAACAGCTCATTCCAATTAAATCATGCAGACAAACAAATACTCAACCTACATGAAGTCACTTGAGCAAATCTCAAAGCTGGACTCGGTTGCAAGTACACTCCAGGCGTCAAGACACAAATTAAAATAACAAGAATCACGGGACGTGCAAAACTGGATTGACAATGTCGGAAAGCTTTGATAGTGACATACTTCAAAGGTAAGTCTTTTCTTATCAACATAGCCGAATCTTTAAAGCTGAAGATATAGTATTTGTTAAAAAAAAAAAGAATCACCTCATTTTTTCAAGTAAATAAATACAGAGAATCTACGGAGGTATTGTAGACAACCAAATCCAAAACAAACTCAAAGAACTGATAAGCTAAGTAGAATGAATGAACCATCACCGAGATTACCCACTTCCTTATGTTCCTGGCTTTTTCCTTACGGGAGGGGTCAAACACTCCTGCTTCATCTACTTAATTAGCTGAATATCAAAAGACAAGAATAAAGAAACAACAATACATGAGAAAAATCTAGAGCTGACCCCAGTCCAACATTCTGAATTTCAACAATTCAAATTCTCACTTAATTCTCAAGAATTCCAGAGACAAAATCCAGATACTTAGTCTCATCTAAAAATATAAGATAACAGCAAACCACCTCCACCAGAATCAGAAGTTTACCAGCCAGCAAAGTGGCAGAGCAACCAATCAACTAACAATTTGAAATACATGATACACTCCCAACTTGTTTCATATCCAGATCTACATGTACTACCAAAATCAGGAAAACCACTCTTTATAGAATAATAAAAGTACTACAGTTGAATTGATTAAAACTTACTGGTTACCATTTTTCTTCAAGCTCACAACACAAAATAAACTACCACAAACAAAATTAAGGGGCATAAATTAATAGATAGGAGACGACCAAATTATAGCGCAGAAGCAGTACCTGTTATCAGAAACATATGTAGAAAAGAGGATAGCATAGTAGAGAAAAGAAACAGGAGCTGAAAAAAAATACATAACCATAAATCCAAGTAAATAAGAACTAAAATTTTTTTTGAAATTAAACAAAAGAAATTCCAGTACATAATGGTCATTGAATTATCTTGTACATTCAAATGGCTTCATTGAGATGCAAACATACAGATATACGCTTTCAATAGAAACTTGTCTACCCCGTTAGGAAAAAGAGGATTAAAAAAGAAAACTCGAAAAAGAAAATAAACAAAGAAATTAGAGACTACTCACTACCTAAGTTATACAGGGGTAAAGAATGGAGAACCAATCCTAGTCTTCCTCTCTTACCCTGAAAGACATAACAAAAACAAAAGAAAATACAAATAGAAAACTAAAGCACATTTACATAGAGTGCATGTATCCATAAGCTGCACAAAATGTTCCAATTAATATCTAGCCAGAGAAGAGACTTACATTGAATGAACAACAAGCAAGGCATTTCTTATGGAAAATTTGATAGTACAAAATAGAAAAGTGACCTAAAAATTTGAAATGCCCGGGGAACTCCGTCAAATTTATACCACGTTACTGGCCAACAAAAGTTTACAAGCTCAAATTAAACAAAATTTAATGATAAAAAAAGGGGGAAAAATGAAGTTGGGAATAAAAGATTATAGAGATATGTCAGAGTTCAGATGAAGATACCCATAGAAGCATAAGATGTATTACCTATCTGCGTGTTGTTATTCGGTTATCTACATAAAACGGAGGATATCCAACAAGCATTTCATACATTATTGCTCCTAGTGACCACTTGGATAAAATTCCAATGAAAAAGAAATATCAACACTATCTTAGATGCAAAATGAAATCTGTACAAAAGATTTTACATATTTGTGAAAAAAAAATCAAAATAAACACAACTAATGCCCATAAAATTCCCATGAGATGAGCATAAGTTTGAGTTCGCAATTCACAGAAAAAGGTCAAAGTCAGGGAGTGGATGGTTCTGGTTGTATCGCGCCATCGCAATTTGTGGTCGTGGTGGCCGGCTTGAATTTCGTCATGGGTCTGTGATTTGGGTGTTGCTTTGTCGTTTGCTCGATGGTGGTAGTTGTTGATTCTGTATGGAAAACAATATATAGGGAATGGATTTAGCTAGGTTTTGAGTGTTGATTGTGAGAGTGAGAGTGATGATAATTGTGCCTAGGGTTTGAGTGTCGTTTATGAGAGTGAGATAATAACTATGGTGAGTGTAGGCTAATTGATTGAGAGTATCACGATGATTGTGGCTAAGGTTACATTGCTGATTATGGAGTGAGAGTGACGATGAACGTGCCTCAGGTTTGCCTGGCCTCTGCGAGAGTGAGAATGACGATGGCGATGGTGAGTTGTGTAAAGTTTAGGACTTGAGAAAATTTTTTGCTTTGTTTAGATTTCGGCTAAACGCACCGTTTTGTACTATATATTTTTTTTTTCAAAAATCATTTCACATGCTAAACGCTGCATTTTAGATTTTAAAAAAATTAAAATAATACTTTTAATTTTGGTCAAACACAGTCAATATCTAATTTCTATCATAATATTTGTGATTGAGTTAATTTCTATCATACGCATATCATAAATTCTTAATAGATCAATATTGTATCACAAGTACATCATTAATCGTTTGATAAACTAAAATTCTATCATGACTTTATCATACTTACATGATAAAATGATTTCTGTCATAAAGTGACAGTCATCTATTGCCAGTTTTCTTGTAGTGTTTGTCTTAATCATGTATAAATTTACTGATATAGTTTGACTACATTGAACTGGATCACATATGAGATTTAATTAACTTTGAAATAACTGTCAGACTTATTAAATCTCATAGGCATTGATTTTACTGTAATCTTAATCTTGAGTTAATTATGATTTCATGATTGTAGTTATTATTCCATTTGAATTACTAATGGGCATGACACACATTTGTGATCAAGATTACCCAGTATTTTAGTGGGAGCAATTATGAGTATTGGAGTTATAGATTAACAATATAGAATTTGTACGACACGTCTCTTGATGAGTTTTCGGTACTTGATCATAGAATTCTCTAGCCAGAGTGTGTCAACATATTTAGTATGTTGAAAATGGTCATTAGAGAAAACCAGTAAGTATCAAGGAATAAGATGTAATTAAATCGATTGGACAGTTGAGATATCGATTTAATTAACAATGTACAAAAAGTTGAGCGAAAAGAAATCAATGTGGCTTGGGACGAATTATTATTCGAACATACAATTATGGAGGTCAGTTCCAATCTTATAGTGGAGTAGAATTGGAATTAAATGATTAGGCTTGTTTAATTACATGCTTAATTGTTGTAGCCACGATTGTATGTTCCCAAATGATCCCCGGGTTAGCTCATTTAATTGACTGCACCACTACTGGATTAATAAGCAAGATAACTAGCAATTTGGGTCAAAAATATAATTATATCTTTTAGTGGGAGGCTCCATTAATATACTTATCTTTAAGGGGCCTTATGTTATTTTACAAGTTGGTCCCCTTATGGAAAAAGGAAAGTAACGTGAGTTTCATAATTCTAGGAGCCTTAAGATTTCTACTATGAAAGAGATATAAAGGGCTTATTCTATCCTAAACAGGAGAGAAAAAAGACATTATATCTATATGTGAGAAAAATATTTTTTCTACACAAGAATTTTAGAGAAAAATTTTTTCCTGCTAGTTTGCTTATAGTAGTGATAAAGGCGCCCACACGTCAAGTGCAGATCAATCCTGAGTCATAATCTGGAAGATCGCTTGGCGACAGATCGTGATCTGAGAGTCTAAATCACATCAGCGGAAAAGTCAGTTCAGAATTTCAAGGTACGATTTCTAGATTACAGATTCATATATATTTTATGAGATCGGTCCTAAAATTTTTTTTTTAAAAACTGTATTTTCCCCAACAATTGGTATCAGAGCCATCTCATATTAATATATAAGAATTTTTATGAAATTAATCTTGATGATTATGTATTAGAGTGGCACGATTTATTCATATATATATTATTGTTTTAATATATGAATAAAGCATGTTAATGGTTTGTCTTAATTCATAGTTAGATTTTCTATTGTATTTTTCCTTTGGATCTGTAATAAGAGGGGTGGTTTATCATCACCATGTTTTCCTCTTGATTTAATTTACTGTAATAGAATTTTTGTAAGCCAAAATTGGCCTAGGAAATTTGTAAATTCGGATCACAGTTCGGAGGAACAAGACTGGAAATTTCAGCAGCCACCAACCAGGGGCCACCAAGAAGACGGTACCCAGATCTGGCTTGGCCAAGCAGCGGTCCAACTGAGTTTCTGGCGTGGTGGTGGCGTACAAGCTCCGCGTCGGAGATGGGCGAAAAAAGGATGAACGGTGGCTGGGTTTTTGTAGTGATGGCGGCGGGGAAGAACGAAAGAGGGAGGATGGGATTTAGGGTTTCCAATGGTTTTTATCATTGGTATCCCTATGGTTCCTTAATTTTTGTTTGGGCAGAAAACGTGTTAAGTTTTTGCATTTAAGTCCAAAAATAATTTTGGGCTTAATGAATCCTAGTTTTAGGCCCAATTAAAATTTGAGCTTAATGGATTAAAAATACATAGATAAAATTTAACACATTAAATTTATTTTTGGTCCAAAATTTTTATTTATAATAAAAAAAAGAGGGATTTTATTTATTTCTTTTAAAATTAAAATTGGACCAATAATAAATTTAAAAGCCCAATTTTCCCTAGTCCATTGACAAAGACAAGACTATGGAAGATGGACATTAACATTAAGCCCAATGAAGATTAGGCTTAGGTTTAATATATTTTTCATTTTAGGAAAGTCATGAATTAAAATTATTTAATTGTGTTTCTATATGTTGTGTTTTGGTTGATAACATGCCATGATAACATGTCATATAGAATAGGTAGTGCCACTCTATGCATAATGATAAATGTCATTCATTAATTATGAATTTCATTATATTGTTTGTAATTTGCAAATGCTTTATAATATTGGATTTCATTTAGATAATATTATAGGAAACATGCAATTAATAATATATTTTAATGTGTGTTTTTAAGGAAAAACCAATTTTAAAATATTGAGTGGGAGAGGGAAAATTCAAGATAATTTTTCCCATGGGCTCCATTGTTAGTTCAATAATAAAATTATATATATACCTCGACTTCATGATACGGTGATGCTCCCTACGAAGGGTATTATATTAGATATTTTATTTGATGAACTTCTTCATAGATAAAATTGAAATATTTTTCAATTAATTGTTCACCCCAACGGTGACTATTGATGTGAAAAATATGTAGATTGAAACAATGGTTATACACTCAACTAAGATTTGTTATTAACCTTCCCAACGAAGCTCTGTTAACAAATTTAGGCCCAAAAAGATAACGATAATTATTTATCATGTCTTTACATGAAAGTAAATAATCTAATAGGATAATTGGGTCTAGTAAGTGTAGACATGACTTCCCCAACGGATAGCTTGTCAAAGCGGTACTAGATTATTGTTACAATAAATTGAAATACATTTATGGTTTTTTGCATTTTTTATTGTGAATATTATATCAAATTATTTATGAATGAATATTTTATTTTTCAGAAAATCTCTTCCCTAAGCCCACTTACTATTATTCTGAGTCAAAACAAACTCACTGGAGAGAACTATATAGATTGGAAAAGGAATCTATTAATTGTCCTGACTGCCGAAAATTACAAATATGTCTTAACCCAGCCATGCCCTCCAGTTCCAGCAGATGATGCACATAGAAATCAGAGGTGGCTTTATGACAAATGGCAAAAGGCCAATGAAATGGCAAAATGCCATATTTTAGCCTCGATTTCTAATATTCTGCAGACTAAACATCAGAACATGGAGACTGCCACTGAAATAATGGATAGTCTCCAACAGATGTTTGGACAGAGTACTCGTTCTGCGAGACAAGTAGCGCTAAAAGGCATTATGAACTGCAAAATGGGGAAGGGCACAAGAGTTCGTGATCATGTCCTCAAAATGATGGACTATTTGAATAAGGCTGAGATTCAGGGTGCACAAATCGATGATAACTCAAAGATTGACATGGTGCTAGAATCTCTGCCAGAAACATTCAAGGAGTTTAAGGTCAATTATAAGATGAACAAAAGAAACATGACATGGCGAATTGATGAATGATCTGCATTCTGCTGAAGAGATCTATCGTCTTGAGAAATCTCCGGGAAGTATAAATATTCTTGAAAAGATTCTTCTTCTAGGCCAAACCAGAAAGGTAAGGGTAAGAAGAAAAGGGAAAAAGCGCGTCTACCAAGCAAGATGGCAAGAAGGCAAATGCTTGAGTGTGGACGGAAAGGTCACTGGAAAAAGGATTGCCCTAAGATTGTGAAATCAGGTATGTGAAATCTTTTTGTAATTGAGGCCTGTTTAGTTCAGAATCCTATTGACACTTGGGTGTTGGATTCAGGAGCAACTAATCATGTTTGTAATTCACTTTATTGGTTTCAGGAAACCAGGAAAATAAGTGAAGGAAGCGTCAAGCTGCGATTAAGGGGCAGACCGATTCGTGTCTGGATACATTTTATTATCTTTTAATAATGAGACTTTATTTTTGAATAATTGTCTTTATGTTCCAGACATTAAGAGGAATTTAATTTCAGTAGCTTGCTTATCAAAGTAAGGGTACACTGTAAATTTTGGATCCTCTGTTTCTATTTTTAATAATAAGAAACTTATTTGTTCTGGTACATTGGAAGATAATTTATATTATTTAAGTCCAATGATCCATTCTATGCATGACACAGTGATCAATAATAATGAGCATGCACATTTATCTAAGAAAAGAAAAATTTCTTCCAACCAATGTTACCTCTGGCATTTACGCTTGGGTCATATAAACCAAAATAGGATACATAGAAAGATCAAAGATGGGCTCTTGGGTCCATTAGAAAATGAATCATTGCCACTCTATGAATCCTGTTTAGAAGGAAAAATGACCAAAAGGCCTTTCTCGGCCAAAGGAGTGCGTGCGACAGTACCACTTGAATTGGTACATACAGATGTATGTGGACCAATCAATGTACAAGCTCGAAGAGGTTATGAGTACTTCATCACTTTCACTGATGATTACTCAAGATACGGTTATGTTTATCTAATGCGTCATAAGTCTGAAGCTCTTGAGAAATTCAAAGAGTATAGGGCTGAGACATAAAAGCAATTAGATAAGAACATAAAGAAACTTCGATCTGATCGAGGTGGTGAATTTCTCTCAGGAGATTTCAGAGAGTATATGGTTGAAAATGGGATTATATCTCAGTTGACTGCCCCAGGAACACCACAACAAAATGGGGTAGCAGAAAGAAGAAATAGAACTCTTCTAGATATGATGAGATCTATGCTTAGTTATTTGTCATTACCAATCTCTTTTTGGGGACTAGCACTGGAAACTGCAGTTTACCTCTTGAACTTAGTTCCATCTAAGTCAGTGCCTAAAACCCCAATAGAATTATGGTCAGGTCGTAAACCTAGTTTACGACATGTCCGTATTTGGGGATCGCCAGCACATGTGCTGAAACCAAAGGCAGACAAAATGGATTCACGTTCTGAGGTTTGAATGTTTGTGGGGTATCCCAAAGGAACAATGGGAGGATTATTTTATAGTACTCAAGATAGGAAAGTGATCGTGAGCACACATTTCACTTCCCTCGAGGAAGACTATATGAATAATTTCAAACCAAAGAGTAAGGTGATACTTGAAGAACTGTCAGGTGATCAGGTTGATGCTCAGCTTTCAACACCTGTTATAGAACAGGAAGAACAGCAACAACCAGCTGATCAACACAGGATTATCCCTGATCAATCATCTCTTTTAGAACCTCGTCATAGTGGGAGGGTAACTAGGTTACCTGCGAGATACATGTTATTGGGAGAAACCTATACGGCTATCTCAGATGAACATGTACAAGATCCCACTAGCTACAACGAAGCTCTAATAGATAGAGATGTTGAATTTTGGAAAAAGGCTATTAATCAAGAAATAGAATCTATGTATTCCAATAAAGTCTGGGAACTTGTAAACGCACCAAATGTGGTAAAACCTATAGGGTGCAAGTGGATCTACAAGAGAAAAAAAGGAATACACTAGCTACAACGAAGCTCTAATAGATAGAGATGTTGAATTTTGGAAAAAGGCTATGAATCAAGAAATGGAATCTATGTATTCCAATAAAGTCTGGGAACTTGTAGACGCACCAAATGGGGTAAAACCTATAGGGTGCAAGTGGATCTACAAGAGAAAAAGAGGAATAGACGGAAGGGTGGAAACATTTAAAGCAAGATTAGTAGCCAAAAGGTTTACTCAGAAAGAAGGAATCGATTATGAGGAAACCTTATCTCCGGTTGCTATGCTTAAATCCATCAGGATTCTGCTCTCTATTGCTGTAGTGCTAGATTATGAAATTTGGTAAATGGATGTCAAGACTACCTTTCTTAATGGGCATCTTGAAGAAGATATCTACATGCAGCAGCCAGATAGATTCATACAGAAAGGGCAAGAACACATGGTATGCAAGTTGCAGAGATCCATTTATGGATTGAAGCAAGCATCCCGGTCATGGAACATCAGATTTGATCAAGCGATTTAAATCATTTGGATTCATTTAGAACATTGATGAACTATGTGTGTTCAAGAAAATTTAGGGAAAATCTGTAGCCTTCCTAATTCTTTATGTAGATGATATTCTCCTAATTGGAAACAATATAGGAGTATTGACTACAATAAAGAGTTGGTTAGCAAAACAATTTGATATGAAAGACTTAGGAGAGGCAAGTTATATTCTTGGTATCAAATTAATACGAGACCGGAAGAATAAAACTTTAGCCTTATCTCAAGCGGTCTATATCGATAAGATATTGGCTAGATTTAGCATGGAGAATTCCAAGACTGGTTTATTACCATTCAGACATGGAATTGCATTCTCTAAGGATCAATCTCCTAAGACATCTGAAGAGATAGATAGAATGAGACGAGTTCCCTATGTAGAAGCTGTGGGAAGTCTCATGTATGACATGCTTTGCACTAGGCCAGATATATGTTTTGCAGTAGGAATGGTTAGCAGATATCAATATAATCCTGGACCTGAACACTAGACTGCAGTCAAGCATATAATGAAGTATCTGTGAAGAACTAAAAATTATATGCTTGTGTATTCTGGTAATGAACTTATTCCAGTGGGTTATACTGATTCTGACTTTATGTCAGATAAGGATTCAAGAAAATCAACTTCCGGGTATGTGTTTACATTAGGAAGTGGAGCTGTTAGTTGGAGGAGCGTGAAACAATCTTGTATCACGGACTCCACAACTGAATATGATCGAACATGTAGTTCTACAAGATCTGAGGGTAAGGTTCGTCGCAAGTTCTGAGGTATTGTGATAATAATGGTGCAGTAGCTCAATCTAAGGAACCAAGGAACCACAAGAGACAAAAACATATTGAGAAGAAGTATCATCTCATAAGGGATATAGTGCAGAGAGGTGACGTGGAGGTTACTCAGATTGCGTCACAGCAAAACTTGGCAGATCCTTTTACTAAGGCCATACCTGGGAAACCTTTTAACTTGCACTTAGAATCCATGGGCATGCGTGAGATGCCAAATATGCTTTGAGAGCTAGTGGGAGATTGTTGGGAAAATATGCTCTTTAAAGCATATGTGTTTTATTTAATTGTAATAAACAAATTTTCTGATTAATAAAATAAATGAGGTATTTTATTCAAATATCTTAATTGCATAATTTTTTGAGTAAAGTCTATTTAATCATATTATATGTATTTATGTTATCACCATGTGAATTCACAGAAGACATAAATACAAGTTATCTTATGATTAAATAAATTAAGTTCGTAGTTGATAAATAAAGTTAGGCACTTTATTTAGGTTTAGACTGTAGTAAATTCATTGAATGATTTGTCTTAATCATGTATGAATTTACTGATGTAGTTTGACTATATTGAGCTGGATCACATATGAGATTTAATTAACCTTGAAATAACTATCAGACTTATTAAATCTCATAGGCATTGATTTTACTGTAATCTTAATCTTGAGTTAATTATGATTTCATAATTGTAATTGTTATTCCATTTGAATTACCAATGGGCATGACACACATTTGTGATCAAGATTACCCAGTATTTTAGTGGGAGCAATTATGAGTATTGGAGTTATAGATTAACAATATAGAATTTGTACGACACGTCTCTTGATGGGTTTTCGGTACTTGATCATAGAATTCTCTGGCCAAAGTGTGTCAACATATTTAGTATGTTGAAAATGATTATTAGAGAAAACCAGTAAGTATCAAGGAATAAGATGTAATTAGATCGATTGGACAGTTGAGATATCGATTTAATTAACGATATGGTATAAAGGATTGAGCAGTAAAGAAATCAATGTGGCTTGGGACGAATTATTATTCGAACATACAATTATGGAGGTCAGTTCCAATCTTATAGTGGAGTAGAATTGGAATTAAATGATTAGGCTTGTTTAATTACATGCTTAATTGTTGTAGCCACGATTGTATGTTCCCAAATGATCCCCGGGTTAGCTCATTTAATTATTCCATACCTCTTTGGATTAATAGCAAGATAACTAGCAATTTGGTCAAAATATAATTATATCTTTTAGTGGGAGGCTCCATTAATATCTTATCTTTGGCATGTTATTTTACAGTTGGTCATCTCATGGAAAAAAAGGAAAGTAACGTAATTAGGGTTAAGATTTCTACTATGAAAGAGATATAAAGGGCTTATTCTATCCTAAACAGGAGAGAAAAAAGGCACTATATATATATGTGAGAAAAATATTTTTTCTACACAAGAATTTTAGAGAAAAATTTTCTCATGCTAGTTTGTTTATAGTAGTGATAAAGGCGCCCACACGTCAAGTGCAGATCAATCCTGAGTCATAGTCTGGAAGATCGTTTGGCGACAGATCCTGATCTGAGAGTCTAAATCACATCAGCGGAAAAGCTAGTTCAGAATTTCAATGTACGATTTCTATATTACAGATTCATATATATTTTATGAGATCGGTCCTAAAAAGTTTTTTTTAAAAAAACTGTATTTTCCCCAACACGATGATCACAGCACCGCCATCAAACAGCTACAAACTGAGGTTTAATACTGTCATTGAAGAGATCGACAACATTCAACCATAATTCTGGTGGGTTTCGCAGTCAAGCTTGCCATCGTGTAGCAGCGGTGGCCGTGAGTTAAGAGGGGCTTTTTTTCCTCCACCGTGCCTCCAATGCCAGCGAAATTCATGCCCTTTTGAAATTTGTGATCCTTTGATCTTTGACGATTTTTTATTGTTTTATATAAATATTTAAGTGCTGAATTAGTTTATTTCTTTATTACCTTTTTTAGAAGGGAATTAGTTTATTGATGGAAAGATGAATTGGTGTATATTTTTTAATAAGCAATTTATGAATATATTTAAAATTCTTATTTCTTTTTGTACATATAACTAAATTTTTGTACATTTTAGTCATTATGCATAAACACTCCCCCAATTTTAGGACTAATTTACCAAATATATCTAACAAATTATTATAGAGTTTTTTTTTAACCAAACTTGACATACGTAATTTTAATTTCTTGGGTCTATAATTAAGCATACATTAAAAGGCTAACAGTTGACATGAAATCAATTAGAATTTTAAACTTGAATGATAGAAAAGATTCACATACTAATGGTAGGATAAAGATTTGTACAGTTAAATTAAATCCTTAAGCAAAGCTACTTCCTTCTTGATCTTTTAGAGGCTCGGCGGTTTTCTAGTTTCTTCTGTGCAGCCTCAAATTCTTCATCTGTAGGCTCAGAACCTGCAGCAGTACCATATATTTAGACACTAGTGATGAGAACATAGAATCAAACCGGTCTTTCCTGTCACTTCAGCGTTGAGATATAATTGCATATAGATATGATTCTGAATGTTTATTGGATTTTGCTTTCCTTTTTAAAGGACTGGTAGGTGGTTTTGTTTCGGATACTTTTTTGGCCCATTTTTCATAGGCTTTAGTTGCTTTCAGTTCTCCTGCAGCTATTGTCTCGTCAAAAATATCCTTGAAATGGTGTGAATCAAGTTTCTGGTCTGAACAAAGTATTGAACAGAAAAGCCTGTTCATATTCCCCTTGTACTTCTTATTCAGATCAATCAAATCTTTCTTCTCTGAATCAGAGCCCCGATAGTTTGCCTCAAACTCTTCAATATCAGCCTCAGTGACTTTTTTGTACATGGCTCTAAAAAAACTCTTTCAAATTTTGAACAACATCCCCAGTCAGGTCAGCATCATCGACACAACCGGTCTGGCCATAAAAAGCTCATTTTTCTTCATCACCAAGAATTAAAATGACCTTTTGCAGCTACTGAAATTTCTCCTTCACCTCCTAATCACCAGGATTTTTATCTGGATGGAGACGTAAGGCCAATTTATAGTATGTTTTCTTTATTTCATTGAGATGTTGTCCTTTCAACACCAAGAACCTCATAATGGTCCTTATCATTTGAAGAAGATTGATTCAGATTCTCCTGATTTAGTTCATTTCTTCTTCTTCTTCTTCATGCGAAACCCTAGATTTCTTCTGCATTCCCATTTTACCCCTGATAAATTTTTTTAATTTGTTTTCCAAAGTCAAAGAAGTAAAGAATTGGGATTCTTATACCAGTGGCAGTATTGGTGCTTAATAAAATTTTCGTCTCTAATTTATTCCTGCCATTTCGGCTTTTTTCCCGCTGGGATGATCAGGTGTGTGCTACTGTATGGTAGCTTTTGATAAAAAATTAGAATCATCCCATCGTCGACAAGCGATGATGCCCATTATGTTGGGGCTTAGCGTGGGTGTCTAACAAATTATTACACAGTTGATTGTCTCCTAATCTAAATTTAGTAAACGTGTTTGAAATTTTTTCTATAGCTAATTATTTTGAAATCTAAGACAATGGTGATTGCTTGGGAATCTAATACAATCCCAAACTTGGCCTAAGACTTGTTGCAATAGTACCTCTGTATGTTGTTACTCCTCTTTGTCACAATGGATGTATTAAACTGTTAACAATCGGCATAGTATTGCTTCAGCTAATAGATATTAGCCATTAATTGTTAGCTCCTTCAATAACGTTGGGTTGTTTTGAGATGCCTGTTAATGTTATTGGATATTGGAGTTGCAGGATGGTGATGTTATAGAAGAGGGTTTTGCTATGGTTGGCAAAATTGCAAAATGTGGGCACAAAACTAATGTTAACTTTACATGTGATATGGTGGAAGAAGGTGTCTGGCTGACCGCATTAGGTGATTCTGACGAGCATGTTGAGGGTTTTGATAGTCAAGGTACGTATCGAAAAACTATTATTAATTAAAAAATGGTTATCTTAGATGTAAGCCGTTATTTCACCGGTAAAATCTCTTAAGGATGGGCTTGATTACTTATTTGAAGTTTGATATGTCTGTTTGCACTTTGCTGTCATCAAATATAGGCCTATCCTGACTTAAACCTTGGATGATGCCTTGAGAAGTGAAGGACTCAAAGCAGTCGAAGCGGGAATGTGTGCTGATCTAATAATTGGAGAAATTTATGAAGCAGTTTAGAGAGTTTTTGAATACTTGCATCGCATAGCATGACCGGTCAGCATATACGGAGAAATTGTCCAGGTTTATTACTTACTGAGCATTGCTTTGTTTAGGAGTTGGGAGGATTATAATATGGACAATGGATAGAGGTTGTTTAGTTTTAATGGATGGTAAGGTCATTTATTTTGATATGCCTCCAAACTTTTTTTTTCTTTGCCCTCTATAAAGGTTGCGACAGCTGCAGCAAATGGAGACAAAAAGACTGGGGAGTGGATAGCCAAGGCTATTGAGAAACTTGGAATATGTGGTTTATTTTTTATAGATGTAAGTTGCTTGTTCTATTTATGACATTCTTTTGTTTTTTTTTCCTTTATCAGTTTACAAAACTTGTTATTGATTTAAAGTTTTACAAGATTCTGTTTTGCTATTAAATTTAACGCTTTTTAATTAATGGTATTTCTGACCAAGTCCATGAGCCGGGGTTATTTTTAATATTATGACATACCTTAAGACGAAGTAGGATGTGACAAGTGACTAGGGTTGGCAAAATCCGGATCCGGATGCACCCATTTGCGGATCCGGATGCGGGTAAAATTCGCACTGGATCCGGGAGGATTTTCCGGATATCCAGATCCGTAAAACATAAATTTAAACAATTAAAAATATAATTTAAAAATTCAACAATTTAATTAATAATATCAAATAAAACTTAATTATAATCTAATAATTAACAATTTAACATAAATAATATATAACATCAAGATAAATCGCCAAATAAAAACATCACAACATAAATTAAAATAAAAAATAACTAAATTCTAAGTGCATAACCATTAAAATCCACAAATAAAAAACATAACTAAATTCAAATACACAACCATTAAAATCCCCAAATAAAAATCCACAAGTAACAATTTAACATAAATAACATACATCATTATAAATCCACAAAATAAAAATATCACAACATACATCAAACATAAAAAATAATTAAATTCAAGTGCATAACCATTAAAATCTACAAATAAAAAACATAACTAAATTCAAATACACAACCATTAAACTCTACAAATAAAAAACACTACAAATCTATGAAGATTCCAAACGTCCAATCCAAAACGTCATGCCATGATATTGTCAATCATCAGGATCCTCCACTCCTTCAGCATTCATAATTTGCTCTACAAATCTTTTAAGCGGCTCACGATCTAACAATAAAAACATAAAAAAATAATTATTAAGTGCTATGTTAGTATAAAAATATAAATATATAATAATATATGAATAAATAATTAAAACAAGTGATTTTACCATTGATTTCAGTCCAATACCAATTTTGAGTACACATCAATGCCTCCACAGTGTTTTCATGAAGTCGATTACGGTGAGTACTCAATTGCCTACCTCCGGTGCTAAAAGCGGACTCAGAAGCAACAATAGACACAGGAATGGCCAAGAAATCTCTAGCAACCTCAGCAAGTATCAGATATTTGCCCTTATTATTCTTCCACAGTGGCAAAATATTAGAATTACTAGTAGTAGGCAAAACTCCCTCATCTAAGTAAGTCTCCAACTCAGATTTAGCTTGCTTATAATTGACTTCTTTAGAAACAAATGAGTCCCATTCACCATCCATACTTGAATCCTTAAAAATAGGAGCTTGTGGCATACCTCAAAAAGAACTGTCCACCTCAAAATCTCTTCCATCTTCACTTATTGCATGCTTTAATTCATACTCTTTCACCACTTCACCAAGAAGCTCAAATACTTTTTCAGCTTGATAGGCAGCGAGATCTCCATAAATCTTAGGAAAAAAGAAGTGAGTCATCATCTTCTTAAACTTATGATCTAAGATATTCCCTATAGCCAACACTCCATGAATAACATCCCAATACTTCTCATACTTAGTAATCATATTTTTAGCCATTTGCCTAATCTCCATATTAGGTGACGCTTTCCATGAATTCATTGACAATCTAATCTCACAAATTTTAGGAAAAAATAAATTGGAGGTGGGATATCGAGATCCAGAAACAATTTCAGTTAACATACAAAAAAAATCCAAATGGTCACATAAAACTTTTGCCAAATCCCACTCCAAATCATCAGGCAAACATTTATATTGTTTATCCAACTTACTTAACCGAACAAATATATCTTTGTACAACAAAGCAGTAGTGAGCATTAAGTAAGTTGAATTCCATTGAGTTTTCTGATCAAGAACTAAACGTTTGGACTCTTTAATTCCTATTTGGCGTACTGCAGCCTTAAAATTTTCAATTCTTTCAGGCATAGCAGTCCAATAACTAACACTATCTCTTATATTTTCAACACCCTTCTACATCACAGACATCCCATCCCTCACAATTAAATTCAAGATGTAAGCACAACAACGCATGTGAAAAATTCTCCCGCCTAAAATCAATGAACTAGGTGAAAACTTATCCAACAACAAATTAATCATCGCATCATTGACAGAATAATTATCCACAGTCACAGTTGACACTTTCCTGTCAATATTCCAATCCATCAAACAATCATAGAGAGCATTGCATATTACTTCACCACTATGTGGAGCGGGCACATATATAAACCTAACAATGAAAAAAGAATAAAAAAAGGAGTAACATAATTAAAATCATTGAAATAAGCATAAAGGAATAAAAAAAATAAAATCATTGAAATAAGCATAATATAAATATTAAAATAAACATAATATAAATAAGCATAATCATTAAAATCATTAAAATAAGCATAACATAAATATTAAAATTAGCATAATATAAATAAGTATAATAAGAATAATATAAATAAGCATATTCATGAAAATCATTAAAATGAGCATAAGATAAATATTAAAAGTGTTACGACATAATGTGACTCCGTAACAGCCGTAGGTTGTCAATATAATGCGCCGTAACAACCATATAACCCTTTTTTTGGTTGCTAGCCATCCATATGTCGGTAGTAATTGCAATCCTACTCTTACAAGCATCCAACAAATTCATTATCTTGGACCTCTCAACATCATGAAGCTTTAAAATTTCATTCTTGATGGTGTTTCTACTAATTGTATCAAGTGTCGGTTGAACCAACTTCATCAAATCACGAAACCCTCGATACTCAACAAATGAAAGTGGAAGCTCGTGCAAAATGATCATCCTTGCAATAACAATCCTCACCGTCTCCATATCATATTTTACTTCGGAACAACTCTCAACAGTAATGGATCCATCATTTTTCTTAGCAAGAAGCATTTGGGCAACATCCTTGAAATTCTTCCTTAAACAACTAGTAAAATGATTTTTCAAGTGTGTACTTCCACTAGAAAAATGGCTGGTCAATACTTTACCACAATAGTTGCAAGTGGCCGGATAATCCCCCTCTGCATCTTTGTACCTCTTGCAATGATTCCATGCATCTGAAGTTAGCCTACCACAGCTAGATTGAGCCGATGTAGACCCTTCCACTACACCTCCATTGTCATTACCTCGTTTTTGTTTAGCACCACGTGTACGGCCACGACCACTACCACTTTCTATATCCGGTTCAACTTCAACAACATTATCATTTTCAAGTCCGGGAACATCCTCCAATCTAATATCGGCATTATTAACACTATTTAGAGAGAATGAAAAATTATTTCCTTGTTCCTTTTCGGCCATGTTCAACTAATTCCAAAACCTAATTAAAGCAATTATAAAGTGAGTTACCATATGTAAAAAAAAAAATGAGATTAAGCATTTACATTATATTAAAACTAATGCATTTAATTGAAATAAATAAACAAATCAGCAAACAGAATTAATCAAAATTAAATTTAATTCAATAAATAAAGAAATTAAATTAAGCCAGTAGCATACTAACATAATAACATTTTTAAATTTAAACAAATTTCTAGTAAATTACACTCATAACTCATTAAATACAATAAAAATTCAACAAAATACCAAAGTTATTAACCAGAGAAAAATTCAATCAATAATAAAATTAAATTAAGTCACTAATATTTTCAAGTTTAAACAATTTACATTAAATTAAAATCATTAAATACAATTGAATAATCAATCACAAATTCACAACACCAAATTAGTACAAAAAAATTTTAATGCTAACAAATAATCTATTTAATTAAAAAAAAGAAAAAAACTCAGTGCTTTGAGCATGCTCATTTACCAATATTCAGTCTGGTTTACTGATCAATATTGAACAAAACGGGCTATCTCAATGTGAGATTTGTGCGTTTACCCCGGCCTGAAACACCGTCTTTTGGGGCGTTTACCCAACACTCGTTATCAAAGAAGTTTCGTGGTAAGGACTGTGCTCGCTTTGGTGAAGCTTGGAGCCTTGGACGGTCAAGCTTGGACAATGCTTGACGGCGGCTTGGATGATGATTAGGATTGATGAGCGAGCCGGTAGATCAGCGCGGGCCAGCGCGCGGCGAGGCATTTGAGTCACGGTCGGAAGGCGTCGTATCACAGCTAGTTGGATAGGCAACCGCAGCAACCAAGAGAGGAGAGAAAGAAACGAAAACAATGGGGGTTACCGGTTTAGGGATTTCTGGAAATTAGGTTTTTTTTTTAAATCTAATTTTTTAAAAATCCAAGCTTATATATTTTTTTATTTAAAAAAAATCAGGATCCGTGCGGATTTAAAAAATTCAAATCCGGATCCGTATTTTTTACAATGCGGATCCAGATTTTTCGGATCCTTGCGGATGCGGGCCGGATCTGGATTTTCCTGCCATCCCTATAAGTGACATGTTAAATGTGCTTTACTTCTGCTTAATTCTCTTCTCCTTCGCATGGATCATTTTTTTTTTACTTCACAATCTTATTTGTTTCATTAACCCTTTACATAGAAAAATTTAGGTCATTCAAAAATCTTAGAAGCCGAGATAAAATTGTTGCAGAAGGGGGAGCGAAGGCACTTATGCATCCGCATTCCATTCCATTCGAAGAGAAAATGGAAGACTAGATTAGAGTATATTCAGGCAATGCAAGTAGACAGGGGCTTTGTGTCCCCTTCCTTCATCATTAATAAGAATTCTGCTACATATGTAAGTATTTCAATAAATCACTGTACTTCTTTTTTATGACTACTTTTGGTACGTAGGGAATCAATTAACTAGGATCGCACTTGTTTTACCAAAACTGTATAACATTGTGTCTTTCTTAGGCTTAATGCAGCTATTGTTTTGTTTTTGCTAAATTTTGACAAATCCATTCATTTTAATCCATACGAATAAAATTTTGACTGAGAATGTTGTAAAGCAAGCAATTAGACCGGTATGAGGGTGTTTTATGCAGAAATGAGAAGTTTTAGTTTATTTACTTACAAATTAACTGAATTTTTTCTTTTTTTGCTTTTCTTTTCGGTCAGAGACAATCTCTGTTGATTGTAGCTAAGGATGTAGAAACAGAGGTGGTCATATCTCTGAGATGGTCTTATCGTGGGAAATCAAAGGTTTTCTTATCAAAATAGAAAAGCATGAGAATTAGATAGGGCATAAGAATTCACATAGTTCCTCCTGAGATCTGCATTCACAAGTGAAGTTGGCTTAGGAAATTTACAGGTATAAAACTAAATTACAATTGAATACATGAGAGTACAAGTTATAAATAAAAGACTTGCTTAATTTTACATATCATGCATTTACTTTTAGTTTTACAGAAGATCGTTTTATTAATTTAGTGATGGTGGATTTATGAATTGAAGCTTTGTGTCCTCAAACCTCCAAAACATGAACATAATGGGAAGGCAATCATGCAGGACCTTGCGGTCTTTACTGAAGGCTAGGTGGGTTCATTTGGTAGTATTCCCACTAGTTTTGCATTACTTATGTAATTCACAAAGCAACGTCATATTATCTTTTCACTTTTAGGTTGTAACTGACAAATCAGATATGAACTTTGTACCACAAATGCTTGGTTCATACGAAGAGGTGAGACATGTAATGTACAAATTGTTTCTGTTGTATAAGTCCTTGCCCTAGATCATTTCAATTGTCAATGGCATATTTTGTTGAAATAAGATATATTTTAGTTGTTTCCACCATTGCAGGTCAAGGTTTCATAGGATGATATGGTTATCATTGGTGGGTTTGGTGGCCCAGAAGACATTAAAGAAAGACGCAAGGAGGTTGGTTGTGCCTCTCTTTGACATGTTTTGCAACAATCATCAAACTTTTCATTTGTGTTCAGCAATCCTTTTCATTTTTCATCAAACTTTATGTAATAAAATACTTACATATTTTATTATGTGAAATCTTTACAGGATTGCTGAAAAAGGGCCATTTCTGCTTAGTATAATTATTAAATCCCATGTCATTCCATAATGCTTTTCCTAAATATGTCAAAGTAGGAAAATAAAAAAAAATACTATTTTTTATTCACTTTATATATTTTGAGTAAAGCTAGCAAAATGAGTCATTGGGTCGTGTTCGTATCGTGTCAATTTCGTGTCGTGTTAAATTTAGGTCGACCCAAACCCGACCCATTTAATAATCGTGTCAAAATATTGTGACCCAAACCCGACACGGAAAAATAATCGGGTTATCTAATAATCCGCTTAATATCTATATATTAAATAAAAGTTACATCAAATATTTACACACTATCATACATATGAATATATATACATACATAATTTATCGATATTATAAAATATACATATCTAACAAAATATTATACATTTATAATATTGAGGTTTTAATTATATATATGTAAATATTATTATATATCAATATTATAAAATATACATGTCTACTAATATTTCACACATTTACACTATTAAAGTTCTAAATATATTGAAAATTTTATATATAAAACATTGTGTTTATAAGTATCATTCCAAAGAAAAAAAAAGAGAAAATCATTTCTAATACTTGAGTTCTAATATCAAGAACCTGTAAATTATTTTAAAATAGAAAATATAATCGGGTCATTGATCGGGTAAATGGGTCAAGAATTTTAACCTGAACCCGACACGAAAAAAAACCGTGTCAACTCAGACCCGACTCATTTAATAATCGTGTTAAATTCGACGACCCATACCCATTTAATTGTGTCGTATTCGTATTGAGTAATCGAATCATGTCAAATTTTACCAACTCTAATTTTGAGTTCACATCAATATCACCTTACTTTCCTTTAAAGACTCCTTTTCCAACCGACCTTATCTTCCTTTAAAAACTCCCTTTCTAAAGTTACGAGGCACTGACAATTGCTCAAGTCAAATTGCATATGAACTGTGAGGTACGTAAATCAATGGTCTTATCGGAAAATAACATCAGGCCCTTGTGTTTATACAGTTTTTTATTTGTACCATATAGGTCTTGAATCCTTAGCGAAGCAAACCAACCATGTCCTTAGAAGTTAAAATTAACAAACTATGCTTGTTATAAAACTAATAAACTCTTATCATCGGCTGATGTGGTGTAATCTCGAACCTGCGACCTTCGCGTTAGTATTACGACGCTCTAACCAACTGAGCCAAATATACGCACAAACAGAGAGAAAGGAATAATGGCGATGGGAGAAGATTACGAGGTACCTCTTCAACTGAGGTCGTGTTTTTAAATGCATGAATTTTCTGCTAAGTTTCATTTATATTTTCTCAAAAGCTAACATAATCTCTCAGATTAATTGATAAACTTACATGTCTTGACAGAACAGTTAATACATGTCTCTGTTCCTGCCTTATGCTTGGAATCAATTCATATTTGTTGGGAATTGTGATCCGTTTTAATGTTACTTTGTTAATTTATCCTGAAATTAAGCAATTATAATTTTTTATTTGTTTTATTTTTCTTTCATGTTTAGTAGAGTCGCAAATTTCACGTGGGATTCAGGCTCAGTCGAGTGTAAGTGAGTTTATTATATTTGATATCGTAATCATCCATTTTTTCAGTTTACAGCAATAAGAAATTCTCATAATTTGATTATTTAGTACCCTGTGAATTACTGATATGCCAAATGCATCTAACTTCAGATACTAGGTTTTATACTTTGTCTACCAATTTATGTATCTCGGATATTCATAGAAAGTTTTCAAATATTGGCTTTCTTTAAAATCGTTCTATATTGTTGACTGAAGAAAAAAAGCAAGCTGCTGCCGATGCATTGTTCAGTTATTCAAAATTTGTAATGGTATGTATTGGGAATCAAGTTCAACCTTGTGACTTGAGGTTGCATTTGATGAAGGTAATTTATAATTTCCCAAGCAGTGATATTATGTGAGACTATATATATATATATTTCATCTGTTGGTGGACATGCAATATGAGTCATATTCATTGACAATGAGAATTTTGTTTTTTTTTTCCTTTTGCTTTTTTTCAGGAGGTTTTGGGGTTGCCAACTACAGTGAAGAGAGAAACAACTCAGGTTGCAGCTTCTCCTGATGCAATGAGAGAGTCTTCAAGCTTAGGCCCAGTCAGGTTGGAGAAAGCTGAGAGTTTTAGGCAATGTAGTTTGAAGTATATATGGGTTAGTTTCCATATGAGTTGTTTTCTTCTCGATTTTAAACCTGTATCTGCAGAATTCCTTGTTATGTTAATAAATGTAGTGTGATCCAATTATTATTATTATTTTTTCATGTTTAGATACCAAATTATGATGGTGCTTGTACTCCATGACTTCTTGTTTCTCTACCTTGCAATACATGTTGAATGTTTAGATACTGATTCTGGTATGCAACATCTCAGTATAAATCTATAATCAAGTTAGAAGCTTGTTTATCTATCCATAATCATTAATCTTGTTGCTTCTCTCATGTTAGTCTTTCAAAGTTGGTTTGAGATGCAGAAAAGAAAAAGCATAGTAGAGTATGAATATCAGATATCATCTTGGGAATCTTAGTCAAAGACAACTGTCATAGCCTTTTCACACTATGTTTTTCTGTCCACATTCATTGAAACCTTGGTTACAGTATTATTGCTGGCTGCCACACCTGGAGGTTTCCTTTTGAACCCGAAGAGCTTTCATTAATTTCAATGGCTAAACTACCTAATGAAGCTTAATTTACATAGTATACTTTGCCATTACATACCACTCGGCACAGTTGGTTGGAATAAGATTGAAGCGGTAATTGAAACATGCAATAGATTCCATTTCTGTTGTCAGTTTTTGGATAACCAGTATCTAGAAATTCTTCCTTGGTTGCTTAAGTGATGGAACAATGCACTGATATACTGATATTTCCAATTTTTTTTTCCATTTTCTACTCTCATTTACTTATGACTCAGGTGAGTCATTGACACTTCATTTCCACAGTGTCTAAGCTCCACTGTTCCAACACAATAATGCAGGTGACAAATTAACGCACTTAATAGGGAAGGGGAATAAAAGAAAACAAGGGTGTTGCACAAATTTAAAAAGTATTTACAGTATTCTAGCTTGTGGCTTGCAATTCAAGTCCTGTAATGCAAGCCCAAACCTCTGGGTACTAACCTTTGTCGCACTTATTGTAGCAGCACTGGTTGGTTTGCAAGCCCAACCTCAAGTAAGAGCAGGGGACTTGTCTTTGGAATGGAGGGGTTAGAATGAGTTCAAGATTGAGTTTTGAACACTTTACTGTACTTGAATTTGTCTGACAACCGAAGTGGTTATCATTTTGATTAACTAGCTTCTTCTTTGTAACAGTGTTCCAGTGGTTCCTGATATCTGAATCGGTTCTTCCTGGGAGCTCTCTCGCAATCTCAGCTGACTAAATACAACGCACATGACACTTTGTTAATTTTCTTACATAAACACTAAAGAATCATTAAGAGTTATAATGGAAAACTAACTGTATTGCCGGCTGATTAGCAACTTGATAATGAGCTCCTTCTCTTCTTCCAGTAATTTTATCATGCTTTCTGTCAGTACTAAGGTAATGGACCCATCGATGACAGCAACTCCTGCCGTAGCGGAGAAGACTGGCAGATTTTGTGACCTTGCATGTAAGAGATAAGTAGGTCATCTTCCTCCCTGGTCCATGTTCCACTTCTGGCAGGACCTTCATCACCACAGCATGAACACCAAGGTCTGCATCCCATATATACTAATTACAAGTGGCGCTAGGAATACTAGCAGAGTAGTAGTGATAGATTTAATTTACTAGTTTAGAAATCCATAGATGAAATAAAGCTAGTTATCCATAAACCAATTCTATATATACAGGGTTATGGATTAGTGATCAATATTATGAGTACAGAGCACCCATTCATGTTAAATTTCTACAGCACAATTAGTGGAAGAAGCGTCGCCAAGGTAATGCTCACCACTCCCGAGATATATGGAGATGGAAATAGTGTAATTAACACTCATTGAATATGCTAGCTATGCCATTTTTGGACCAACTTTATATTATAATATAGCGTGACTGGGACAGACAATACGATAGGATTGCTTTTCCTAACAGATTACTTCAATTTAAAGTTACATATTCATCTTCTATGTTTATATTTTAGGTTTAAATAAAAGGCTCTGTCTATACTCCATAATATACACATATTCACCACTTTGGTGATAATTAAATACAAATGTGGCAAATGCCTGAAAATTTGTAAAGGTAAACATGTCATAACGATAAGGCTTGTAAGGTCTTAATGTGTTTTCCACTTCACGTGTGAATTTTGATTTCCGAACTAACAATTAATTGGTGATTGGTCTTATATGTTCATCGATTTTTAAGTGCTATAATTCAAATTTGCATACAAAGCTGTTCTCTACAAGTATTTGCGGTTATATAGCTGAATCAACGTTAGTGTCATATGTAACATCTCAAAGAATTTATTTTTTTTCTCTCTCTCTCATCCAAGGTGGATTAATTCGAAACATATTTACCAATTCTTGGACCCTTCAACATTCGGATGAGCAACATCTAAAATTACTTTTGTTCTCTTTTAACAAGAAACTGTCTCTCTGAAACCACAAGCAACATGTTTATCAACCAATCTTAGATGGCGTTTGTTTTTTTTTTTTGTTTAAAATCTTAATAGACCTAAATTAGTTTAAATTCTGAATGGAGATAAATGTCTGAATTTGAATGACATGTTTGTTTTTTTGTCTGAATAGTTAAAAATAAATATTAAGTTGTTTACTTTTTTAACTTAAAAAATCTAAAAACTAACATTTTTACATTTATTCCTTTACAAATTATAATATTAAACAAATAATAAATATCTCAAAAGATATAAATAAGGTAATAAATTATCATAACATAAATCATATTCATTTGAGTACAACTCTTTAATATTTTATATCATATATGTTAATCAATTTTATTATAGTTTGGATGTTTTTATATGAAAAATATTCATAAAAAAATTATAAAGATAAATAATGCTAATTTGAAAAAAATAAAAAGATAAAAATAATAATAGTCTACCACTATATATTATCACAAGTTATATACAGATGAGTAATAATATGCAATTATTAAAATTTTTTTAGCTAAGGATAAAAATTAATTAATTAGATAGTGATATTTTGAAAAATATCTTTTAATGATAGCGTTTAAACTTTTTAGATTAAGTAAAAAGTTAAAAGATTAGCTTAATAACTTAATCGCTAAAACAATCAGACTTAATGACGTAATTGATTAAAATTAAGTCAATTAAATCATTAAGTTCAAAAATAAATAGCCTCTTAGTCTTAATCACAGTGAACTTAAATACAATTAGGAGAAAGTCGGTGTTTAGATCATGCCAACCAGTTATCATCTCAGTCATAGTTAATAGTAGAAATAAATCAAGAAAGTTTAGAATTTCGTTATTCTTATACGCACGCACACCCCTCCCCCTCACTCATCGGCACAACTCAATAATCTAATTGAATCCCATGATTCTCCGCATATGATTCTCTATTATTTTTATGTGTGCGCACGTAAAAATATATGAATAATTAAAATAGTTTATTATTTCATTTAATTATTAAAAAAATGACCTCTAACTTTCATAAAAATCACGTGGAATTCAACATAATAGATGATGTGTCTTTTAGCAGCAAATTATAGGTATGACAAGTTGTCCTTGCATATTCCAAAAATTGTCATGTCGTTTTACACAAAAACCAAACGACATATTGTAAGCAATATGCGTCATACATCATATTGTTTGTTTTTATTATCTTATGATGACACGTTGTTTTATATGTAATCCTGCACATGCCGTCATCTTTAGCATGCTTCCAAATGAAAATTTGAAATTTTTGGATGTAATGTCATTGAAAATATACAACTCATTATGTTTAAAGTGAAAATTTAAAATAGTATTTTTTATAAAATAAATAAAAAAGCAATGTTAGGGGTGTTATATTTTTAATTTTTTGCGAAGTACATGTTTTTTTATTTTTTTTTTCCCAAAAGTCCATTTCGGGACAAATGAGTTTTGATTTTATTTTAGTTTTGCTAACAATTGTTCAATTTTATATTTTATAAATGCTCTCTCTATCCACATATGTTAAAATTACGGAATTTGAAATAAAATGTAATGCATGTACAACTTATATACATACACGTATATGTGTGTGTGTGTGTGTGTCTGTATATATATTTATGTATGTATGTATATGTATATGTATATGTATATATGAATAATTGAAATAGTTTATATTACATTTAATTTTTCAAAAACAAACGATTTCTTATTTTTACAAAAACCACGTAGATTTCAACACAATAAATGAAGTGTCTTTGAGTAGCAAATTATAAGTATGACATGTCATTCTATTAGATTACAGAGGAATGTCATGTCGTTGTTATTAAAATGCAAATGACGGATTATAAATTTTATGCATCGGTGCATACTATTTATGTTTTGTCATTTCTCCAAACATGATAGACATCATGTCTGTTGTTTATTTTATGATGGAGAACCAGTCGTTTCATTGGTGATGCTATAAACGACATGTCATCTTCAGTATGCTTGCAATAAAATGCGTAATAAAAATGATGAACTTACATGTGATGTAAACATTAATTCTTTGCGGACTTGATCTTCCTAATTCCGATGCTGAAGGACATGGAAATCGAGTCTTAATTTACGATTGCAGCAGTGAAAATTAAAATTGTGCAATCGAAGAGTGCGGGAGAGCATAATTTGCTCTATAGTATCAACTTTCCTTTTTCGGAAGGGACTTGCTTATCTGGGCATCTGTGCTCTTGTTATTATCGTTAATAGCCAATGTGTCCAAATGCTGCTCAAAATTTAAGTCCTTTTTGGGCTAGTTTCAGATGCCAATTTTCTTTTGCTCTTTTGCAATTAATTCCTTGTAGACCATTGTTGACATCACAATAACATGTGATTGGGGCAATACAGCTGCTAATTTGTTTTTATAGTTGTTACAATCTGCAGATTTTATAAAATTCAGAGTCAATTAAAATTCTAAATTTGGTACGATTATAGTATAGTTGAGAGGTCTATCGAGAATATAATTTAGAAATCAATATCAGTCGATGGCTGAGAAATCTACTTATATGCTTAAGGAGATACCTCAAAAATCAATCCCAAAGGTTTATCATTGCCCTCAATAATTGTTGGAGTACCAACTACCACCGGGCCAAAACCTAGGTAATAGCTTAACTGTTGGATTAATAATGTGATGATAAAGTCAATTAGCAATAATATATAACTGTCACTTATTATTAGTTTGTTACCACATAATTCAAGATACAAATCTCAACTTTAGTTGCATAGTAGTACTTCCTTACAACACGTAGGCAAATTGAAATAAAAGGAAGAAACATGTGTGCACGAGCCTTGTATCTCATGCTCAATATTCATTTCCGGACTCATTTCTCCATCCGGCTCATCATCAACAACACTCATTTAACTGCCGAGCAAGTAGGAATGGCAATGGGGAGGGGAGGGGAGGGGAGGAGACCCACCACCCCGTACCCATTCATTCCCAGTACTCTACATATGTTTATGTTCTCTCTCTGTCCCCGACAAAATTGTTTCAAGAAATCCTCGTCCCCTCTCCGAATAATATTAGGAAATCTTCCAAGGGTTCCCAATCCCCGAATAACTGATACGCTTTTAGTTTTCAATTTCACTTTAATCATATTAAAATAAAAAATTTAAATAAAAATAAAGTTTGGCAATATATCTTACATTAGAAAATACAATGAGATAAATGAAATAGATATAGATACTACAATGAAATTTAAACAAAAGTTACATTAGGAAATACAAATCACCATAATAATTATCTTTGTCAATTTTCATAATCCTACAAAAAAAAAAAGATTGCTTTCATATAAACAATGAGATAAATGAAATGGATATAGATACTTAATCAATATTTCTAATAAAAGTATTTACCTCTTGTGCCTCTTTCTTCTCTTATTCTTCCTTAAGGAATGAGTAAATTGAGAGATAGCCTTATGTTTCGAATCTAAAATAATAAAAATAATATAAGTAATGTAACTTCTAAGTGAAAATATTAATAATTATATAATATAATTACAATGTAAAATAAACTCTTACTGTCATTGTAAGCTCGTAGCCGACTTTGACAACACATTAAATCCTCCAATGTGTTAGATTGAAGCTTGTTATAGTACTCGACCACTGATGTTAAAAGATTATTCGAAAGCAACAATTATAATTGGAATTGCCAAAATATCTCTAGCAATTCGCATCAATATAGGGTATTGAGGGTCCCCATCCTCGTGGGGATTTCTGCCATCCATACGAGGAAGGGCAAGGGGAAAGGATCACCATGGTCATCAATACCGTTTTTTATATGCATTTTATTAGGCTCAGTTGCATTGAAGCATCACCAACATAGAGCAACTCTCAAAACCATTGGATGCATGTTATTACAATTATTTTAAATTCAACCACATACATCAAACAATTTTAGAAGTTGTTCTATGTTGGAGTTACTCTTACTTAGCAAATTTATTATTTGTTCTTACTAAGAAGAAGATGAAGAACTGAAGAAGCCAAGAAAGAAAACATGTTCTGGAATCTCAAGTGAATAAATGTTCCCTTTTATTTATTTATTTACATAATAGAGTGGTACAATTTCAAATAAAATAGTGATAATTTTATAAAATTTTCATAATGGCATTTTTTATAAATTTGTCAAAAATTTGGATGCATTGCAGCCCAGCTCAATCCATATGTAGCCTTGCCACTAGGTAATACTCTTATGCTATTTCACCATATGAGAATAGCTTTTCCTTTAATAAAGTTTAGAATCTTTGAATAAATTAGTACATTTGTGGGTGTGTGGGTGTGTGAGAGAGATAAAGTGAACAATAAAATATACATTACACCAACAATATTATTGCAACCTATACCTCAATTGGAAAGCTAAATTAATGGCAAACCAACTATGCATTACATGGCTTGATCTAATTTCAACTTATGTGATCAAATGTTTTCTCATTTTTCAACTATATTTAAAAGGACTTCAATCTTTTTTTTTAAAAAAAATTAGCTTAATTTATTATATTATAATTTTTTTATCATTTAACTCACATAATTTTGGTAATTGGTCCCCTCCTTATTATTATTATTTTAAATACTACTTTTAACTCTAAAATCAATATAGTATAAATTTTATTTTAGTTAAAATTATTATAATATACAATTAAAGATATGGCATGTGCACATTTTATATTTGTAAGTAAATTTTATCCTACATTATGTACATTTTACTAAGTTATTTTCTTACAACAATTTAATAGTAAGTTTACCAAACGATCATAACTGCTTTCAAAATTCACAACATTTTTAAAAATAAAATTTACCAAACACTTAACTGATTCTTTTTACAACTAATTATTTCTATAGCACAGCTAACAACAATTATTTTAAAAGGTACATCATTACTAAACTAGCCCTAAATATGTATTATAAGATCATATTGCGATATATGCACATGTTAAAATTGTAATTCAATAGATTAACTTTAAATTTATTTTTCTTCCTTTAGCAAGTCTTAACGACATGCGGACATGAGAGGAATTTATTTGTTAGAAAAAAAAGGAGATCTAATTGGCGTAACAATATTGAATTTTTTCATTTGGTTAATGTTCTATTCGTAATGACAAAACTAAAATGAAATAAAATAATATTTCCGAAAAGAACTACAACCTAATTTGGTTTTCAATTGATTTTAGGGATCTAGCTATTGTGCAACGGGTACACCACACCCCTCTTTTTGTTTTTGTTTTTTCGTGCTACCACCTTTAGATCTAACACAAAAGTAGTTTCAAGGGCAGGGATGTGTTTGTTTGTTTATTTATTAACAATGCAAACCCTGATATTTACTGAAAATTTAGAAAAATTAAAGTTTACAAAATTTTGTGCCAATATCATTTTTTCCCAAATTTTCTCAACACAAATAACTAATCATCATCATTGTGTTGTAGAATCCACTTTTGCAAGTTATAATCAAGAGATCAAACATACCAGATGCATCAAAGACAATGAAAACTAAGACAGATTTTGAAATTTTGTTAAACCTCTCATTTTTTATCATTTGCTAAAATATTCTTTTTACCTAAGAAAAGAAACTCATTGGCATAATAAGAGAAGTTTTATTGATACAATAATAATAATAATAATCCAATTATTAGAGAGTCCTAGAGTTAGATTATTTAAGGAGAAAATGGAGAGACACATGAAGGAGAAGAGGGGAAGAAGACATGTAATAAAACATAAACAATTTCAATTTACTTACACCTAAATTTCATTGTATGATGAACAAATTATGTGTACAAAAATATATTTATGTGATTTTCTTTTATATATAAAGTTCAATTCATTATTGCTTATGTGATATAGAGCAAATGAACCTTAAGGCAACAAGAAAGTAGCTTTAATGAGAATGTCAAGTTTCTCTTATTACTTGCAATTGATTAATTATAGGTTTAATTGAAAATCGAAAAAACAAGGAAGAATTTAGAAGCGAGAGGTTGAAGAAAGAGGGAAAATAAATTACTTTAATATACTTTAAATATGGAAGAGATTGGGGGTGCAGTAAAAAAAGGCAAAAAGAGGGGGTATGGTGCGCACATTGCACCATAGCTCAGTCCTGATTTTAGACATACAACTTTGGTTTTTAATTTTTATTTGCGAATGGAGTTAAATAGGTCTCATTCGAAGTGCTTCAAAGATTATGCTAATAATGTTCGTTAATGACAATATCGAGAGATGCATTTTCTTAAATGAAAAATTATTTTACTACATTTAAAGCCATAGATAACATATTAATTACTGTTAGAAAATTGATGGATGAAGTAGACACGCAACTGAAGTGAAATTGAGAAAATAATGAGATATAAAATCAGACTAAGACACCAAAATTACGTGGTTCGACTTTTAACTTACGTCCACGAGCGAAGACAAAAGGAAAATATTTCATTATATAGGAAGAATTACAAGTATTTTGAGATAAATTCCTCACTACCCAACACCTAATTCATTACACCCACACTCTCATTTATAAATATTGAAAACAAATGCTTATAAAGAGAAAATTATTTTTCTCTCTTTAATAAGCTCTCGGATGCACTCAAAATCGGGCGCAAAACTCCTTTGCATAACTTCCCTGTTATAGCCAATTGTTGGCTAACAAATTCCACAAGTTAAGTTTGGTAGCCACCTAACTCGTCCACCTCCATTTCATTTTTGTCCATGATCGGCAATTACCAAATCAAAATGTCAATGACGGCACCGAATTTCTAGAAGCCTTGCACTGATTTTCAACAATTTCTAGAAGCCTTATAATGATTTTCAACAGTTACAAAAGTGACAACCCAATATTAGGACTAAAGTTTAGCTGAAGTCTAGCTAATTTCAATTTGCGTTTGTAGAATGGGCATCGCATGCATGCATGCGTTAATTGGAATCTCCCGGCACTTGAAGTCCCTCTTGTTGTTGTTGTAATTAAGCTGATTGCATTTTAATATGTAGTTCTGTAAGAGTGTCCAATCCCAGCTCATCTCATTTTCTAGACCGATATGTGCTTGGATGGTGACATTTATCTTGTTTCTCTATCCAAGCTTCTTTCTGCAACTACAACAAACCAAAATTAAGATCGAAGTAATTTTATGTAAAGTTTTAGTATCGAGGTCAAATGTTTATTTATAAATGACTTATATAATTTTTACCTTGGGGAGGAGTGGGCACTGAGCTCAAAATTCTTTGAAATGTCATGAACAACGATCGATCATACCTAATTAGCAAGCTAATTAGAAATTCCAATTGAATCATCAGCAACAAGTTGATGAGAAGAAATTTCAACCCAATATTTCTTCTCCATAGATATCATACCGAACTTGAGATTTTGTTGTGAAAATATTGTCAGCTGAAGCCAGTGAACTTATACGGGCAAAGAAAGACTAATGCCAGATTAATCGATTTTGCCACCATTTAAAAATATCTTGTAATTAATAAAGACAGGAGACTAATAATGGCATTTTGGCATATGCATGAATTTAATTGTACATAAATATATCCATTATTGTATATCTACATCTAAGATTTACAAAATCTGGTAAAATCTTATCATTTAATAGGATTATGTTTTATATATTTGAACATTATTCACGTGCACAGCCTAAAAGAACAATACTACTTATTTAGTATTTTTATATGTCGAACATTTTCAAATAGCGCCATTAATGTTGGACCTTAATCAATTAGTTCACCGTAACATCGCATTCTGTATGAAACTTTCAAATTATGCATTTCTTATTATTTGCGTAATGTTATTGTACATTAGTATAGATCTGTTGATTTATTACTATTCATATATGGGAACAACAACATTTCATGGATGTCATCAAAATAATGTTACAACAACTATTTTGATACATTACATGAATAATACATGAATAATATTATAACATGTAAGTACTAATACTACTATGCGATCAACAAATGTTTTGTCGTTTTTCAATTATTATTTAAAAATTGATCTAATTGAACTTATGTGATAATATTTTGTTCTTTTTAATATTAATAGTAATGCTTTTAAATTTTTATCAATTTTTTATTTAATTTGTCACACTTGCTAATTGTCCTTTTATTTCATATTTAATATCTTTTAAAAACAAAAAGACTTGTCTTTTTTCACATGGTGCTGGAAATATATTTCAGAAGAAGCATATAACGAAATAAACCCAATTTTTCTATGGTATTTTAGTCACTTTATTGACTTAAGGGCATTTTAGTTTTTTTAAGTCCCTAACAAACCCTAGGGCTATGTTTTTTTTTTTTTTGAATTACATGAGACTAATGCTCATATTACAACTCCTATTATATGAGATTTACAATCTATATTTACAACTACTGAGACCCGTTTACATCAATTCTGATATGGCACCGCTCAGATTTTAAACTCTCTCAAATATTCGAGGGACGTCAAACTCCCATATTGGGAGAAAGACTACCTTCACTCGAGCTCTGAGGCTCCAAGGAAGGAAATATAAATTAAACTCCTACAATGCGTCTGCGGGGGCTCAAACCACTTCCCTCACACTTGTGAGGGAGTAACTCTAGCCACTTGGGCTAAGCCCAAGTGGTTACCCTAGGGCCATGTTTGGTTTAAAGAAAGGGAAGGAAATGAAAAAAATGAAATGAAAGGGAAGGGAGAAGAAATGAGTTGAGGAAAATAGTAAAATTAAATTTCATTATTTGGTTTGACATAAAAGATAGAGAAAATAATTACAATTTTTTTCTTTGGACGAATTTATCCTTGACCTTAAATATTAAATTACCTATATTAATAATTAAATTACCTATAGTAATAAGTTTATCAATTAATATGAGAGATTATGTTAGTTTTTGAGAAAATATAAATGAAACTGAGTAGAAAATTCATGCATTTAAAAACACGACCATAGTTGAAGATGTACCTCGTAATCTTCTCCCATCACCCTTATTCCTTTCTCTCTGTTTGTGCCTATATTTGGCTCAGTTAGTTAAAGCGTCGTAATACTAACGCAAAGGTCGCAGGTTCGAGATTTCACCACATCAACCGATGATAAGAGTTTATTAGTTTTATAACAAACATAGTTTGTTAATTTTTTTCAAGTAAGGACATGGTTGGTTTGCTTCGCTAAGGATTCGAGACCTATATGGTACAAATAAAAAATGGTATAAACACAAGGGCCTGATGTTATTTTCTGATTAGACCATTGATTTACGTACCTCACAGTTCACATGTAATTTGACTTGAGTAATTGTTAGTGCCTCGGAACTTTGGAAAGGAAGTTTTTAAAGGAAGGTAAGGTCAGTTGGAAAGGGGGTCTTTAAAGGAAGGTAAGGTCGGTGATATTGATGAGAACTCAAAATGTATAAAGAGAATAAAAAATAATATATTTTTTTTATTTTCCTGCTTTGACTTATTTGGGAAAAGTATTATGGAATCCCATGGGATTTAATAATTACACTAAGCGAAACAGACCTTTTTTCAGCTATTATGTAAAGATTTCATATAATAAAATATATAAGTAGATTGTAGTAAATAAAAAATAAAAAATATATTAAATTAATTCTCCCCAAAGTTAGTGGGATAAAGATTTTAACTTTTAGACGTTATTAGCAGGCAAAATCAATTGATTTTAGAGACAAACTAAAAAAGTATTGGGCATAGAATTTTGTTAAATGACGCCAAATCCATTACATAGCTATAATATAATTCATAAAATATATGGTTGGACTATCAATTTGTCTTGTTTAGTTGTTATTATTGATAAATATGACCAAGACCAAACCATTTTAATTAAGCAAGATTCTTAAAATAGGATATTTTGAATATCCTTACAAGTATCAAAGATTAATTTTAATTTGAAATAATGATATAATATTTGGTAATATTTGATATATTTATCCCTCTGTACTACATATAGGAGAGTACAGGTTCCTTAAATTTTGCAAGATTGATTTGTGGTCATCAATGCATGCAGACTAAAATAATCAAAAGAAAAGATACGAGGAAGGGAGAAAAGAATCCGAGAGATAAAATGTGATGTCATTTTCAATAAATTTACTTTTGAGTTTAGCGATAAATCTTATGCATGTTAAACTTTTCAGCCGAGCAATCAAAAAAAAGGAAAGACATTTCCTGTTGCTCCTGAACATTAACTCGTTTGCTTCCAATTATTTGTGCCTCGAAATCCTTGCCAATAATATAAAAAGTAAAAGAATACATTATTATTTCACAGAAAAAACAACTGAATGCTATTTAACAAAAATTGTTACATAAAAAAAGTAAGAAAATAAACTTAGTCTATGATTTTATGATGGGACTAGTATTGGGCTATTAGCCGTTGTAACTTATTGCAGAACATGATAAAAGGCGGAAAAAAAAACCGTGTGTCCTTAACATAAGATGTGATGTCATTTTCAATAAATGTACTTTTGAGTTTAGCTAAAAATCTTATGAATGTTAAACTTTTCAGCCTAGCAATCAAAAGAAATGAAAGACATTTCCTGTCGCTTTTGAACATCAACTCATTTGCTTCCAATTGTTTGTACCTTGAAATCCCTGCCAATAATATAAAAAGTAAAAGAATACATTATTATTTCACAGAAGAAGCAACTGAATGCTATTTAACAAAAATTGTTACATAAAAAAAAGTAAGAAAATAAACTTAGTCTAAGATATTACGATGGGACTAGTATTGGGCTATTAGCCATTGTAACTTATTGCAGAACATGATAAAGGGGGAAACAAAATCGTGTGTCCTTAAGATAAGATGTGATGTCATTTTCAATAGATGTACTTTTGAGTTTAGCTATAAATCTTATGCATGTTAAACTTTTCAGCCGAGCAATTAAAAGAAAGGAAAGACATTTCCTGTCGCTTTTGAACATTAACTCGTTTGTGCCTCGAAATCCCTACCAATAATATAAAAAGTAAAAGAATACATTATTATTTCATAGAAGAAGCAACTGAATGCTATTTAACAAAAACTGTTATATAAAAAAAGTAAGAAAATAAACTTAATCTAATATTTTACGATGGGACTAGTATTGGGCTATTAGCCGTTGTAACTTATTGCAGAACATGATAAAGAGCGGAAAAAAACAATCGTGTGTCCTTAAGATAAGATGTGATATCATTTTCAATAGATGTACTTTTGAGTTTAGCTATAAATCTTATGCATTTTAACTTTTCAGCCGAGTAATGAAAGGAAAGGAAAGACATTTCCTGTCACTCCTGAATATCAACTCGTTTGCTTCCAATTGTTTGTGCCTCGAAATCCCTGCCAATGATATAAAAAGTAAAAAAATACATTATTATTTCACAGAAGAAGCAACTGAATGCTATTTAACAAAAACTGTTACATAAAAAAAGTAAAAAAATAAACTGAGTCTCAGATTTTAGGATGAGACTAGTATTGGGTTATTAGCCGTTGTAACTTATTGCAGAACATGATAAAGGGCGGAAAAAAACAATCGTGTGTCCTTAAGATAAGATGTGTGATGTCATTTTCAATAGATTTACTATTGAGTTTAACTAAAAATCTTATGCATGTTAAACTTTTCAGTCGAGCAATCAAAAGAAAGGACAGACATTTCCTGTCGCTTCTGAACATCAATTCGTTTGTGCCTCGAAATCCCTGCCAATAATATAAAAAGTAAAAGAATACATTATTATTTCAATGAAGAAGCAATTGAATGCTATTTAACAAAAACTGTTACATAACAAAAGTAGGAAAATAAACTTAGTCTAAGATTTTACAATGGGACTAGTATTGGGCTATTAGCCGTTGTAACTTATTGCAGAACATGATAAAAGGTGGAAAAAAGAAATCGTGTGTCCTTAACATAAGATGTGATGTAATTTTCAATAGATGTACTTTTCAGTTTAGCTAAAAATCTTATGCATGTTAAACTTTCTAGCCGAGCAATCAAAAGAAAGGAAAGACATTTTCTGTCGCTCCTGAACATTAACTCATTTGCTTCCAATTGTTTGTGTCTCGAAATCCCTGCCAATAATATAAAAAGTAAAAGAATACATTATTATTTCAATGAAGAAGCAACTGAATGCTATTTAACAAAAATTGCTACATAAAAAAAGTAAGAAAATAAACTTAGTCTGAGATTTTACGATGGGACTAGTATTGGGCTATTAGCCGTTGTAACTTATTGCAGAACATGATAAAGGGCGGAAAAAAAATCGTGTGTCCTTAAGATAAGATGTGATGTCATTTTCAATAGATGTACTTTTGAGTTTAGCTATAAATCTTATGCGTGTTAAACTTTTCAACCGAGCAATTAAAAGAAAGGAAAGACATTTCCTGTCGCTCCTGAACATCAACTCGTTTGCTTTCAATTGTTTGTGCCTCGAAATCCCTGCCAATAATATAAAAAGTAAAAGAATACATTATTATTTCACAGAAGAAGCAACTGAATGCTGTTTAACAAAAACTGTTACATAAAAAAAGTAAGAAAATAAACTTAGTCTAAGATTTTACGGTAGGACTAGTATTGGGCTATTAGCCGTTATAACTTATTGCAGGACATGATAAAGGTCAGAAAAAAACAATCGTGTGTCCTTAAGATAAGACGTAATGTCATTTTCAATAGATGTACTTTTGAGTTTAGCTAAAAATCTGATGCATGTTAAACTTTTCAGTCGAGCAATCAAAAGAAAGAAAAGACATTTCCTATCACTCCTGAACATCAACTCGTTTGTGCTTCGAAATCCCTGCCAATAATATAAAAAGTAAAAGAATACATTATTATTTCACAGAAGAAGCAACTGAATGCTATTTAACAAAAACTGTTAGATAAAAAAGTAAGAAAATAAACTTAGTCTAAGATTTTACAATGGGACTAGTATTGGGCTATTAGCGTTGTAACTTATTGCAGAACATGATAAAAGGCGGAAAAAAGAAATCGTGTGTCCTTAACATAAGATGTGATGTCATTTTCAATAGATGTACTTTTGAGTTTAGCTAAAAATCTTATGCATGTTAAACTTTCCAGTCGAGCAATCAAAAGAAAAGAAAGACATTTCCTGTCGCTCCTGAACATCAACTCATTTGCTTCCAATTGTTTGTGTCTCGAAATCCCTACCAATAATATAAAAAGTAAAAGAATACATTATTATTTCATAGAAGAAGCAATTGAATGCTATTTCACAAAAACTGTTACTTAAAAAAAGTAAGAAAATAAACTTAGTCTAAGATTTTACGATGGGACTAGTATTGGGCTATTAGCCGTTGTAACTTATTGTAGAACATGATAAAGGTCGGAAAAAAACAATCGTGTGTCCTTAAGATAAGACGTGATGTCATTTTCAATAGATGTACTTTTGAGTTTAGCTAAAAATCTTATGCATGTTAAACTTTTCAGTCGAGCAATCAAAAGAAAGGACAGACATTTCCTGTCGCTCCTGAACATCAACTCGTTTGTGCCTCGAAATCCCTGCCAATAAAATAAAAAGTAAAAGAATACATTATTATTTCAATGAAGAAGCAACTGAATGCTATTTAACAAAAACTGTTACATAAAAAAAGTAAGAAAATAAACTTAGTCTAAGATTTTACAATGGGACTAGTATTGGACTATTAGTTGTTGTAACTTATTGCAGAACATGATAAAGGGCGGAAAAAAGAAATCGTGCGTCCTTAAGATAAGATGTGATGTCATTTTCAATTGATGTACTTTTGAGTTTAGCTAAAAATCTTATGCATGTTAAACTTTCCAGCTGAGCAATCAAAAGAAAGGAAAGACATTTCCTATCGCTCCTGAACATTAACTCGTTTGCTTCCAATTGTTTGTGTCTCGAAATCTCTGCCAATAATATAAAAAGTAAAAGAATACAGTATTATTTCACAGAAGAAGCAACTGAATGCTATTTAAGAAAAACTGTTACATAAAAAAAGTAAGAAAATAAACTTAGTCTAAGATTTTACGATGGGACTAGTATTGGGCTATTAGCCATTGTAACTTATTGCAGAACATGATAAAGGGCGGAAAAAAAATCGTGTGTCCTTAACATAAGATGTGATTTCATTTTCAATAGATGTACTTTTGAGTTTAGCTAAAAATCTTATGCATGTTAAACGTTTCAGCCGAGCAATCAAAAGAAAGGAAAGACATTTCTTGTCGCTCCTGAACATCAACTCGTTTTCTTCCAATTGTTTGTGCCTCGAAATCCCTGCCAATAATATAAAAAGTAAAAGAATAAATTATTATTTCACAGAAGAAGCAATTGAATGCTATTTAACCAAAACTGTTATATAAAAAAAGTAAGAAACTAAACTTAGTCTGAGATTTTAGGATGGGACTAGTATTGGGCTATTAGCCGTTGTAACTTATTGCAGAACATAATAAAGGGCGGAAAAAAACAATCGTGTGTCCTTAAGATAAGATGTGATGTCATTTTCAATAGATGTACTTTTGAGTTTAGCTAAAAATCTTATGCATGTTAAACTTTTCAGCCGGGCAATCGAAAGAGAGGAAAGACATTTCCTGTCGCTCCTGAACATCAACTCGTTTGTACCTCGAAATCCCTGCCAATAATATAAAAAGTAAAAGAATACATTATTATTTCACAGAAGAAGCAACTGAATGCTATTTAACAAAAACTGTTACAAAAAGAGAGAGCAGAAGCCAGCAATTGAAACAGTTCTAGGGATAAAATAATCTTTTAATATGAACGTTTACAAGAGCTTCGGTATAATTGCTTAACCGGTCTACTTCTCTTTTCCTCAATTTTAACTAAAATTAATTTTTAGGTATTAATATATATGTGTACACACAATATTTATTAATTTTGGGTGGTGATATGTGCACCCATTTTTTAAAAATTCACATTACTTTAACAATATCAAATTAAGATAAATTTGAATAAATAACTAATTAAATTTCCATTAATATGACTACTGAACTTCTATAAACTAAAAATATATATCTGTGGCATGATGACTAACAAAATTTAATGTACATGAGAATACAATATTTATCTCATGAAATTTATTGATTGTGAGAAGGATCAGGAGCGGCTCAACCATTTATATGACTTGAAAGACCAATTGTATCATCTTTTAATTTAGTTAGGACTTTTTACTACTTGTGCCAAATTTATTAAGAGTTTCTTTTTGAAATTGCACTCAATTATTCAAGAAAAATGCAAAGTAATTTTTCTAAAGACTAACACTTTTTTGTTTTTATCAAATAGAGTAAACAGACAATTTTTCGTAGAAGCAAGCTATGGACATAAGATTTTTTTAAAAAAAATTAATTGAGACAACTAAATAACACAATTAATTAATGGAAGAATAGAAAGATAAAACCTAACAATTTTAAATGAACTCACATATTAACTTTAATGGTTTGAGGCTTTGAGTGGTGACTACGATCATGGAAAGTTAAAACAAAGGAAAAAGGTTAAATATTTTTTTTTGAGGAGCCAAAAAAATAGTGGATTTGTCAATAAAAATAGGCTTTTTATAGAGATTTAAAAGAAAAATAATTATTTAATTCTGACATAAAATATAGATTTTATATGGAATGATATTATTAATTAAGGATTTGGATTCAATAATCAGCTGATCAGTATTCAACTCTTTATATTTTTTTTGTCACACATGTATGTATAGCAATGTATGATTGAGATTTATTTAGTTTTATGTATTCTCATCAAATAATTACTAATTGTTTCTTTTTAAGAAGTTAGTAAAAAAATCTGCTGAGCACTAATCCAAATCCATTAATTATAATGTTCAATAGAGATAGCTATATTATAGGCATTTACGTGGTCTAAAATATACAACAACATGTTTAACATAAATTTGAGGCCCTTAATAAATAATGGGGCTTGACAAAGTTGTGTAAGCGAAGAGTTAATCCTGAGAAAGATCAAATTAATTAATTGTTTAAAATTTTTTTTCTAAATTTTATAAAATAATATTAATTTTTTATAAATAATAATTTTTAGAAAAGGACGAATTCACACAATTCGTGAGATGAAAATATTCCCACCCTTTGTGAATATAATCTGTTGAGTTTATATGCTTTTTTCTTTCTATTTCTTCTCCTTTGTCTTGCTATGTAAAAATAATCATTGGCAACAAAGGTAATAATAATATTTACATTTTCTTTAACATTTATGTTTGTGCTTTTGACAAGCTCAACCAACTTGCTAGTGCAATTATCATGAATGCTGTGTCTGTGAGAGATGATCTTCTGTTATAAATATAATAGGTCATGTATTGCGTGCCATAGTTTTGGGTGGGCGAAGATTATTATTTTTTTACTCCATTTTTTTTCTTCGTCGTAATTTTTTGGAAAACCTCTAAATAATCGGCCATGCACTTTGTCGAGATCTACACTTTAATGTTAGAGGATGTATATATTGAAATATTAAAGGGAATTAAAATAGTGTGGGAAATAGTGTGGGAAATAGTAATGTGGGAAATATTAGAGGATATACTTCATCCCCGCATTTTGAACATGTAATCATGAATATCTTCGATTGATTTATGTCCTTTAACAAAGATTTAATGAATTATGGCTATTTTGAGACTCTTGATAGCGTAATGATTGGATGCATCATTATTCCATTTGATATTATAGATTGGAATTACCAATGGCTCAACTAGCGAAGAAACACGATTTGGAAGAAAAACAAGAAAGTTTGGATAAATGGACTCACTTAATCTTTGCTAAATTTGTTCACATTATACCAACCGACAAGTTTATTAATGCTTTTGTGAAGGATGTTGTGATTGAACTTAGCTGAGTGTTGATATCTAATGCAAAGTAGGAATCCATATTATATTAGAATTAGTGTCCTTGTTAACTAAGGTTTAGGACTTTTATTTTTTTTTCTAATTTAAAACTTTATTTTCCTTTTTGTTCATGGTTTAGGATATTTACTACTAGTATAAATATCCCTCTCTTGTAGCCTTTGAAAGCAAATTTTGATTTTCAATAATCAAATTGAGATTCCAAATATTAACAATCTAATAATTTTTATTTCAAACATTACAATCTAATAATATTTACTATTAAAGAAGAATACAACATGCCGTCAAAACTTACGAGAATGTTGCAACAAGATCAGTCCAACCAAGCTTTGTGCCTTGTCATTTAAGAATTTTGTTGTACCGTACATTACTCTCTGTTATTTTAGTTTAAAGAGAGGTTCTATTTTAGATTAAAGGGAGGTTCAACCAAGTGGTAGTTGTGGTGACCGTCATCGAAATATACAATTAAACCTGGAGAAATTCATTTAAAATAGCAGGAAACAATGTAAAAAAAAAAAAGTACTTTCATGGGAACCCAAAATTAAGTCGAACGTTTCGTTGTTGTGCATTAAGCCACTTTAGAGAGCTGTCTTGAGTTTTTCTTTCATTTGCACATTTTTTTGATTTACCTACTTACTGTTTATGTCATACAAACCCCGGCTTATTATGTAGAGGAGAATCCAGTTCTATCAAAATATCTTACGTTACTTTAGTTCTAATTCACTGTTAATCAAGTTTTTCATCACGATCAAAGGACAGCGGGAGAGAAAGAAATCTAAGTGCATGTAGCATGTTGCGTTTATTTTATTTTACTTTTTTCTTAATAATATTACACAACACTTTCTCAATAGTTCACTTCTTTATTTTTTTCAATGAAATAGACAAGTCAATAATAATAATAATAATTAAGAGTTCAAATTAACTTTTCTAAATTGGACTCACGAGGTGATAATTTAGATAGATGAGTGGTAAAGAAAATAAAAAAATAGTTGTAGAAAAGTGGAAAGTATTTTTCCTTGGTTTTGAGAGTGATTTACATGATGATTATATACACTATTGGACTGTTAATATAAGGAAAATAATAATCATGATCAGCATGAATTATGCTGTTTGTCTTAATCATGATTAGCATGAATTATTCTATTTGCCTACTCCTAAAATCAAGCCTTAACATTCTTGTAGTAGCCGTTGGGTCCTTGATTGGAGTTTGACTTGGAATTGATTGAAGCTTGCCATTATTTGTCATTATGTCGCTTTTGTTATCAAGTGGAACTTGCGTCTTTAGATAAAGAGTAGAGCTATTGACACCCCTCTAAACTCCTGAAAAAACACTGTTTAATTGTATTTATAAATTTAACCCTAAATTAAGTTACATCCCTTCCTCTTGTATCTTTTGCAATTTTCATTCGTATAGTGAAAACATAGCTCTTGGCTGTTGGCTATTGTAGATATCAAAATATAATTTTAAGGCTTTCACTTCCAATATTCAAATCAATATCAAACATTGAAAAATAAATAAATAAATAAATAAAAGATTAGAAGGAGAATTTAACAACAAATGGAAACAATATTAATAAAGTTGAGTATTATTCAAAGTGAAAGAGATGTTTGAAAGGAGAATGAGAAGTTAAAATTAAGAAATCATGATTGCGTTACTATTCCTTCTTTTTAGAAGACTGTTAATCCAACTTGTGGTAATTGTAAAAATATTGAAAAATGGTAAACGAACGAAAGCGCGATGTAGGGATGACAGAAAACGCGTTCCCTCGTCCAATTTTTTTTTGTGGGACCGATAATAAATAGTAAAATAAAAAAAAAATGCTCAAATATCTTCAATCATTTGAAACCTATCCACTTATTGTCGTCCCTCTCCACTTGTTCTCGTTACTCACTTGGTCCCTTTTGTCTTCCGTTTGTATATTTAGCAGGACTCTTTTTTTAACCCATAACGCAACCATTTTGCCTTCTATTCAAGAAACAAAAGCACTTTCAACTTAGCTAAAGGGTCTGTTATTAATTAAAAGTGAATAATCTATAAGCAGCTGGTTAATGAAAGTTGAGGCAAGCCTTGTTTAAAGCTATCCAAACGGTGCCTTAAACCTATCGCCGAGTCGAACTGTTTAGTGCTGTTAATCAAAGGTCATCTTCAATAAAAAAATTTAACAAAAAAGAAGTGCAAACAATTGAGCGATTTTTTAATTTGAGAAGTTTCGCTCAAATTGATAACTAGCACACAGCTTCAATTTTTTAATACGCCACTTCCTAAAACAGATGATTTATTGGGTAGCGTTCAAAGGTTCTATCTAACGCATTGAAAATTTCGACCAAAATGTTTAAGATAAAGAATATAGAAGAACGTGTTTGACTGTAAATATAAGATGGCAAATGCATTGAATATGAAGAAAATGTTCAGCCCAGATGCCGTATATGATCATGACCCATTTCAAAATATGCTTGTTTGGGAATCTTTTCTTTCTTACTGTACAAAATAATAATAACAATAACAAAATAGCAACGATAAAAAAGAAGGGTAGCTAAGCTGCTAGGAACTTTTTTATACATAGTAAAGATATAAATGGTTTGAGGAACAGCGGCTAACATTTTTGTCTCCACTGCTGCTAAATGGTAATATTCACCGGAGTGCTTTTGCAGGAAGCACACAATATTCTTTTTAAATGAAAGATTTTCTTTTCGTTACTATTTATTTTCTTTTTATTATTTTAATTTTTAAATAAAAAATAACAGACAAAGAGACCCACACAAACGGCAGCGGGGGCTGCCATTTCTGTCGTCCCTTTGACTTCCTTTTGTTTATTTCGCAGGTCTCAAAAATATTTTGTTTATGAGAAGAGTTAATAGTGGAATGAACCTGTGTTTTCCCGGTTTGAGTAGTAGGAAAGTCATTTTTGTTGGGAGAATTTGTGCCTCCAGATTTGAGTGGGGACTTCTAATCTGGGTTGTGGTAGGGCTTAAAAATATCTCCCACAGTTGGGGTTCTTCTCAAGATACTTCGTGATTAAGACAAAAAAAAAAAGTGCTATTTTGAAAGTGATCGATATTTCCAATTATTTTTATTGGTGTATTTATGGAGGGGTACCGATAGCTCCTTTGTAAATAATTTGAGCCAAAATTTGATAAATTTAAGTTCGACTTTTTATTAAATGAATCATAATAATCAGCCCATTTAATAAACAAACAAACGAATCAGTTTGTTTAACTTAAATTTTATTTTTAATTTAACTTAAAACCATGTATAATATCGCTTGAATATTATATAATATATAATATTATATAATAATATTATATAATATCACTTAAATATTATATAATATTAATTCAATCAACATTTTTATACCCAAATCCATTTATTTTTAATCAAATCATGTACACTTCAGACCTAAATTACTATCACTAAGGCCTGCGCCCGAAGAGGTCAAATCTATGTAGCCATCACTTTGTATTATTAAAAGGTAAATACTATATTACATAAAATGTAATATAGAGACTCCTTTATTAAAATTGCTGATTATCACTTTAAAATTATTATCGATAGGGCCCGTGCTTCAAGAAGTTTGGTCACCTATCACTTTACATTATAAAAAAATATTGGAGATTATAAAATTAATAATGTTCATTATCACTTTATATTTTAATTGTCAATTAAAATAGGAATGCTAAATGTCAATCACTATCAGAAACTAACGACCATCATCGACCCTTCGCTGTGACAATTCCTTCTAATTAAATAATCACTAAGACATTTGGAGTTAGGGAAAAAGATACTCACATTTCTAAAGTTTATAAAAATAATCATATAGTTTCGTAGATATTTAATAAAAAATACTAATTTTTTTAATTATAATATTCTTAATACACCGCAATTAAAAAATTAATTTTAAAATCTTTAATAAATATAAACATAATTTAAATAGTTCAATTTATCTCGTAAACTAATAAAATAATAAAATATTTTTAATATATAAACAATTTTTAAATGTAAAATATTATATTTATTTTAATAATATATTTGTAATTATTAAAAAAAATTTAAATAAATCTTTGGATTAAATAGATTTTACTTAAAATATATATTATGTATTAATAATATTAAAATTATTTTATATAATATTGAAAATAATTTAAATTTTTATGTATTTGTTTTAATATTATGTTTCTATTTATTATAAAATGTAGTTAAATATAATATAAGATTGGAAAGTGTTAAAATATTTTTTTAAATATTGAAATTATTTTAATATATATATATATTATTATATTTATTTTAATATTTATTTTTATTTATTATGCTAATTTTTTTGAGTTGTTAAAGCCAAAGAATATTATAGTGAAAAAAGTATCTTAGTGTTCTTTATAAAAAACTTGAGGTATAAATGTTATTTTTTCAAAGAGAGCATTCGTTGTCTCTTTCATCTTAAGGGTTATTGGGTACAAATACAGTAATGGTTGAGACTTTCATTCCCCAAAAAAATACTAATTGAAGTTTCTGCCTCAATAAAACGCTAAGTTTTCTCCAATTGATTGGCCCCTTAAGGACAATTGACCATCAGTTCAATATTTATCACATAATCATGGATATTGCTATAATTGGTTGATAAAGAGTGAATAAAATAAATAAATAATTAAGAAAGGGGGCACTCTAAGAATACCCAAAACTTTTCCTAAATTACAAGACGGTAAGCTCTATGATCCACACTAGAGAATGGCTGGCTATACACACCACGAAGACACGAACATGTTGAAATCATATAGGCAATATTGTTGTCTGGAGACTTTGTTTTTGCAAATCGAATTATGAGCTAAGCTCTAACTAGGTACCTTGACAAGCTGCAGCAACTTCTCTACCATAATGATCTCTTCATCATCTCCTTTCTTCTTCATGCTCTCACTCAGCTCTTTAGCTTTTCTTCTTACTTGCTGACCTTCTTCTTGCACCACAACTTTTTTAATAACCCTTGCCAGCTCCTCTTTTTTAACCCTTTGATTGATTTCATCTCTTGGCACCTCCATGCCCACACCTATATCTGCAACCATTTTGGCATTAAATAGCTGATCAAGCACCATCGGCACCGCTATGATTGGTACCCCGTACATTATTCCCTCAACAGTAGAACCCCAACCACAGTGACTCACAAATCCTCCCACGCTTCCATGTCCTAAAATTTTAGCCTGCGGAGCCCAACCTTGCACTACCATCCCCTTATTATTCCCTTGAATCTCCTCAGCAAAGCCTTGAGGCAGTGCCTCCTCAATAGAAAAATTTCCTTCAGAATGAAATCTGACAACCCATAAAAAACTAACCTCACTGAGCAATAAACCATTGGCTATCTCATTCATTTCTTCCTTGGAAAGAAAGTACTCACTGCCAAATGATACGTACACAACTGAAGAAGGCTCCTTTCTGCTCAGCCAGTCCATGATCGTTATATCATTATTATTGTCTGTGTATGTAGGTTCTTGAACTAGAGGCCCAACTGGGATAGTTTCTTTTTGCGTTACATAAGAAAAGTAATCCAGATACCTGGATTCGATCTCTCTTGAGGTTTTGACCAAGACTAGCTTGCAAGACAGATCAATAGCTTTTAAGAACCTGTCCTTATTTTCGGTGCCGTTCACAATACGATGCTTGAACTGGGTCATTTTCTGGATTTCTGACTCAGGCAGATCAAATTCTGGGAAAGGGAATTTCAAGCTGGAATTATGAAGAAAAAAAGAAAAGCTTGCTGCAGCAGTGGTTAAGAACACAACAGCAGCAATGTCATGCTGATAAGCTGCCTCAGCGGCCCATGGTTGGAAAAAATCATAAATTACTAGGGTTGGTTTAAGGGTCTCCAGAACATTGCAAAACGCAGGCTTTGCAGCATCAAATGCTGCAATGAGAGTGGGGATAAGACGGCGGGGAATGTTTTTGGTGGTGTGATTATATGGATCATGAAGTTCAGGAAACGTACAAGGAAGTTGGAGGTCTGTAAGTTGTATTGAAGCTGAAAAATTTTCTCGAAGACTTTGGCTGATGGATTGTAGATTGATGGAAGTAGAGCAGAAATATATGTGAAAGTTGTGTTGCGCGAGCTTCTTGGCAAGCACAAGATATGGAGTTATGTGCCCATGAGCTAGCCATGGTAACATCAGAATACTTGGCTTCTTGTTTTGGTGTTTCGTTTCCATGATGTTTCTAGATTTGTGTTTCTAGGTTGCAATCCTCAGAAAATATAGTACATAATTATGTATGTAGAAGAAAGCGAAAAGAAATGCTTTAAGGGTGCGTTTGGTATATTATATTGTATTATATTGTATTATATTATTTTAATATTAGTGTATTATATTATACTATAGTATATTAACATTATATTATAATAATATTGTATAATGTTTGGTACTATACTATATTGTATTATTTTTTTAATTAATTTAAATTAAATATTATATTATATTAATATTTTATATTATTATTTATATTATTATTAATTTCAAATTAATATTATTGAAATTTATTCATATTTAAATATTTGTTATTAGTTATAATAAATTATAAATTTATTAATAAATTATAATGTAAAAATAAAAAAATAAAATAATATTATTGAATAATAAATTATTTATTTATTAATTTATATTAATAATTATAATGTAAAAACAAAAAAAATTATATAATATTATATAATATTATATTAAATTAAAAATTATATTTATTTATTTTTTATTATTATTATAATAAAGCAAAAGAAAAAATCAAAAGTAAAAGGACAAAAAAAAAATAAAACTAATGCGTACAGTTGGATTTATCTAATGCATCAAATCCCAATACAATTCCTTTTCAAACATGCCCTTAATATTAAGTTAACGTAAACAATCTTATAATACACCATAATCACGTACACCAAACACACTCTAATTTCATTGCGTGAAAGATGAGAGAGGTGGCCGACATTAATTTTCAAATCCTGATAATTGAGATTTGGCATAACGTGGACTTACTGTTTCAGAAGATGATGTGGCTCTACTTTTACAAAATAAAAAAAATTCATAACCCATTTAGTAAAAACTCAACACAATATCATAATTTACAAAATGACATCCAAGTTTACGAAGAGAACATTGAAGAACACAAAGAAAGAGAAAGGAGAAAAACCCTTTTGGTCTTGAAGGAAGACTTTGTTGGTGAGAACACCAGGGCCTTGTGGACTTGCCTAAAATCAGCGTTGATAATTTTGGACTGGGAAGTGGGACTGTAGGATGCCAGGTCAATGGCTAGCTTCGATTTGCCAGAACCGTGGGGCCGATTGTAATTACAAAGATTTGGCTTATTTGGGGCTCTCCGTTTGCTTCCCCCAATTTCCATCTTAATTTTCTTTCTCCTTCTCCCTCGCAGCACAGATGACGCGTGTTTTAATTGTAACAATGGCCTTGCCAACTAGATTTTATGTTTTGTATAAAATCAAATAATCTGCTGAACGGGTAATTTTCTTATTTCAACAACTCTAAACCCTAATAAATAATTGATAATTTAAATAAAATAAACACTAATTAAAATAATTTGCACCCACTTTGAAAAATTAATTATAAAAAATTCACAGACTTTAAAAATATCATTAAATTTGAGCAATCAACTGATTAAATTCCAGTTCATATGATATGCTGAACTTCTGTTAGACTAAAAATTTATATATTCGTGATAACTCACGAAATTTAATGCCCATAGATATATGATATTTGTCTATGAAATTTATTGACGGTGAGAATGACCCGGGGCGGCTCAACCGTTTATAGTGCCTTGGTGAATTGTATGATCTCTTTTAGTTCAATTAAAACTTAGGCCATTAATAATATCTTCACTGAAGTTCACATCTTTTACTGCTTATTCCAAATTTATTAAGACTTCTTTTTTTTTTTTAAATTGCACACAATTATTCAAAAAGACTATAAACTAACTTTTCTAAAAGCTAACATTTTTTTTTCTATAAAATAGAGTGAATGCACACAATTTTCATAAAAACAAGCTATGAACATGAGAATATTATAAGAAAAAAATTAATTTAGACAACTAAATAACACAATTAACTAAGGGGAGAATATAAAGATAAAAATTGAGAATTTGAGGTGAACTCACATATTAGTTTTAAGGGTCGGCTTTAACCAAATGGGGGCCTTAGGCGACATTTTATTAGGCCTTGTGATATTAAAATATCAACTCTCACAAGAGCATTAAGTAGCTTAAGATTCAACTATTTTCAATAATATCTTGAATTACAACAATTACTAACAAGACCCCCCCCCCCCCAAAAAGGAAAGACATCTATTTATTTTCACAGAAATATTAACTAGCTTTGTGTTCCATAAATTCCACCTCCTTAAGGTACTCTAAACCTTCATCAGTCACAGCCGTAATCTTCCAGTGAACTGTAAATCATTGCCCTTACCGTTATGATCCTTGCTATAAGCCATCACTAATGCAAATCACTAATCAAAAAAATTTTATTCTTCTTGGTTTTTGGGATGCAAAATTGTTAATTAAAATCTTACATTCTAATTTAGATAACAAATCTTTTCAGTAGCCAATATGCCTAATCCATTAAATCTTTCTTATAACATTGTAGTTCTTAAATAAGATTTTATTAACTTTAATTTAGAAAAACTTCTCTCAACGGAAGCAACGGTTGCATGTCAATAATATTCTATAAGCAACAAATGCATTTGGAAAAGAATCTATTTGTTTAATATAATTAAGCATATCAAGTGGAGTATTTCTTTCAATATGTAAAACCTATTTTAAGAATTTTAACTTAGAAAACAAATCTAATCTATCAATATCAGAAAACATATCATATTTCAAGACATCTTTAAGATTAGTACAATGAGTTTTTAAACTTTCAGGGTTAATAAATATAAAAAATAAAAATTAAATTAAATTTAAAAAGATAAGAATAGTAATAATTAAAAATAGAAAAAATAGAATAATAACACCTCGAGTTGAGTCAATTGACTAGTTGAGATCAGTATAGTGATGCCAATGAATTTCATAGAGAAACAGAAGAGAGCGTAAAAACTTTTTACTCAAAGTAGGGGTGAGCGTTCGGATCGGGTTGATCCGAATTTCGAGTTTGGTTCGGTTTAGGTTGAAGTTTACAACCCGTTTGGGTTTAAAATTCAAACCTGATCAGGTTTTAATCAACTCAAACCAAATAGTCAACCCGAATGGGTTAACAAGAAAATTAAAAAAATAATAACTTAAAAAACATATTCCTAACCCTAACATATCACTTCCAATTCCCAAACATACACTTCTCAACCACCACACTCTTCTTCTTCTTCTTTTTTCCTCTTTCTTCTCATTCTCCTCTTTTTCTTCCGCCACTACCAAATATCATCATCTTCTTTTCTTTCTTCTTCTCCTTTTCTTCGTCTTCTTTCCTTCTGCCGTTGCCGAACAACTTCTTCTTCTTCTTCTTCTTCCTCTTATCTTCTTCTTCTTTCCTTATGATGTTGCCAAACATCTTCTTTTTCTTCTTTTCTTCCTCCACCACCAAATGTTTTTTCTTCTTTTTTTGATCTCCCATTAATTAATAGTTTAGTAATTTATTTTTTTTAATTGTTAGTTGATTTCTTAATTTTTTTTCTTAATTTTTAATTTTTTAATTGTTAAATGCAGAGTATTTATGTTAATTAGTTAATTTATGAATACGATTATGAGAAATTTGTTTGATATTTAGTTAATTATTTTTTTTTTGGATTGAGATAAAAATAGGATTTTTAATATAAATGAACCTAAATTTACAAACCGAACCAAATTTAATTTAGTTTAGTTTGGTTTGGGTTTATAGTTTCAACTCGATTGGGTTGAGTTTCCTAAACCAAATGGGTTGAAATCCAAACTGAAACCCGAACAACCCTAACTGAAATTTGATTTACCCATCCATAGTTGAAAGTATCCTTGATTCAGTAAGTATCAGTCTATAGATAATGGGTTTTTAAATATATTTTAATAGAATACTAAAAGTTAGCTCTGAAAATCCAATGTTACTAATTTTAATAAGAGTTTTTTTTGGGCAAGCAAAAGCATTGATTTTCTTTTTGGGTAAATAATAAAAAAAAAAAGAAAAGAAGCAACGTTCAAAATAATTATTATACAACAAAAATATATCTTATATTTAAGGTAAAGATGATCAAATAAGAGAGATAATTATGACTGAGAGTCATAGGATAAAGCCTAAAAATTAGGCTTTTTTACTAGACGAACTGCCTAGTTTGTCTAGTGTTAAAGCCGCCACTATTAACTTTGATGGTTTGAGGCTTTGACAATCGACCATGACTGCAGAAAGTTAAAAAAAAAATTTTTTTTCTTAGGAGCCAAAAAAGGTAATGGACAAGTTAACAAATATAAGCTTTTATAGCTATTAAAAGAAAAATAATTAGTTAATTCTAACATAAAACATAGATTTTATATGGACTGATAATATTAATTAAGGTCTTCGATCCAAGGCTGAGCTATCCTATGTGCAACTCTTTGTAATTTTATGTTACTCGTGCATATATAACAATATATAATTAAGACTTTATTAGTTTTATATTCTTATCCAATAACTATTAACTATATCTTTTTAAAACTTTAATAAAAAGATTGGCTCAGCACTGAATTTAATCCATTAATTATAATTTTAAATAGAGACTTTATTGAGGTTTTGGTATTTTTTAAGAAAAGATAATTATAACGTAATGATAAATTAAAAATAAATATATAAACATGATTGATTCACTATATTATAGGAATTTACATGTTTCAAAATATAAACTAACATGTTTAATGTAAATTTGGGAGCCTTAATAAATAATAGGGTCTGGGCAACGGCCTAAGTTGCCTAAAGGAAGAGAAGGATCAAATTGATCAATTGTTTAAATATTTTCCCCTCTAAATTTTTAAAAATAATGTTAATTTTTTTATAAATAATTATAGTAAATGGATAGATTTACATAATTTGTAAGGTTTAAATACTCCCACATTTTTTAATATGTTTTGTTGAGTTTATATACTTTTTTCTTTCTTACCTTTTTTTACTTTGTCTAAAAATAATTATCGGCCACAAAAAATAATAATAATATTTACGTTCCTTGAGCTTTCATATTTGTGCTTTTAACAAGCTCAACCAACCTGCTAGTGCAATTATCATGAATAATGTGTCTGTGAGATATGATTTATAGTTATACATATAGTAGGTGACGTATTACCATAGTTTTGGGTGGGATAAGATTATTTTTTAATTTCATTTTCTTTTCTTCTTCATAATTGTTTGGAGAACCTCTAAACAACTGACCATGTCTCTTTACCCAGATTTACACTTTAATGTTTTTACCCAGATTTACACTTTAATGTTTTTCAAGTATGTACATATATGTATGAATGCATGTATGTATATTGAAAGAAATTAAAATAGTGTGGGGCAACAATATCTGCAGCGTTTGTAAAGCGTTAAGCATTCTATTTATGAGGTATAAGCTAATAATAAGTTTTCAGGGTCTGTCTCACGCCGATGACTTTGTTCGTTGGTCATTACGTTAGGTTTAATTAATTATTTTTGTATCGGTTCGAGGGTTCCGTTTGTAGCATCTCATGTACAAAAACTATTAGAGATGTACCTCATCCTTAGTATCTTGAACATATAACCATAAATATCATCGACCAATTTATGACCTGCAACAAAGATTTAATGAATGATGGCTATTTTGAGAATGTTGACAATGTAATGATTGGATGTATCATTACTGAATTTGATATAATGGATCTAGAATTACCAAAGGCTCAACGGTTTGGAGAAAAACCAAGAAGTTTCGATGAATGAGCTGGCCTTATACATCTGTGCTAAATTAGTTCACATTATACGAATCGACAAGTTTATTGATGCTTTTGTGGAGGATCTTGTGACTGAACTTGAGCTGAGTATTGATATTTCAAAGATTCCGAAAGCATTAGCTTATCACTATGTTATATGCACTTCAAAGAATGTGATTACACTGGTTGGTTTTAGGCCAAGTATTTTGCCAGCTTCTGCTGTTTTGGTAACTGTCAACATACTAGTAGAGGAGCAATATTTTGCATATCTTTGAACTTTGTACGTTTGATTCCAGCTAACTAGCTTAGAGCTTGTAATGAATGTGCTGCATAGGTTTCAACTTTATATATTGATTCCAGCTAACTAGTTTGACGCTTGTAATGAATGTGCTGCGTATCTTTTCAATATGATGCATATTGCTGATATGAACCACTTTATGGTTCAGTTAACAAAAACAAAAAATGTTGTCAGGGTGAATTGCAGTTTAACCCAATATCCTCTAGGATATGAACCAACGATATAGGGATTAGGATAGTAAAGTTACGAAATGACCGCTCGCCCAACATTTCAATTTCTATTAGTTTAGCCATCACACTTTCTCTTATCAAATGGAGATTCCAAATATTGCAATCCAGTAAATTTTTAATTTTTTTTAAACATTATAATCTAATAAAATTTAGTATCAAATGAAAATACAATATACCAGCAAGACTTATGAGAAGGCTGTAACAAGATCAATTCAACCAAGCTTTGTGCCTCGTCATTTAAGAATTTTATAGTATCATACATTTCTCTTTGCTGTTTTAGTTTAAAAGAAGGTTCTATTTTAGATTAAAGGGAGGTTTAGTAAAGTGGTAGTTTAGGTGGCCATCATCGATATATGATGAAACCATGAGAAACTCATTCAAAATAGAAGGAAACAATTGAAAAAAAAAAGTAATTTCATAGTGAATCCAAAATTGAGTCGAACATTTTGTTGTTTTGCATTATCGATTGATACGTCAGATTTTAAATTCTATGGTATTTTGTTATGCAAAAATTTCATGCATAATAGCTCTCTAATTTATTTTACAAAGCCACTTTAGGTTAGCATTTCATAATTGGAGTTGTCTTGATTTTTTCTTTCATTTTGAACATTTCTATTTACGTGTTTGTTGTTATATGTCAAACAAGCCCTGACTTATTATATAGCGGAGAATCCACATTTCTATCTTCTAATTCACTGTTAAGTGCATATAGCATGACATGTTAAGTTTATTTTATTTTGTTTTTTCTTACTAATATTACACAGCACTTTCGCAATAGTTCACATCTTTATTTTAAAATTTTTATTTTTAAATCTGGACTAGGCAGGTCAATAAAAAAAGAAAAAAGAAAAAGTAATAATAATAGTAATAATCAGTGTTCAACTTAACCTTTCTAAATTGGATTTACTGGATGGTAATTTCACTAATTTGGGTGGGTGAGTGGAACTTGCGTCTAATATATATATATATATATAAAGTTGGGACTTGAGGAGGTGATGTAGCATCACCATTTCTCATCTTTGTACATTCTCTATTATCTAATAAATAGAGAAATTTTCTTTTAGATTTGGCTTTCATCTTCTCATAGTTAATTTGATTGTTATTACATAATAACAATTATTTAAAGGTTTTAATGAGACATATTATTTACAATGAACATCCAAGGGGGAGTGTTATGAATTTATTAAAATAAATATAGATGTCCATAACATATATCTCTTAGTCTCCCCATTATCTCCCATTAGCTTCCCTATAACTCCCACTATCTCACAAGGAATTATGATCCATAATTTTTCATTAATTTCATGGAGTGATTATGTAACTATAAAAGGAGAGCTCATCTTTTTGTTTTATACACACACAATTGGAATGAATAAAATCACTCTATAATATATTCTCTCATTTTATTCTTTATCTTCCGTTGCTTCTTTATTTGTGTTGCTGGCTAATAGATGTGGCATCACCATTTCTCATCTTTGTATATTTTCTATTATCTAATAAATAGAGAAAATTTCTTTTAGATTTGACTTTTTATCTTCTCATAATTAACTTGATTGTTAGTACACAATAATAATTATGTAAAGGTTTTAATGAGGCATATTCTTTATAATGAACATCCAAGGGGGAGTGTTATAAATTTATTAAAATAAATGTAGATGTTCATAACATATATCTCTTAGTCTCCTCACTATCTCCCATTAGCAATCTTTAGCTTCCCTATAACTCCCACTATCTCACAAGGAATTATGATCCATAATTTTTCATTAATTTCATGGAGTGATTATGTAACTATAAAATGAGAACTCATCTTTTTGTTTTGTACACACACAATTGAAATGAATAAAATCACTCTATAATATATTCTCTTATTTTATTCTTTATCTTGCATTGCTTCTTTACTTGTATTGCTGGCTAATAACTTTTTTTGTTTTTTATAAGGCTGGCTCATCTTAAAAAAAAAAAATCAATTCATATTTTTTATCAGTTTCATCAAGTGTAAAGTAAAAAAAAAGAATAATACTAAATTCTTTTTTCAAAGCCGCGTGAAGCGCGGTTCTATTTTCTAGTTTAAATAAAGAGCCGAGCTATTGGTGCCCCTTCAAACTCCTAATAGAATACCTTTTATTTGTATTTACAAATTTAACCCTAAATTGAATTACACCCTTCCCTCTTGTATCGTTTACAATTTTCATTGGTATTGTGAAGACACAATTGTTGGCTATTGGCTGCTTTAGGTGTTAAAACATTTTAAAGCTTTCACTTCCAATATTTAGATCAAAATCAAACATTGAAAAATAAATAAATAAATAAATAAAATATTATAATAATAATTTAACAACAAAAGGAAGATATTAATTACAAACTTGAGGATTATTCAGATTAAAAGAGAAATCTGAAAGGAGAAAGAGAAGTTAAAATTAAGAAACCATTGTTGCATTACCATTCCATCTTTTTTAGGGGAATGTTAATCAACATATGATGATTTTGACAATTTTGTAAAGAATCCAATTTTACTGGCTTTATAAGAAGGGTTAAATGGGGGAACGAGAAGGGCATTTTTAGAAGTGAACAAAATTTTGTAAGGATTAAGAAGTGGTGTCAATTGCTCCTTTCTAAATAAATTGAGTCAAATTTGATAAATCTAGATTCGACCTTTTTTATTAAAAGAATCATAGCATCAAGATTCATAATCAACCCATTTAATAAATGACAAACGAATCAATTTGTTTAACTTAAATTTTATTTTCAATTTAACTTAAAGCAATTTATAATGTCACTTGAATATTATATAATATTTTTTACATTTTAACAAAAATAATTCTAATTTTTGGAAATTATAAAAATACATCAGTAATTTATTAAACAAATCATTGAACTCGAATAATCCATTTATTAAATGAGACTCATTTATTAATTGAATCAATATTTTTACACCCAAATCCGTTTATTTTAAATCAAATCATGTACCAATTCAGACCTAAATTTCTAGCGCCACAGGCCTCCGCTCCAGGAAGACAAATATATTTGTAACTATCACTTTAAATTAAAAAAAATACTGAAGAATATAAAATTACTAATATTCATTATCACTTCACATTAAAATTACTACCTATATGGCCCACGCACCAAGAAGTTAAATTTATGCAGCTATCACTTTACATTATAAAAATATTTTAGAGATTATAAAATTAGTAATGCTCATTATCACTTTACATCATAAAAACAAAATTTCATATTATTTCATAATTAATTACTGATAAAATACGAATGTTAAATGTCAATCACCATCAGCAATTGACAACAGCTGCGTGTGGACAATCACCAAACTCCATCTGTGTAAATGCAAGACATTTGAGTTAGAAATAAAAAAGAAAAGACTTACATGTTAAAAGGTTTGAGAAATAATCATGTAAATCTTTAAGTTTTTAATAAAGGATAAAATAATTCTTTTTAATTATAATATCCTTAATAGATAGTAATTAAAAAAATTAATTTCAGAATTTTTAATAAATATAAATATAATTTAAATTGTTAAATTTATCTTGTAAACTAATAATATTAGAATATTTTTTAATATATAAAATAAATTCTTAAAATTTAAATTATTATATTTATGTTAATAACATATTTGTGTTTATTATAAAAATTTTAAATAAATCTTTGGGCTAAATAGATTTCACAATTAATAAAATATTTTTCATGTATTAGTGATATTAAATTATTTTATATAAGATTGAAAATAATTTAAAATTTTTGTGTATTTATTTAATGTTATGTTTCTATTTATTATAAAATTTAATTTAACTTAATATAATATAAGATTTTAAAGTGTTAAAATATTTTTCTAACTATTAAAATTATTTTAAAATGTATATATTATTACATTTATTTTAATAGTATGCATATTTATTATAAATCATTGGATTCAAATTTTTTGAGTTAATAGAATTAAAGGGTATTATAGTTAAAAGGGGTCTTAATATTCTTTATTGAAAACTTAAAATTTATAGGACTATTTCTCAAACCTTGAGTCTTTTTCCTTAGAGTTATAGGGTACAAATTTAACAATGATTGAAACTTTTATTCATCAAATAATAATAATAAATTTCTACCTCCAAAACACTAAGTTCTCTTCAGTTGATTAGTCCAATTATCCATCATGACAATTGACCATCCATTCACTAGTTACTATATGATTATATATATTATTATAATTGATTAAAGCGTAGACATAATAAAGAGTGGAAAAAAAGAAGTCGTTTCCTAAATTACAAGACGATAGCTGTAAACTCTGTATCCACTCTAGAGAATAGCTGGCTATACACACCACGAAGACACGAACATGTTGAAATAATATAGGAAATATTGTTGTTTGGAAACTTTGTTTTTGCAAATCAAATTATGAGCTAAGCTCTAACTGGGTACCTTGACAAGCTGCAGCCTCTTCTCCACCACATTGATCTCTTCATCGTCTCTTTTCTTTTAGAAAGCCACTCACTCTCTACAAAACTTGACTCTCCTAAGCCCTCCCTCCTAATGCTATTTATAGCGTGTGTAAGTGACAATCCGACTTACTAGGATAGTATAATGTATTCCTACACTATGCTTTGTTTCCCACCAACACACTAAACAGTTAAGCCCACTACCCTAGTGATTTGCCGACACACTATTAAATAATATGCTCTCACTCAATTCTTTAGCTTTTTTTTTTATTTGCTGCCCTTCTTCTTGCTCCACAACTTGTTTAATAACCCTTGCGAGTTCCTTTTTTCTAACCCGTTGATTGATCTCCTCTCTCGGTACCTCCAAGCCCACACCTATATCAGCAACCATCTTGGCATTAAATAGCTGATCAAGCACCATCGGCACCGCTATGATTGGTACCCCATACATTATTCCCTCAACCGTAGAACCCCAACCATAGTGACTCACAAATCCCCCTATGCTTCCATGCCCTAAAATTTTAGCCAGCGGAGCCCAATCTTGCACTACCATCCCCTTATTATTTGCTTCAATCTCCTCACCAAAGCCTTGAGGCACTGCCTTCTCGATAGTAAATTTTCCTTTAGAATGAAATCTCATAACCCATATAAAACTAAACTCGCTGAGCAATAATCGACTAGTTATCTCATTCATTTCTTCCTTGGAAAGAAAGTACTCACTGTCTGTCGGCATGAGCTGTCGGCATGTGTTGTCAAATATTGAATTGATTTTGTAATTATGTCTGGGAATCTGTTAATTGACTAATCTTGTATTTAAATATAGAAACAATTTATTTTTTCCTCTTTAGGCTGTAATTATCTTCATATATTGCCTCTGTTTTGGAGAAGAATAAACATACAGAATTATTTTCTGCATTGAACCCTTTGTTTGACATGGTATCAGAGCAAGTTCCTCACCAAGAGAATCTGTGTTAGCAATCAAATATCTTGTTTTCTGTTTCTTTTTTCTTGAAATTCGTATTCTGAATATTCACCACTGTTGTGAACTCTATGGTTGATATCACAGGCGTATCAATGGATATTATCCTACCACCAGCACCACAAGTTGTTGTTCATCAAGACAACCTGGCATTTCCAACTGGAATCACTCTGGATGAGACCAACTACTCATTATGGTCTCAACTCATAAAGATGCGGATTAGTGCTCGCAACAAAGCTGGTTATCTTACTGGAGAAACGAAAAAACCAATACCTGGGGATCCTAATCATGGATCATGGATTACTGAAAATCAGAAAGTCAAGAGCTGGCTGATTGATTCAAAGAGTCCATCGTTGATGCAACAATTTATTCGTCTCTCTACAGCCAAAGATATATGGGAGGCTGTATCGAAAACCTTCTATGACAAAACCAATAAAACTTGTATTTTTGAGCTGAACCAGAGATATTTCTCAACCAAACAGGATGGGCGACCATTACCAACGTATTACAACGAACTGGTTGCCATTTTCCAGGAAATCGATCATAGGACTACCATTCAAGAAAGCTCAGTTGAAAGGGTGTTACAGTTGCATTCTGCAATGGCTAGGCTTCGAGTTCATATTTTTCTAAGTGGCCTTGACTCAGAATTTGAACAAGTTCGTGGAAAAATATTGCGAAAAGACCCAAAGCTTGATTTAGAAAGCACATATGCTTATGTTAGAAGGGATTATCAACAGAGACAAACAATGAGAGGCTCTCATCCATTTTCTAAGAACCTTGCCATGCTGGCCAGTCAAAATTAAAATGGATATTCGAGAAATCGAGGCAATCAATTGTCTAGCAAAGTTAACAACCTTGTGTGCACTCATTGAGGAGAAAAAAATAATTCACAACAACGCTGCTATGAAATCATTGGCTATCCCAATTAGTGGAATTTCTCAAAGAAGCCCAGTAAGAAAATATCTGGGAAGGCTATGGTGACAGCGACAAAAGACGAAGAACAGCCACTGCCTTTAGCAAATGTTGCCCACCCAGGTATTATTGGTAAGGCATCTGATCATCTGACAAGAGATTCTAGCCAATTAAAATATGTTCTTCCCCCTTCTCTATCTGTTATCTCTACTGTAAATGGTAGTACTTCTCCTATTATTGGGGAAGGGTCTATTACCCTGAGTAATACTCTTACATTAGATGTTGTACTTATTGTCCCATCTCTTGAATACAATCTTTTGTCTGTTAGCCAAATTACCTCCACACTTGCTTGCACTGTAACATTTTGGCCCGCTTTTTGTGTCTTTCAGGAAATCCTAACTCAGAAGATTCTTGGTTATGGTGTTAGACGGAGTAAACTCTATTACTTGGAATTGACAGAAAATGAGGGACTAAATATCAGTCAGGCAAATCAAACTACTAATGAAGATAGAACTCGAGCAAATGTTTGGTTATGGCATCAGAGATTAGGACACATTTCTTTTGGTTATCTCAAAAAATTACAGCCTTATCTTTTTTCAACTCTCAATGATTTAGATTTCATTGTGACATTTGTGAGATGGCTAAAAGCCATCGCACTTCTTATTTATCAAGTTTAAATAAAAGCTTAGAACCTTTTGTGGTGATTCATTCCGATGTTTGGGGTCCTGCAAAAATTTCTTTCCTTTCTAAAGCTCGTTTTTTTGTGACATTTATTGATGAATGTACTAGAATGATTTGGCTGTCTTTACTTATAAAAGATAAAAAGGATGTCTCTCTTGACAAATTTTTAAATATTCATGGAATTCGTCATCAGACCTCATGCAATTACACCCCACAACAAAATGGGCTAGCTGAGAGAAAAAATAGACAGCTTTTAGAGGTAGTTCGTGCTTCTCTTTTTGACATGAACATGCTACGTTTTTATTGGGGAGAAGCTGTAAAATCTATAGCTTATCTCATTAATCGAACCCTTTTACGAGTGCTAGATTTTCAAACTCCCTAGTCAAAAATGCAATCCTTGCTCTTAGTTCCCCATCTTCCTAATCTTGAACCCCGAATATTTGGTTGTACTATTTATGCTCACATTCCAAAAAGGTTTACGAACTAAACTTGATCCATGTGCCAACCGTTGTGTTTTTATTGGCTATTATGAACTTTAAAAAGGTTATTGGTGCTATAATCCACAAACCAAAAAATTATATATGACTTTGGATGCCTCTTTTCATGAATTAAAACCTTATTATTCAGGGGAGTCCTTGACCATTCCCTTCAGGGGGAGAGTTCTAGTGAAGAGAATGGTCAATGACAAAATGAAGGAGGAGGTGAATTTGTATAACTAGAAGACATGGTCGAAAAACTTCAAAATGGTGATGGAAATGAGGTTCAACAAAGGTGTGATAACATGACTGAAACCAAAAGTGATCCCTTCAATTTTCTGGACACGTCTGAAGCACTATCAAGGCCACTAGAGTTACCTGTGTCTACACCATTAACTAAAGAATTAACCGAAATTGTTCCTCTTCAAGTAATTTCAAATCCATTGTCTAATGAGTCTAATGAACTATCTGTTTTTGCAGAAGACATGAATCATAGATATCCACAAAGGTCAAATAGAGAAATTCCAAAGAGATAATATGAACCTGATTCTAAAGCCAAAATAAAATACCCAATCAGTAACTACATGTCGTCTCATAGATTGTCTGAATCATATGCACTTACTATTAATAAGTTATCCACTATATTTATTCCTAGTAGTGTACAGGATGCTTTGGAGGATCCAAAATGGACTGAGGCGATGAATAAAGAGATAGAAGCTCTACAAAAAAATGCCACTTAGGAACTTGTTTTACTATCTAAAGGAAATAAGACAATTGGATGTAGATAGGTATTCACGGTGAAACTCAGAGCAGATGGAAGCATTGATAGATATAAAGCGAGACTAGTGGCAAAGGGATATACACAAAGGTATGGAATAGATTACCAAGACATTTTCACACCAGAAGCCAAGATAAATATCATTCGCATTATTATTTCTATAGCAGCAAATCAAGATTGGCCCTTGAAATAGTTCGATGTAAAAAAACGCTTTTCTTAAAGGAGATTTAGAAGAAGAAGTTTACAAGGAGCTACCTCCCAGTGTCAAACGTAGTTCTATGCGTAGAAATGAAGTATGTAAGCTGAAGAAGTCCCTGTACGGACTAAAACATTCACCTAGGGCATGGTTTGGAAGGTTTTCAGTGACAATGATAGCTGATAGTTATAAACAAAGTAATTCAGACCATACTTTGTTTATAAAACACAAAGAAAGAAAAATAACGGTGTTAATAGTGTATGTTGATGAAATGGTATTAACAGGAGATAATATGTCCGAAATGAAAGCACTACAAGAACATTTGGCTGCTGAATTCGAAATGAAAGATCTTGGGCAGCTTAAATACTTCTTGAGGATTGAGGTAGCAAGATTGAAAAGTGGAATTTTTCTTTCGCAACGAAAATACGTGTTAGATCTTCTCACTGAAACTGGAATGCTTGATTGTAAACCAATAGAAACACCTATAGAGATGAATCACAAGCTCGGGATTTTACCAAATCAAACTCCAACTAATAAGGGTCGTTATCAACGGCTAGTTGGGAGGTTAATCTATTTATCCCACACAACGCCAGACATAGCATATGTTGTAACTGTAGTGAGCCAATTCATGCATTTGCCAAGTGAAGAACATAATGATGAACCTGTTGAACAAAATCCAAGTCCTCCAAGTTTGCACAACCAGTGATTGTAATGAACACATGCAAATCATCATGATAGTAAAAGAAACAGAAATTCTTCCTATTTATAATGAAACTTCATGTCAACCTTGCAGCTGAAAGCTTTCAATGAACTTTCTTGTAGGTAGCTTGTAGTTTAGGAACCCTTTTGGTGGGAGATAAGAGCTGTCGACCTCAAACATAAACCTTTTCAGCTGTTTTTTTGCTTGTAGCCAGTTAGAATGGAAACTACTATTTGATAGATGAGATCCTAGCCCACTCTAATTCTGTGCATATTTCTCTACAAATTTCTTCACTCTCTTTGCAAGGTTCTTTGATGTACCATATTCATTAACTAGACATATAGGCATTTCTTTAAAATTTAGAAATGTCTCTAATTTTCAATCGCTTTACATGAGTTTGAATAAAATATTTTTGTGTATATTTTTTAGGACCTCCAATTGGACATCGGACAACAAATCCAACAGGTACATATTTTTCTTTGATTTTGAGCATCTCTTCTTCTATGCCTTCATTGAAAAAGGTAGAATCAGTTTCGATGGCCTGATGCCAACTCCAGTAAACATCTCACCAACATACAATGTAAGTTATGCATTTTTTTATAGTAAAAAATCTTTCTTCCAAACTCAATTTCAAGAACCACTATATTATCCCATTTATAGCAGTGTAACCCCATCAAATGGCGAGAGTTTGATATCCTGTTGATTGGCATCCACTAGAGATCTGACATTTTTCACCATTGAAAACAATCTAGCAAGGACAACCAGTGAAGAATATGAATTCACTGAAGTAAAGAAAAAATTCAATAACTATAATTAAAGCACACTTCAATAGACTATATAGTGAATATTTCAATAATCATCATTGAAGTGTACTTTAATAATTGTATTATGAATTTTCAAAAACCATCACTGAAGTATACTTAAATGACTGTATTATAAACTTTTTAGTAACTTCGATGACTATCAAGTTGACTATCAATTTATTTTTATTTTTTTCTTTAAATTAATATTTTTCATATAACCAAACCCTAAATCTTAAAACTCTAAAATTCACAAACCTAAACTTAAAACTAATAGTACAGTCAATTGAAGTATACTTTAATTGAAGAAAAAACTAACAAAAAAATATTAATTTGAAGAAAATAAAAAATAAAAAAATATTAATAGTCAACTTGATAGTTATAAAATTTATTAAAAGATTTATAATACAATCATTAAAGTATATTTCAACAATGGTTACTGAAAATTAATGATATAGTCATGAAGTACACTTCAAGGATGGTTAGTGAAATTTTCACATTAGTAGCACTGAAGTATACATTGAAGTGTACGTCAACGATGGATACTAAAAAAATCACAATATAGTCAATTGAAGTGTACTTCAATTATAGTTACTGACTTTTTTTATCAGTTAATTTATATTCTTCACTGGTTGTCCTTACTGGATTGTTCTCATTTGCTCTATAAAAGTTTTATGATGCTTGAAATTGAGCTTGGAAAAAAGATTTTTTTTTAAAAAAGTACATAACTTACACTGTATGTTGGTAAAATGTTTATTAGAGTTGGCATCAATGCATCGAAGCTGATTCTTCCTTCTTCAAGAAAAACATAAAAGAAGAGATACTCAAAATCAAAGCAAGATATGAACGTGTTAGATTGGGGGTCAGATATTCGGTTGGAGATCCTAAAGAAGATACCGCAAAACATTTCAATCAAGCTCATGTAAAGGGATTCTTTTATAAATTAAATACATTTACAAATTTAAAACAATGCCTAAGGTATTAACTGTTTCCTTAATTTTTATTTTTTATTTAACTTAATCAATGTGATTCACTGTATAAATTCATTCGATGGATTTGTTCTTCGATTCAGGGTTGCTTTAGTTTCTATCGATTATTATTATTATTATTTTTTGATTTCATTATTTATTTATTCAATGCATAGAGTTTCAATAATCTATTCAGGTTTGTTTGTTTAATCTCTTTGGAGCTAATGCATAAGCAAACTATTTTGACGTGTTTTTCAACCTTATGATCGTTTTGCAACTTGCACCTAAAACTCTTGTGCCTCGATGATTTTGCCATGTCCTGTAGCATTGACCACTCTCTCTCCTTTCTCTCTATCAAATCCAATGCATCCTTTCTAGTCACTAGATCAAACCCAAATCTTCTTCCAATTAAACTGACGAAAAAAAATCAAACTAATTTCAAAATTAAAAAAAATGAGGAAAAAAATCAAACTGATTTCGAAATTAAATAAAAAATTGTGCTAATAACTAAATACTTACATTTTAAGTACTTGAATATCAAATCTCCCATTCTCTTGGTCAAAGTCTACTACTATACGTGTGATGATATCATCTCCTGCAGGTGCTGATGAACTAGACCCTAATGTCGAATATGACCGCCGTGATGGTTTCGATAGAGTTGGTTGGCTTCTTGGCATCGACGCGGTTCTTGTCAGCGATGGTACCTGGTACAATACACATTAATGCACTATGAATTCTTATAAATATATCATAAAACAAAAAATGAAAAAAATATTAACAACCCGTCGCGAGGCACCATCTTCCTTCTTTTTATTTCTAAGTTTTTCTTTCAATAAATGGCTTACTTTATCAAAAGCCTTCTTCATTTCTTGGAGACAAAATGTTTCAAAAAAAATATTTTCCAGAAGCAAAAAAACGAGGTGAAAAAAAAGTAGTGTTGGTAAATGTAGAACTGAGGAGAAGAAAGAAAAATTTGTGGGGGAGTAAAAGCTGGGACAGAGAGGCCTCTCTGAAAATGGGTTTTGACGACAGAGTTTCTACGGCAGTTAACTGTTAAAAACAAGTAAAGAAGGCTTGTCTAAAATAAATGCCGTTAAAATTATAAATACACCGCAGAATTTTTTTTTCTGCTATTGAAAATAAAAATCAATTTCTTTTTAACGGCGGACAAATAATAATTGCCATGGAAACAACTTTTGACGGGATATATATTTTTAGTGGCATAAATATATATACCATTAATTACACACCGATTACGACATTTGGATTATGTGGTTAAAGGTAAATGTTAATTACTATTAAAATTAAGCGTTAAGTAATTTCTTGGTGCCTACTGTTCTTATTGTTAAGCCAAATCCCTCCGCCTGTTTTACAACTTCTCCGCCTCTTTTGCCTTTTTTGATAACCATTAATTTGAGTAATTCTTCATCTAATCATCTCCTATCAAATTCTGCAACCTTCATCTGTCATTCTTAATTTCTTTCTTTAATAAGGTATTAACTTTTTCCTTAATTTTTATTTTTTATTTAATTTAATCAATGTGATTCATTGTATAAATTCATTCGATGGATTTGTTCTTCGATATAGGGTTGCTTTAGTTTCTATCGATTATTATTATTTTTGTTTTTTGATTTCATTATTTATTTATTCAATGCATACAGTTTCAATAATCTATTCAGGTTTGTTTGTTTACTAACATATCTAGGTTTTGTTTGTTGCTATAAAACTTTAAGGACATACGATTGTTTTTTTCCATCCTTTATCATGTTCTGCAATAAGTTACAACGGAACGGCTAATAGCCCAATACTAGTCCCATCGTAAAATCTTAGAGTAAGTTTATTTTCTTACTTTTTTTATGTAACAGCTTTTGTTAAATAGCATTCAGTTGCTTCTTCTGTTAAATAATAATGTATTCTTTTACTTTTTATATTATTGGCATGGATTTCGAGGCGCAAACAATTGGAAGCAAACGAGTTGATGTTCAGGAGTGACAAGAAATGTCTTTCCTTTCTTTTGATTGCTCGGCTGAAAAGTTTAACATGCATAAGATTTTGATGGGTCCGCTTATAATACAGCTGCTGCATGCCATATAGCCGTTTTTGTTTTTTATTTTTAAACTTATTGCCCGTTGGATTGCTTATTTTTATATTTTACGCATGAAACCGGCTACCGAAAGAAAGAACTGAAGTGGAAACTGGCAAATATCAGGAGCAATTATCATATAGCTACACCAATTTTATCTAAATATTAAAAATTTCAATTTAAATTAGGAAAATGTCCACGACCCCCTTTTCAACGTGAAAAATTTGCATTTTCTTATGGCCTAAAAAATTACTTTCAAACATTGTAATGTCTATATTAATGAGAATAATATTTATTTTAGTGTAAATGAAATTTTTTTTTCTTATTTTCCATCTAACTATTTGATGGTTTTTAAATAATTATAATTATTCATAGTACCAAATATCATAATTAATTATCAAATATTGTTATTCTCAATATTAGTTGAACTAGTGACTAATATTAATGATATAAATCTGTAATATATACAAGGCATATCACAAATTAATTAAATTATTGCATACTTTTTTTTTGCTACATTATTAAATTATCGCATGTAATGTATTTGATATTAAGTTATTACTAGTACTATGGTTAATACTAGTTAAGGAAAAATGAGAATTACCTCCTACTACCCTCCCAAAGTTATAACAACGTTAGCTTTATATATTATTTTACTATTCTACCCCTAGTCTTAATGTTAACTATAAAATTTAAATATTTTGAAAATACGAACCAAGTAAAATAACTTAAATACCCTTAATAATCAAATTTTATTTTAAAATGAATTATAAATTATAGAGAAAAATTACAGGTAGGAAAAATTTCATAAATATCCATGATAGTTATAAATTATCCATTTAAATTGGAAAAGAATTTGGAGTGCGTGTGTGTGTATTCAAGTAATTTTTCTCCATAATTTATAATTTCTTATTAAATTTATTTAATCATTAGGGGTATATAAGTCATTTTACTTTATTTATATTCCAAAAATATTTAAATTTTATGGCTAACATCAAGACTATGTATTAAATAGTACAATAATACATAAGACTAACACTGTTATAATTGTAGGCGAATTTGGACCTATTTTAAAATATGAGAGGGTTTTTAGTTTTTCTAAACAACAAAGGATAATCTTTGTTTTTTTTCTTATTATTAATAACTGTTATTACAGTCATTATTATTATGATTAAACTAAATTCAACTTATGATATTATATATCTTTTATGAGATGTCTTGTATAGTCTATATGATATTATTTTTTTATAATAATAAAATTTTTAATAATGTTTATATATATATATATATATTCTATTTGAATTTGTTTTTCTAAAGCGTGTATAATATGATTTTATTTTTTAACCCCGCTTGAAAACCACTCCGTCAAGTCAACGAGGGATAATTTGTTAAACATTAATTTTTTTTATAATATAAAGCACAATTTTTAGGTATTATTACAATAGTTGTTGTTGACACTGTATTGTACCCTTAACTAAATTAATAATGTAACTAGACAACTATAATTTTAGTGTGATACGTAGAAATAAAGAGAAAAGACACCTACACTCTTGAGATTATAGAAAATAATTATGTAAACCCTGTTTTCACTAAGGGACACCAAGAAACCTTTCATTATAATATAATTTGACTTTATTAATTCAAAATAATTGACTTTAAAATTTTTAATAAATACAAATATAATTTAAATAGTTTAATTTGTCTAATAAATTAATAAAATTAAAATATTTTTTAATATATAAAATAATTTTTAAAAAAGTAAATTATGATATTTATTTTAATTATATATTTATATTTGTTATAAAAATTTTAAATAAATCTTTAGGTTAAACATATTTTATAATTAATAAAATATATCTCATGTATTAATAATATCAAAAGTTTTTCACAATATTGAAAATAATTTAGATTTTTAAATATTTATTTTAATATTATGTTTCTATTTATCAAAAAATTCAGTTATAAGATTGTAAAGCACTAAAATATTTTTTTATATATTGAATTATTTTAAAATGTATATATTGTTACATTTATTTTAATATTATATTTCTATTTATTATAAAACATTAGAGTCAATGTTTTTTAATTAATAAAGTCAAAAGGGGTTTCCGTGTCTCTGAATGAAAACTCAGGGATATACATGATCATTTTTCCAGAAGTGACCTTTTTATAATTTAAGCTTAATTGCATATGTGATTATGCGATTTAAGTATGATAATTAAAATTTTAAAGTAGAATATGTTAATTTGAGTAATACTCACTTATAAATAGATATTATATAATTCGTGTAGTAATCAATGTAAAATATGATATATATAATCAATTATTACAAATTTATTACACTATTAGTATACAATAAAATAAACTATCACTAAAATATAATAATTAAAAATAAGGCAACATCAATTAAGATTTAAATTATGTACCCAACTATATAACTATATTGTTAAATAAATTTATTTTTCATGATATATAAAAAACTATTGCAATTTGAAGCAATAAATAAATAGTTTTAAAATAGCACTCAACATTATTTTTAAATTATAATGTTGAATTTACCTATAAGAGAAAATTTTCCTTGCAATACTTAATTTAGGAAGCAAAATTAATGTTTTAATATATTTTCTTTTTTTAAGGCATTAATTTTCTAATGTGTTTTTTTTTTTTTTTTACAGAATATTGTTATTGTGCTTGAAGCGTTAATTAAAGATAAATAAATGGTGACTCAGTTGAATTGGCTTCAAAGTTAATTTTAATTTGCAAATCTTAAAATTTCAATATAAGAATTAATTTTCACTGTTCCTCGGATAATCATATAATAAATAAATAACTTTTATTATCATAAATATTTGAAAAAAAATTTGAGCTGTACAAATTGCATATGCAATTGTTAAAAATGAAAATTTGGTTGAAGTGATGAGATATCAAAGAATTTATTTTGGAAAGAAAATGAGTACAATTAATTTGAATTAATAAAGTAGGCATATCTATAATGATCAAAAGCTCAAGTATAAATAAGTGGAATTTAAAAAATTTCATGAAGTAAAGAAGATCAAAACAGAAAAAAAAATTCCAACATAATTAGATTAGGCAAGTTCCTAATTTTTTAACTTAGAATGTGGATTGTAGTTTATAAAAAAAATTGAATAGGACTATAATAGTGAAATTTTAATGTATTGCAGTAAGTTGATATTTACTAAAATAAGAGGAGTAAAATGAAATTCACCTTAATTATATCATTTGTTTTTTGTAATAAAGGTTTACTTTGAATTTTATAATATCCACTTGGAATTTAACTAATAATGTTGAAACTTAACGTAGGTACTGGGAACTTGAAACACAAAAGTAGTGAACTAATTAACTAAAATAATTGAACCCATAAGTGACAAAGGTTAACCAAAAAATGGGACTAATCTAACCATATATAAAATCTAAAAAGGAAATTTTATATTTAACCCAATTTATTAAAATCTCACATAAATAATCGAAATATTCAACACAATACTAGTGAAATTATTAGTTGAAATGCATGTACCAATAAAGGAGAAAGTTTAACCAAAAGCTCGTCCAACAAGAAATTAAATTTACTTGTAATTTAACCCCAAAATATTGGTACTTAACGAAGTTAGTGGAAATATTAAAAACAAAACTCATGGATTAACGAAGTTAGTGGAAATATTAAACACAAAACTCATGGATTGAAAAGTTAAAATATATAAACCTATAATTGAGAAAGATTAACCAAAATTAAGGATTAATCCAACCAAAAATAAAATTTTACAAACTAAATTTAGTATCTAACTCAAATTATTGGAATCTTAACTAGATAGTAGGAACACTCAACACAAAGCTGGTGGAATTATTAGTTGAAATAAATGAACCTACATGAGAGAAACTTTAACCAAAATCAGGAAAATTATCCAACGAGAAATGATATATATTTAGAATTTAACCCAAAATATTAGTATTTAACGATTTCGTTAGGAATACTAAACACAAAACTAGTGGATTGAAAAGTTGAAATATATAAACCTATAGTTGAGAAAGGTTAACCAAAATCAGGAACCAATCGAACCAAAAATAAAATTTTACAAAGTAAAATCGATATTTATCCCAAATTATTGGAATCTTACCTCGATAATGGGAACATTCAACACAAAATCACTGAAATTATTAGTTGAAATACATGAACTCATAATGGAGAAAGTTTAACTAAAATAAGAAACTATTCCAACGGGAAATAACTTTACCTGGAATTTAACCCAAAATATTATTTTTTAATGATTTTAGTGGGAATAATAAATGCAAAACTAATGAATGAAAAGTTGAAATATATTAACCTATAATTGAGAAAGTTTAACAAAAATTTGATACAAATCCGACCAAAAATTAAACGCTACAAAGTAGTTTGGTACTTAACCCAAATAAATGAAATCTTACCCAAAAAATTGAAAGCTTACCTAAATAATGGAAACATTCAACACAAAACTAGTGAAATTATTAGCTGAAACTCTTAAACCAATAATAGAGAAAGTTTAACCAAAATAAGAAATTATTCCAACGAGAAATAAACTTTACTTGGAATTTAACCTAAAATATTAATTTTTAATGATTTTAGTAGGAATAATAAACGCAAAACTAATGAATGAAAAGTTGAAATACATTAGCCTATAATTGAGAAAGTTTAACTAAAATTTAATACAAATCCGACCAAAAATTAAAAGCTACAAAATAGTTTGGTACTTAACCCAAATAATTAAAATCTAATCTAAATAATGGGAACATTCAACACAAAGCTAGTGAAATTTTTAGCTGAAACTCTTGTGCCAATGGGGGAGAAAGTTTAAGCAAAATTAGGAACTAATCCTATGAGAAGTGAAATTTACTTGTAATTTAACCTAAAATATTGGTATTTAACAAATTTAGTAAGAACATTAAATACAAAACTAGTGGATAAAAAATTTGAAATAAATGAACCAATAAATGAGAAAGACTAACCAAAATTAGAGACATGCAAAATAAACTTGAAACATCTATCCATTAAATTGATATTTAACTAAAAAAAATTGAAATATGATTCTTTTTATAATTTTTTAACATTTATGTGTGTTAAAAAAATTTAAAATATTTTTCTCATTTAATTATTTTTTTTTCAGATTTAAATTTTTTATATTTTTTCATCTTATTCTATTTTTCTAAGCTTTAAAATCAAATTTTAAAAATTATTTAATGAACAACTGGTAAAATACCGGTTGTTCAAGTTTTCGGCAGCGGCTGTATAGGATACAGCCCTGCACTGTAAGATGACTCGATTTTGAGCTAAACTCAAAGCAAATCTATTGAAAAATGACATCACATCTTATCTCTCGGATTCTTTTCTCCCTTCCTCTTATCTTTTCTTTTGATTATTTTAGTCTCCATGCATTAATGACCACACATCAATCTTGTAAAATTTAAGGAACTTGTACAGCTGTACTATGCTATATGTATTACGGAGGGATAAGTATATCAAATATTACCAAACATTATATCATTATTTCAAATTAAAATTAATCTCTGATACTTGTAAGGATATTCAAAATATCCTATTTTAAGAATCTTGTTTAATTAAAATGGTTTGGTCTTGGTCATATTTACCAATAATAACGACTAAACAAGACAAATTGATAGTCCAACCATATATTTAACAAAATTTATAGCTATGTAATGGATTTGGTGTCATTTAACAAAATTTTACACCCAATACTTTTTTAGTTTGTCTCTAAGATCAGTTGATTTCGCCTCCGAATGTCTAAAAGTTAAAATCTTTATCCAACTAATTTTGGAGAGAATTAATTTAATATTTTATCCTTATTTTTTATTTACTACAATCTACTTATATATTTTATTATGTGAAATCTTTATAGGATAGCTGAAAAAGAGCCTTTTCTGCTTAGTATAATTATTAAATCCCATGTCATTCCATAATGCTTTTCCTAAATAAGTCAAAATAAAAAAAATTACTATTTTTTATTCACTTTATACATTTTGAGTAAAGCTAGCAAAACAAGTCATCGGGTCGTGTTCGTATCGTGTCAGTTTCGTGGTGTCAGTTTCGTGTCGTGTTAAATTTAGGTCGATCCAAACCCGACACGGAAAAATAATCGGGTTACCCAATAATCCGCTTAATATCTATATATTAAACAAAAGTTACATCAAATATTTACACACTATCATACATACGAATATATATACATACATAATTTATCGATATTATAAAATATACATATCTAACAAAATATTATACATTTATAATATTGAGGTTTTAATTATATATATGTAAATATTATTATATATTAATATTATAAAATATACATGTCTACTAATATTTTACACATTTACACTATTAAAGTTCTAAATATATTGAAAATTTTATATATAAAACATTGTGTTTATAATTATCCTTCCAAAGAAAAAAATAAAAGAGAAAATCATTTTAATACTTGAGTTCTAATATCAAGAACCTGTAAATTATTTTAAAATAGAAAATATAATCGGGTCATTGATCGGGTAAATGGGTCAAGAATTTTAACCTAAACCCGACACGAAAAAAAATCGTGTCAACTCCGACCCGACTCATTTAATAATCGTGTTAAATTCAACGACCCATACCCATTTAATTGTATCGTATTCATATTGGGTAATCGAATCGTATCAAATTTTACCGACTCTAATTTTGAGTTCCCATCAATATCACCTTACTTTCCTTTCCAACCGACCTAATCTTCCTTTAAAAACTCCCTTTCTAAAGTTACGAGGCACTGACAACTGCTCAAGTCAAATTGCATATGAACTGTGAGGTACGTAAATCAATGGTCTTATCGGAAAATAACATCAGGCCCTTGTGTTTATACAGTTTTTTATTTGTACCATATAGGTCTTGAATCCTTAGCGAAGCAAACCAACCATGTCCTTAAAAGTTAAAATTAACAAACTATGCTTGTTATAAAACTAATAAACTCTTATCATCGGCTGATGTGGTGTAATCTCGAACCTGCGACCTTCGCGTTAGTATTACGACGCTCTAACCAACTGAGCCAAATATACGCACAAATAGAGAGAAAGGAATAATGGCGATGGGAGAAGATTACGAGGTGCATCTTCAACTGAGGTCGTGTTTTTAAATGCATGAATTTTCTGCTCAGTTTCATTTATATTTTCTCAAAAGCTAACATAATCTCTCAGATTAATTGATAAACTTACATGTCTTGACAGAACAGTTAATACATGTCTCTGTTCCTGCCTTATGCTTGGAATCAATTCATATTTGTTGGGAATTGTGATCTGTTTTAATGTTACTTTGTTAATTTATCCTGAAATTAAGCAATTATAATTTTTTATTTGTTTTATTTTTCTTTCATGTTTAGTAGAGTCTCAAATTTCACGTGGGATTCAGGCTCAGTCGAGTGTAAGTGAGTTTATTATATTTGATATTGTAATCATCCATTTTTTCAGTTTACAGCAATAAGAAATTCTCATAATTTGATTATTTAGTACCCTGTGAATTACTGATATGCCAAATACATCTGACTTCAGATACTAGGTTTTATACTTTGTCTACCAATTTATGTATCTCGGATATTCATAGAAAGTTTTCAAATATTGGCTTTCTTTAAAATCGTTCTATATTGTTGACTGAAGAAAAAAAGCAAGCTGCTGCCGATGCATTGTTCAGTTATTCAAAATTTGTAATGGTATGTATTGGGAATCAAGTTCAACCTTGTGACTTGAGGTTGCATTTGATGAAGGTAATTTATAATTTCCCAATATATATATATATATATATATATATATATATATATATATATATATATTTCATCTGTTGGTGGACATGCAATATGAGTCATATTCATTGACAATGAGAATTTTGTTTTTTTTTCCTTTTGCTTTTTTTTCAGGAGGTTTCGGGGTTGCCAACTACAGTGAAGAGAGAAACAACTCAGGTTGCAGCTTCTCCTGATGCAATGGGAGAGTCTTCAAGCTCAGGCCCAGTCAGGTTGAAGAAAGCTGAGAGTTTTAGGCAATGTAGTTTGAAGTATATATGGGTTAGTTTCCATATGAGTTGTTTTCTTCTCGATTTTAAACCTGTATCTGCAGAATTCCTTGTTATGTTAATAAATGTAGTGTGATCCAATTATTATTATTATTTTTTCATGTTTAGATACCAAATTATGATGGTGCTTGTACTCCATGACTTCTTGTTTCTCTACCTTGCAATACATGTTGAATGTTTAGATACTGATTCTGGTATGCAACATCTCAGTATAAATCTATAATCAAGTTAGAAGCTTGTTTATCTATCCATAATCACTAATCTTGTTGCTTCTCTCATGTTAGTCTTTCAAAGTTGGTTTGAGATGCAGAAAAGAAAAAGCATAGTAGAGTATGCATATCAGATATCATCTTGGGAATCTTAGTCAAAGACAACTGTCATAGCCTTTTCACACTATGTTTTTCTGTCCACATTCATTGAAACCTTGGTTCTGATTATTGTCGGCCACACACAGGTTTCCTTTTGAACCCGAAGAGCTTTCATTAATTTCAATGGCTAAACTACCTAATGAAGCTTAATTTACATAGTATACTTTGCCATTACATAGCACTCGGCACAGTTGGTTGGAATAAGATTGAAGCGGCAATTGAAACATGCAATAGATTCCATTTCTGTTGTCAGTTTTTGGATAACCAGTGTCTAGAAATTCTTCCTTGGTTGCTTAAGTGATGGAACAATGCACTGATATACTGATATTTCCATTGTTTCTTTTTTTCCATTTTCTACTCTCATTTACTTATGACTCAGATGAGTCATTGACACTTCATTTCCACAGTGTCTAAGCTCCACTGTTCCAACACAGTAATGCAGGTGACAAATTAGCGCACTTAATAGGGAAGGGGAATAAAAGAAAACAAGGGTGTTGCACAAATTTAAAAAGTATTTACAGTATTCTAGCTTGTGGCTTGCAATTCAAGTCCTGTAATGCAAGCCCAAACCTCTCGGTCCTAACCTTTGTCGCACTTATTGTAGCAGCACTGCTTGGTTTGCAATCCCAAGCTCAAGTAAGGGCAGGGGACTTGTCTTTGGCATGGAGGGGTTAAAATGAGTTCAAGATTGAGTTTTGAACACTTTACTATACTTGAATTTGTCTGACAACCGAAGTGGTTATCATTTTGATTAACTAGCTTCTTCTTTGTAACAGTGTTCCAGTGGTTCCTGATATCTGAATCGGTTCTTCCTTGGAGCTCTCTCGCAATCTCAGCCCAACTAGAAATACAAACGCACATGACACACTGTTGAGTGTTAATTTTTCTTACATAAACACTAAAGAATCATTAAGAGTTATAATGGAAAACTAACCTATTGCCAGCAGTTCTGTGTAACTTGATAATGAGCTCCTTCTCTTCTTCCAGTAATTTTATCATGCTTTCTGTCAGTACTAAGGTAATGGACCCATCGATGACAGCAACTCCTGCCGCAGCGGAGAAGACTGGCAGATTTTGTGACCTTGCATGTAAGAGATAAGTATGTCATCTTCCTCCCTGGTCCATGTTCCACTTGGCGGGACGCCCGTCACATGAACACCTTACTAATTACAAGTGGCACTAGGAATACTAGCAGAGTAGTAGTGATAAATTTAATTTACTAGTTTAGAAATCCATAGATGAAATAAAGCTAGTTATCCATAAACCAATTCTATATATACAGGGTTATGGATTAGTGATCAATATTATGAGTACAGAGCACCCATTCATGTTAAATTTCTACAGCACAATTAGTGGAAGAAGCATCGCCAAGGTAATGCTCACCACTCTTGAGATATATGGAGATGGAAATAGTGTAATTAACACTCATTGAATATGCTAGCTATGCCATTTTTGGACCAACTTTATATTATAATATAGCGTGACTGGGACAGACAATACGATAGGATTGCTTTTCCTAACAGATTACTTCAATTTAAAGTTACATATTCATCTTCTATGTTTATATTTTAGGTTTAAATAAAAGGCTCTGTCTATACTCCATAATATACACATATTCACCACTTTGGTGATAATTAAATACAAATGTGGCAAATGCTTGGAAATTTGTAAAGGTAAACATGTCATAACGATAAGACTTGTAAGGTCTTAATGTGTCTTCCACTTCACGTGTGAATTTTGATTTCCGAACTAACAATTAATTGGTGATTGGTCTTATATGTTCATCGATTTTTAAGTGCTATAATTCAAATTTGCATACAAAGCTGTTCTCTACAAGTATTTGTGGTTATATAGCTGAATCAACGTTAGTGTCATATGTAACATCTCAAAGAATTTATTTTTTTTTTCTCTCTCTGTGTCTTACCCTCATCCAAGGTGGATTAATTCGAAACATATTTACCAATTCTTGGACCCTGCAACATTCGGATGAGCAACATCTAAAATTACTTTTGTTCTCTTTTAACAAGAAACTGTCTCTCTGAAACCACAAGCAACATGTTTATCAACCAATCTTAGATGGCGTTTGTTTTTTTTTTTTTTTTGGTTTAAAATCTTAATAGACCTAAATTAGTTTGAATTCTGAATAGAGATAAATGTCTGAATTTAAATGACATGTTTGTTTTTTTGTCTAAATAGTTAAAAATAAATATTAAGTTGTTTACTTTTTTAACTTAAAAATTCTAAAAACTAACATTTTTACATTTATTCCTTTACAAATTATAATGTTAAACAAATAATAAATATCTCAAAAGATATAAATAAGGTAATAAATTATCATAACATAAATCATATTCATTTGAGTACAACTCTTTAATATTTTATATCATATATGTTAATCAATTTTATTATAGTTTGGATGTTTTTATATGAAAAATATTCATAAAAAAATTATAAAGATAAATAATGCTAATTTGAACAAAATAAAAAGATAAAAATAATAATATTCTACCACTATATATTATCACAAGTTATATACAGATGGGTAATAATATGCAATTATTAAAATTTTTTTAGCTAAGGATAAAAATTAATTAATTAGATAGTGATATTTTGAAAAATATCTTTTAATGGTAGCATTTAAACTTTTTAGATTAAGTAAAAAGCTAAAAGATTAGCTTAATAACTTAATCGCTGAAAACAATCAGACTTAATGACGTAATTGATTAAAATTAAGTCAATTAAATCATTAAGTTAAAAAATAAATAGCCTCTTAGTCTTAATCACAGTGAACTTAAATACAATTAGGAAAAAGTCGGTGTTTAGATCATGCCAACCAGTTATCATCTCAGTCATAGTTAATAGTAGAAAGAAATCAAGAAAGTCTAGAATTTCGTTATTCTTATACGCACGCACACCCCTCCCCCTCACTCATCGGCACAACTCAATAATCCAATTGAATCCCATGATTCTCCACATATGATTCTCTATTATTTTTATATGTGTGCGCACGTAAAAATATATGAATAATTAAAATAGTTTATTATTTCATTTAATTATTAAAAAAATGACCTCTAACTTTCATAAAAATCACGTGGAATTCAACATAATAGATGATGTGTCTTTTAGCAGCAAATTATACGTATGACAAGTTGTCCTTGCATATTCCAAAAATTGTCATGTCGTTTTACACAAAAACCAAACGACATATTGTAAACAATATGCGTCATACATCATATTGTTTATTTTTATTAGCTTATGATGACACATTGTTTTATATGTAATCCTGCAAATGCCGTCATCTTTAGCATGCTTCCAAATGAAAATTTGAAATTTTTGGATGTAATGTCATTGAAAATATACAACTCATTATGTTTAAAGTGAAAATTTAAAATAGTAGTTTTTATAAAATAAATAAAAAAGCAATGTTAGGGGTGTTATATTTTTAATTTTTTGCGAAGTACATGTTTTTTTTTTTCCCAAAAGTCCATTTCGGGACAAATGAGTTTTGATTTTATTTTAGTTTTGCTAACAATTGTTCAATTTTATATTTTATAAATGCTCTCTCTATCCACATATGTTAAAATTACGGAATTTGAAATAAAATGTAATGCATGTACAACTTATATATATACACATATATATATATATATGTGTGTGTGTGTGTGTGTGTCTGTATATATATTTATGTATGTACGTATATGTATATGTATATATGAATAATTGAAATAGTTTATATTCCATTTAATTTTTCAAAAACAAACGATTTCTTATTTTTACAAAAACCACGTAGATTTCAACACAATAAATGAAGTGTCTTTGAGTAGCAAATTATAAGTATGACATGTCATTCTATTAGATTACAGAGGAATGTCATGTCGTTGTTATTAAAATGCAAATGACGGATTATAAATTTTATGCATCGGTGCATACTATATATGTTTTGTCATTTCTCCAAACATGATAGACATCATGTCTGTTGTTTATTTTATGATGGAGAACCAGTCGTTTCATTGGTGATGCTATAAACGACATGTCATCTTCAGTATGCTTGCAATAAAATGCGTAATAAAAATGATGAACTTACATGTGATGTACACATTAATTCTTTGCGGACTTGATCTTCCTAATTCCGATGCTGAAGGACATGGAAATCGAGTCTTAATTTACGATTGCAGCAGTGAAAATTAAAATTGTGCAATCGAAGAGTGCGGGAGAGCATAATTTGCTCTATAGTATCAACTTTCCTTTTTCGGAAGGGACTTGCTTATCTGGGCATCTGTGCTCTTGTTATTATCGTTAATAGCCAATGTGTCCAAATGCTGCTCAAAATTTAAGTCCTTTTTGGGCTAGTTTCAGATGCCAGTTTTCTTTTGCTCTTTTGCAATTAATTCCTTGTAGACCATTGTTGACGTCACAATAACATGTGATTGGGGCAGTACAGCTGCTAATTTGTTTTTATAGTTGTTACAATCTGCAGATTTTATAAAATTCGGAGTCAATTAAAATTCTAAATTTGGTACGATTATAGTGCAGTTGAGAGGTCTATCAAAAATATAATTTAGAAATCAATATAAGCCGATGGCTGAGAAATATACTCATATATTTAAGGAGATATCTCAAAAATCAATCCCAAAGGTTTATCATTGCCCTCAATAATTGTTGGAGTACCAACCACTACCGGGCCAAAACCTAGGTAATAGCTTAACTGTTGGATTAATAATGCGATGATAAAGTCAATTAGCAATAATACATAACTGTCACTTATTATTAGTTTGTTACCACATAATTGAAATAAAAGGAAGAAATATGCGTGCACGAGCCTTGTATCTCATGCTCAATATTCATTTCCGGACTCATTTCTCCATCCGGCTCATCATCAACAGCACTCATTTGACTGCCGAGCAAGTAGGAATGGCAATGGGGAGGGGAGGGGAGGGGAGGAGACCCACCACCCCGTACCCATCCATCCCCAGTACTCTACATATGTCTATGTTCTCTCTCTGTCCCCGACAAAATTGTTTCAAGGAATCCTCGTCTCCTCTCCGAATAATATTAGGAAATCACCCGAGGGTTCCCAATCCCTGAATAACTGATACGCTTTTAGTTTTCAATTTCAATTTAATCATATTAAAATAAAACATTTAAATAAAAATAAAGTTTGGCAATATATCTTACATTAGAAAATACAATGAGATAAATGAAATAGATATAGATACTACAATGAAATTTAAACAAAAGTTACATTAGAAAATACAAATCACCATAATAATTATCTTTGTCAATTTTCATAATCCTACAAAAAAAAAAGATTGCTTTCATATCAACAATGAGATAAATGAAATGGATATAGATACTTAATCAATATTTCTAATAAAAGTATTTACCTCTTGTGCCTCTTTCTTCTCTTATTCTTCCTTAAGGAATGAGTAAATTGAGAGATAGCCTCATGTTTCAAATCTAAAACAATAAAAATAATATAAGTAATGTAACTTCTAAGTGAAAATATTAATAATTATATAATATAATTACAATGTAAAATAAACTCATACTGTCATTGTAAACTCGTAGCCGACTTTGACAATACATTAAATCCTCCAATGTGTTAGATTGAAGCTTGTTATAGTACTCGACTACTGATGTTAAAAGATGATTCGAAAGCAACAATTATAATTAGAATTGCCAAAATATCTCTAGCAATTCGCATCAATATAGGGTATCGAGGGTCCCCATCCTCGTGGGGATTTCTGCCATCCATACGAGGAAGGGCAAGGGGAAAGGATCACCATGGTCATCAATACCGTTTTTTATATGCATTTTATTAGGCTCAGTTGCATTGAAGCATCACCAACATAGAGCATCTCTTAAAACCATTGGATGCATGTTATTACAATTATTTTAAATTCAGCCACATAAATTAAACAGTTTTAGAAGTTGTTCTATGTTGGAGTTACTCTTACTTAGCAAATTTATTATTTGTTCTTACCAAGAAGAAGATGAAGAACTGAAGAAGCCAAGAAAGAAAACATGTTCTGGAATCTCAAGTGAATAAATGTTCCCTTTTATTTATTTATTTACATAATAGAGTGGTACAATTTCAAATAAAATAGTGATAATTTTATAAATTTTTCATAATGGCATTTTTTATAAATTTGTCAAAAATTTGGATGCGTTGCAGCCCAGCCCAATCCACATGTAGCCTCGCCACTAGGTAATACTCTTATGCTATTTCACCATATGAGAATAGCTTTTCCTTTAATAAAGTTTAGAATCTTTGAATAAATTAGTACATTTGTGGGTGTGTGGGTGTGTGAGAGAGATAAAGTGAACAATAAAATATACATTACACCAACAATATTATTGCAACATATACCTCAATTGGAAAGCTAAATTAATGGCAAACCAACTATGCATTACATGGCTTGATCTAATTTCAACTTATGTGATCAAAATGTTTTCTCATTTTTCAACTATATTTGAAAGGACTTCAATCTTTTTTTTAAAATTAGCTTAATTTATTATATTATAATTTTTTTATCATTTAACTCACATAATTTTGGTAATTGGTCCCCTCCTTATTATTATTATTTTAAATACTACTTTTAACTCTAAAATCAATATAATATAAATTTTATTTTAGTTAAAATTATTATAATATACAATTAAAGATATGGCATGTGCACATTTTATATTTGTAAGTAAATTTTATCCTATATTATGTACATTTTACTAAGTTATTTTCTTACAACAATTTAATAGTAAGATTTACCAAACGCTCATAACTGCTTTCAAAATTCATAACATTTTTAAAAATAAAATTTACCAAACACTTAACTGATTCTTTTTACAATTAATTATTTCTGCAGCACAACTAACAACAATTATTTTAAAAGGTACAACATTACTAAACTGGCCCTAAATATGTATTATAAGATCATATTGCAATATATGCACATGTTAAAATTGTAATTCAATAGATTAACTTTAAATTTATTTTTCTTCCTTTAGCAAGTCTTAACGACACGCGGATATGAGAGGAATTTATTTGTTAGAAAAAAAAAAGGAGATCTAGTTGGCGTAACAATATTGAATTTTTTCATTTGGTTAATGTTCTATTCTTAATGACAAAAATAAAATGAAATAAAATAATATTTCCGAAAAGAACTACAACCTAATTTGGTTTTCAATTGATTTTAGGGATCTAGCTATTGTGCAACGGGTACACCACACCCCTCTTTTTTTTTTTTTGTGCTACCACCTTTAGATCTAACACAAAAGTAGTTTCAAGGGCAGGGATGTGTTTGTTTGTTTTTTAACAATGCAAACCCTGATATTTACTGAAAATTTAGAAAAATTAAAGCTTACAAAATTTTGTGCCAATGTCATTTTTTTCCAAATTTTCTCAACACAAATCACTAATCATCATCGTTGTGTTGTAGAATCCACTTTTGTAAGTTATAATCAAGAGATCAAACATACCAGATGCATCAAAGACAATGAAAACTAAGACAGATTTTGAAATTTTGTTAAACCTCTCATTTTTTATCATTTGCTAAAATATTCTTTTTACCTAAGAAAAGAAACTCATTGGCATAATAAGAGAAGTTTTATTGATACAATAATAATAATAATAATCCAATTATTAGAGAGTCCTAGAGTTAGATTATTTAAGGAGAAAATATAGAGACACATGAAGGAGAAGAGGGGAATAAGACATGTAAGAAAACATAAACAATTTCAATTTACTTACACCTGAATTTCATTGTATGATGAACAAATTATGTGTACAAAAATATATTTATGTGATTTTCTTTTATATATAAAGTTCAATTCATTATTGCTTATGTGATATAGAGCAAATGAACCTTAAGGCAACAAGGAAGTAGCTTTAATGAGAATGTCAAGTTTCTCTTATTGCTTGCAATTGATTAATTATAGGTTTAATTGAAAATCGAAAAAACAAGGAAGAATTTAGAAGCGAGAGGTTGAAGAAAGAGGAAAAATAAATTACTTTAATAAACTCTAAATATGGAAGAGATTGGGGGTGCAGTCAAAAAAGGCAAAAAGAAGGGGTATGGTGCGCGCATTGCACCATAGCTCAGTCCTGATTTTAGACATACAACTTTGGTTTTTAATTTTTATTTACGAATGGAGTTAAATAGGTCTCATTCGAAGTGCTTCAAAGATTATGCTAATAATGTTCGTTAATGACAATATCGAGAGATGAATTTTCTTAAATGAAAAATTATTTTACTACATTGAAAGCCATAGATAACATATTAATTACTGTTGGAAAATTGATGGGTGAAGTAGACACGCAACTGAAGTGAAATTGAGAAAATAATGAGATATAAAATCAGACTAAGACACCAAAATTACGTAGTTCAGCTTTTAACCTACGTCCACGAGCGAAGACAAAAGAAAAATATTTCATTATATAGGGAGAATTACAAATATTTTGAGATAAATTCCTCACTACCCAAAACCTAATTCATTACACCCACACTCTCATATATAAATATTGAAAACAAATGCTTATAAAGAGAAACTTAATTTTCTCTCTTTTATAAGCTCTCGGATGCACTCAAAATCGGGCGCAAAACTCCTTTGCATAACTTCCCCGTTATAGCCAATTGTTGGCTAACAATTCCACAAGTTAAGTTTGGCAGCCACCTAACTCGTCCACCTCCATTTCATTTTTGTCCATGATCGGCAATTACCAAATCAAAATGTCAATGACGGCACCGAATTTCTAGAAGCCTTGTACTGATTTTCAACAATTTCTAGAAGCCTTATAATGATTTTCAACAGTTACAAAAGTGACAACCCATTATTAGGACCAAAGTTGAGCTGAAGTCTAGCTAATTTCAATTTGCGTTTGTAGAATGGGCACTGCATGCATGCATGCATTAATTGGAATCTCCCGGCACTTGAAGTCCCTCTTGTTGTTGTTGTAATTAAGCTGATTGCATTTTAATATGTAGTTCTGCAAGAGAGTCCAATCCCAGCTCATCTCATTTTCTAGACCGATATGTGCTTGGATGGTGACATTTATCTTGTTTCTCTATCCAAGCTTCTTTCTGCAACTACAACAAACCAAAATTAAGATCAATGTAATTTTATGTAAAGTTTTAGTATCGAGGTCAAATGTTTATTTATAAATGACATATATAATTTTTACCCTGGGGAGGAGTGGGCACTGAGCTCAAAATTCTTTGAAATGTCATGAACAACGATCGATCATACCTAATTAGCAAGCTAATTAGAAATTCCAATTGAATGATCAGCAACATGTTGATGAGAAGAAATTTCAACCCAATATTTCTTCTCCATAGATATCATACCGAACCTGAGATTTTTTTGTGAAAATATTGTCAGCTGAAGCCAGTGAACTTATACGGGCAAAGAAAGACTAATGCCAGATTAATCGATTTTGCCACCATTTGAAAACATCTTGTAATTAATAAAGGCAGGAGACTAATAATGGCATTTTGGCACATGCATGAATTTAACGGTACATAAATATATCCATTATTGCATATCTACATCTAAGATTTACAAAATCTGGTAAAATCTTATCATTTAATAGGATTATGTTTTATATATTTGAACATTATTCACGTGCACAGCCTAAAAGAACAATACTACTTATTTAGTATTTTTATATGTCAAACATTTTCAAATAGCACCGTTAATGTTGGACCTTAATCAATTAGTTCACCGTAACATCGCATTCTGTATGAAACTTTCAAATTATACGTTTCTTATTATTTGCGTAATGTTATTGTACACTAGTACAGATCTGTTTATTTATTACTATTCATATATGGGAACAACAACATTTCATGGATGTCATCAAAATAATGTTACAACAACTATTTTGATACATTACATGAATAATACATGAATAATATTATAACGTGTAAGTACTAATACTACTATACGATCAGCAAACGTTTTGTCATTTTTCAATTATTATTTAAAAATTGATCTAATTGAACTTATATGATAATATTTTGTCCTTTTTAATATTAATAGTAATGCTTTTAAATTTTTATCAATTTTTTATTTAATTTGTCACACTTGCTAATTGTCCTTTTATTTCATATTTAATATCTTTTAAAAACAAAAAGACTTGTCTTTTTTCACATGGTGCTGGAAATATATTTCAGAAGAAGCATATAACGAAATAAACCCAATTTTTCTATGGTATTTTAGTCACTTTATTGACTTAAGGGCATTTTAGTTTTTTTAAGTCCCTAACAAACCCTAGGGCCATGCTTTTTTTTTTTTTTTGAATTACATGAGACTAATGCTCAGATTACAACTCATATTATATGTGATTTACAATCTATATTTACAACTACTGAGACCCGTTTACATCAATTCTGATATGACACCGCTCAGATTTTAAACCCTCTCAAATATTCGAGGGACGTCAAACTCCCATATTGGGAGAAAGACTACCTTCACTCAAGCTCTGAAGCTCCAAGGAAGGAAATATAAATTAAACTCCTGCAATGCGTCTGCGGGGGCTCGAACCACTTCCTTCGCACTTGTGAGGGAGTGGCTCTACCACTTGGGCAAGTGCGTGGCTCTAGCCACTTGGGCTAAGCCCAAATGGTTACCCTAGGGCCATGTTTGGTTTAAAGAAAGGGAAGGAAAGGAAAAAAGTGAAATGAAAGGGAAGGGAGAAGAAAGGAGTTGAGGAGAATAGTAAAATTAAATTTCATTATTTGGTTTGACATAAAAGATAGAGAAAAGAATTACAATTTTTTTCTTTGGACGAATTTATCATTGACCTTAAATATTAAATTACCTATATTAATAAGTTTATCAATTAATCTGAGAGATTATGTTAGTTTTTGAGAAAATATAAATGAAACTGAGCAGAAAATTCACGTATTTAAAAACACGACCATAGTTGAAGATGTACCTCGTAATCTTCTCCCATCACCATTATTCCTTTCTCTCTGTTTGTGCGTATATTTGGCTCAGTTGGTTAAAGCGTCGTAATACTAACGCGAAGGTCGCAGGTTCGAGATTACACCACATCAACCGATAATAAGCGTTTATTAGTTTTATAACAAGCATAGTTTGTTAATTTTTTTCAAGTAAGGACATGGTTAGTTTGCTTCGCTAAGGATTCAAGACCTATATGGTAGAAATAAAAAACTGTATAAACACAAGGGCCTGATGTTATTTTCCGATTAAACCATTGATTTATGTACCTCACAGTTCACATGCAATTTGACTTGAGTAATTGTTAGTGCCTCGGAACTTTGGAAAGGAAGTTTTTAAAGGAAGGTAAGGTCGGTGATATTGATGGGAACTCAAAATGTATAAAGAGAATAAAAAATGATATTTTTTTTTATTTTCTTGCTTTGACTTATTTGGGAAAAGCATTATGGAATCACATGGGATTTAATAATTACATTAAGCGAAACAGACCTTTTTTCAGCTATTATGTAAAGATTTCACATAATAAAATATATAAGTAGATTGTAGTAAATAAAAAATAAAAAAAATATTAAATTAATTCTCCCCAAAGTTAGTGGGATAAAGATTTTAACTTTTAGACGTTAGCAAGCGAAATCAACTAATTTTAGAGACAAACTAAAAAAGTATTGGGCATAGAATTTTGTTAAATGACGCCAAATCCATTACATAGCTATAATATAATTCATAAAATATATGGTTGGACTATCAATTTGTCTTGTTTAGCTGTTATTATTGATAAATATGACCAAGACCAAACCATTTTAATTAAGCAAGATTCTTAAAATAGGATATTTTGAATATCCTTACAAGTATCAGAGATTAATTTTAATTTGAAATAATGATATAATATTTGGTAATATTTGATATATTTATCCCTCCGTACTACATATAGAAGAGTACAAGTTCCTTAAATTTTGCAAGATTGATTTGTGGTCATCAATGCATGGAGACTAAAATAATCAAAAGAAAAGATACGAGGAAGAGACAAAAGAATCCGAGAGATAAGATGTGATGTCATTTTCAATAGATGTACTTTTAAGTTTAGCTATAAATCTTTTGCATGTTAAACTTTTCAGCCGAGCAATCAAAAGAAAGGAAAGACATTTCCTGTCGCTCCTGAACATCAACTCGTTTGCTTTCAATTGTTTGTTCCTCGAAATCCCTACCAATAATATAAAAAGTAAAAGAATACATTATTATTTCACAGAAGAAGCAACTGAATGCTATTTAACAAAAACTGTTACATAAAAAAAGTAAGAAAATAAACTTAGCCTAAGATTTTAGGATGGGATTAGTATTGGGCTATTAGCCGTTATAACTAATTGCAAAACATGATAAAGGGCGGAAAAAAACAATCGTGTGTCTTTAAGATAAGATGTGATGTCATTTTCAATAGATGTACTTTTGAGTTTAGCCAAAAATCTTATGCATGTTAAACTTTTCAACCGAGCAATCAAAAGAAAGGAAAGACATTTCCTGTCGCTCCTGAATATCAACTCGTTTGCTTTCAATTGTTTGTGCCTCGAAATCCCTGCTACTAATATAAAAAGTAAAAGAATACATTATTATTTCACAGAAGAAGCAACTGAATGCTATTTAACAAAACATGTTTGTTGTGAAAATTTTAATATACTCGCAAGCGCACGAATCTAGATATAGAATAGTGGTAACGAGGTCGAACCCACAGGGATTGTTATAAATTAAAAAGTCTAATTTAAATCTAAAATTAATATTAATCCTAACCTAGTTGAGCAAATTGAATTTTAAAAGAAATTAAACTAATTAAAATAAGAAAACAATTAAAGCAAATGAGAATTCAATAAGACAAAGATTACTAAGGTTTCAGAATCCACCACTATTCAACTAGTAATTATCTACTTATTAATTAATCCCCAAGTTTAGAGTGACAACTCTAAATCAATTTATGTCATCTCATGAATATAACAATTAAGCCCAATTAAAATCAATCTTATGTAGATTCTTTTTCTACTTAATAGTATGACATCTAAGAATCCCATGTAAACATATTGAATAACAAAGAGTCAAAGTTTTCCTAAGCATTCTATGTAAACAATTTAATGAAAGACATAGAATCAAAAATAATCATGTATAAATTTCATAGATCCAAGCATAGATTTAATTGAATATTAATCTTAACAGCCAATAATGCATGACAGAATTAGTGAAAAGATTTAATAACACCCAATTAATCATGTGAAATAAAAACCATAAACATTAAAGCTCACATATAGGGAATTAATTAAATAAAAAGATAATTATTTCATTGAATAGGGCTTCATCCTTAACCTCAATATAAAAAATTTAACTAGACATACTTAAATTGGGAGCAACAAAATAAATAAAACCAGCCATAGGAAGCCGAACAGCTGCTGCTTTTCCTCTCTGTCCTGCGTCTGTCTTTTTCTTCTCCCTCTCCCTGGCGGCTTCCCCTTTTCCAAAACCAAAGTTTTGCTTTTATATTTACTCTTAAAAATGGGCTCCACCGACTTTGTCACTTCTCAAGCCAAAAAGGCTTGGCCTTTTTTTTTTGTTTTACTTCACCACGTGCCCACCATTTATAATTGCATTAGGATTACTTTTTTTTTAATGCCCTGCAATTGTTACTCACGTGCTGGCCACTTTAGTCTTAAACTTCTTCTTTGTTTGCACGAACATGGAGAATTCAATTTATTGGTTTCGGCTTCTTCGGGGTAAATTTCATGCGCATCTACTTAATTGCTTCCACAAATTGAGTTGATCTTCAATGCTTTCCAATTGTTATTCTTTATACAATTTTCATCCAAAATCTCCAATTAATTTCATATTCAATAAAATAATTTAATTAATTAAAAATAACAAATAATAATAACTAGCAATTATATAATAAAGAGTAAACTATGTATGTAAATTATGCTCATCACTATTACACAAAAAAAGTTAGAAAATAAACTTAGTCTAAGATGTTAGGGTAAGACTAGTATTGGGCTATTAGCCGTTGTAACTTATTGCAGAACATGGTAAAGGGTGGAAAAAAACAATCGTGCGTCCTTAAGATAAGATGTGATGTCATTTTCAATAGATGTACTTTTGAGTTTAGCTATAAATCTTTTGCATGTTAAACTTTTCAGCCGAGCAATCAAAAGAAAGGAAAGACATTTCCTGTCGCTCCTGAACATCAACTCGTTTGCTTCCAATTGTTTGTGCCTCGAAATCCCTGCTAGTAATATAAAAAGTAAAAGAATACATTATTATTTCACAGAAGAAGCAACTGAATGCTATTTAACAAAAACTGTTACATAAAAAAAGTAAGAAAATAAACTTAGTCTAAGATTTTAGGATGGGACTAGTATTGGGCTATTAGCCGTTGTAACTTATTGCAGAACATGATAAAGGGCGGAAAAAAACAATCGTGTGTCCTTAAGATAAGATGTGATGTCATTTTCAATAGATGTACTTTTGAGTTTAGCTATAAATCTTATGCATGTTAAACTTTTCGACCGAGCAATCAAAAGAAAGGAAAGACATTTCCTGTCGCTCCTGAACATCAACACATTTGCTTTCAATTGTTTGTTCCTCGAAATCCCTACCAATAATATAAAAAGTAAAAGAATACATTATTATTTCACAGAAGAAGCAACTGAATGATATTTAACAAAAACTGTTACATAAAAAGAGTAAGAAAATAAACTTAGTCTAAGATTTTAGGATGAGACTAGTATTGGGTTATTAGCCGTTGTAACTTATTGCAGAACATGATAAAGGGCGGAAAAAAACAATCGTGTGTCCTTAAGATAAGATGTGATGTCATTTTCAATAGATGTACTTTTGAGTTTAGCTATAAATCTTATGCATGTTAAACTTTTCAGCCGAGCAATCAAAAGAAAGGAAAGACATTTCCTGTCGCTCCAGAACATCAACTCAAAAAAAAAAAATAGTTTTTGCCCCGAAATCTCTGCCAATAATATAAAAAGTAAAAGAATACATTATTATTTCACAGAAGAAGCAACTGAATGCTATTTAACAAAAACTGTTACATAAAACAAGTAAGAAAATAAACTTAGTCTAAAATTTTAGGATGGGACTAGTATTGGGCTATTAGCCGTTGTAACTTTTTGTAAAACATGATAAAGGGCGGAAAGAAACAATCGTGTATCCTTAAGATAAGATGTGATGTCATTTTCAATAGATGTACTTTTGAATTTAGCTAAAAATCTTATGCATGTTAAACTTTTCAGCCGAGCAATCAAAAGAAAGGAAAGACATTTCCTGTCGCTCCTGAATATCAACTCGTTTGCTTCCAATTGTTTGTGCCTCGAAATCCCTGCTAATAATATAAAAAGTAAAAGAATACATTATTATTTCACAGACGAAGCAACTGAATGCTATTTAACAAAACATGTTACACAAAAAAAGTAAGAAAATAAACTTAGTCTAAGATGTTGGGGTAGGACTAGTATTGGGCTATTAGCCGTAGTAACTTATTGCAGAACATGATAAAAGGTAGAAAAAAAATCGTGTGTCCTTAAGATAAGATGTGATGTCATTTTCAATAGATGTACTTTTGAGTTTAGCTAAAAATCTTTTGCATGTTAAACGTTTCAGCCGAGCAATCAAAAGAAATGAAAAACATTTCCTGTCGCTCCTGAACATCAACTCGTTTGCTTCCAATTGTTTGTGCCTTAAAATCCCTACCAATAATATAAAAAGTAAAAGAATATATTATTATTTCACGGAAGAAGCAACTGAATGCTATTTAACAAAACTATTACATAAAAAAAGTAAGAAAATAAACTTAGTCTAAGATTTTACGATGGGACTAGTATTGGGCTATTAGCCGTTGTAACTTATTTCAGAACATGATAAAGGGCCGAAAAAAAAAATCGTGTGTCCTTAAGGTAAGAGGTGATGTCATTTTCAATAGATGTACTTTTGAGTTTAGCTATAAATGTTATGCATGTTAAAGTTTTCAGCTGAGTAATCAAAAGAAAGGAAAGACATTTCTTGTCGCTCCTGAACATCAACTCGTTTGTTCCAATTGTTTGTGCCTCGAAATCCCTGCCAATAATATAAAAAGTAAAAGAATACATTATTATTTCATAGAAGAAGCAACTGAATGCTATTTAACAAAAACTGTTACATAAAAAAAGTAAGAAAATAAACTTAGTCTAAGATTTTAGGATGGGACTAGTATTGGGCTATTAGCCATTGTAACTTATTGCAGATTATGATAAAGGGCGGAAACAAAAAATCGTGTGTCCTTAAGATAAGATATGATGTAATTTTCAATAGATGTACTTTTGAGTTTAGCTAAAATTCTTATGCATGTTAAACTTTTCAGTCGAGCAATCAAAAGAAATGAAAGACATTTCCTGTCGCTCCTGAACGTCAACTCGTTTGCTTCCAATTGTTTGTGCCTCAAAATCCCTACCAATAATATAAAAAGTAAAAGAATACATCATTATTTCACAGAAGAAGCAACCGAATGCTATTTAACAAAAACTGTTACATAAAGAGAGAGTATAAGCCAGCAATTGAAACAGTTCTAGGGATAAAATAATCTTTTAACATGAACGTTTACAAGTGCTTCGGTATTATTGCTTAACCGGTCTACTTCTCTTTTCCCCAATTTTAACTAAAATTAATTTTTAGGTATTAATATATGTGTGTACACACAAGATTTATTAATTTTGGGTGGTGATATTTGCACCTATTTTTAAAAAATTCACGTTACTTTAACAATATCAAATTAAGATAAATTTGAATAAATAACTAATTAAATTTCCATTAATATGAGTACTGAACTTCTATAAAACTAAAAATATATATCTATGGCATGATGACTAAAAACATTTAATGTACATGAGAATACAATATTTATCTCTTGAAATTTATTGATTGTGAGAAGGATCAGGAGCAGCTCAACCGTTTATAAGACTTGAAAGACCAATTGTATCATCTTTTAATTTAGTTAGGACTTTTTACTACTTGTGCCAAATTTATTAAGAGTTTCTTTTTGAAATTGCACTCAATTATTGAAGAAAAATGCAAAGTAATTTTTCTAAAGACTAACACTTTTTTGTTTTTATCAAATAGAGTAAACAGACAATTTTTCATAGAAGCAAGCTATGGACATAAGATTTTTTTAAAAAAAATTAATTGAGACAACTAAATAACACAATTAATTAATAGAAGAATAGAAAGATAAAACCTAACAATTTTAAATGAACTCTCATATTAACTTTAATGGTTTGAGGCTTTGAGTGGTGACTACGATCATGGAAAGTTAAAACAAAGGAAAAAGGTTAAATATTTTTTTTTGAGGAGCCAAAAAAATAGTGGATTAGTCAATAAAAATAAGAAAAATAATTATTTAATTCTGACATAAAATATAGATTTTATATGGAATGATATTATTAATTAAGGATTTGGATTCAATAATCAGCTGATCAGTATTCAACTCTTTATATTTTTTTTGTCACACATGTATGTATAGCAATGTATGATTGAGATTTATTTAGTTTTATGTATTCTCATCAAATAATTACTAATTGTTTCTTTTTAAGAAGTTAGTAAAAAAATCTGCTGGGCACTAAATCCAAATCCATTAATTATAATGCTCAATAGAGATAGCTATATTATAGGCATTTACATTGTCTAAAATATAAAACAACATGTTTAACATAAATTTGAGGCCCTTAATAAATAATAGGGCTTGACAAAGTTGTGTAAGCGAAGAGTTAATCCTGAGAAAGATCAAATTGATTAATTGTTTAAAATTTTTTTTTCTAAATTTTATAAAATAATATTAATTTTTTATAAATAATAATTTTTAGAAAAGGATGGATTCACACAATTTGTGAGATGAAAATATTCCCACCCTTTGTGAATATAATCTGTTGAGTTTATATGCTTTTTTCTTTCTATTTCTTCTCCTTTGTCTTGCTATGTAAAAATAATCATTGGCAACAAAGGTAATAATAATATTTACATTTTCTTTAACATTTATGTTTGTGCTTTTGACAAGCTCAACCAACTTGCTAGTGCAATTATCATGAATGCTGTGTCTGTGAGAGATGATCTTCTGTTATAAATATAATAGGTCATGTATTGCATGCCATAGTTTTGGGTGGGCGAAGATTATTATCTTTTTACTCCATTTTTTTTCTTCTTCGTAAAGTTTTGGAAAACCTCTAAATAATCGGCCATGCTCTTTGTCGAGATCTACACTTTAATGTTAGAGGATGTATATATTGAAATATTGAAGGGAATTAAAATAGTGTAGGAAATAGTGTGGGAAATAGTAGTGTGGGAAATATTAGAGGATGTACTTCATCCCCGCATTTTGAACATGTAATCATGAATATCTTCGACTGATTTATGTCCTTTAACAAAGATTTAATGAATTATGGCTATTTTGAGACTCTTGATAGCATAATGATTGGATGTATCATTATTCCATTTGATATTATAGATTGGAATTACCAATGGCTCAACTAGCGAAAGAAACACGATTTGGAAGAAAAACAAGAAAGTTTGGATAAATGGACTCACTTAATCTTTGCTAAATTTGTTCACATTATACCAACCGACAAGTTTCTTAATGCTTTTGTGAAGGATGTTGTGATTGAACTTAGCTGAGTGTTGATATCTAATGCAACGTAGGAATCCATATTACATTAGAATTAGTGTCCTTGTTAACTAAGGTTTAGGACTTTTATTTTATTTTTCTAGTTTAAAACTTTATTTTCCTTTTTGTTCATGGTTTAGGATATTTACTACTAGTATAAATATCCCTCTCTTGTAGCCTTTGAAAGCAAATTTTGATTTTCAATAATCAAATTGAGATACCAAATATTAACAATCTAATAACTTTTATTTCAAACATTACAATCTAATAATTTTTATTATTAAAGAAGAATACAACATGCCAGCAAAACTTACGAGAATATTGCAACAAGATCAGTCCAACCAAGCTTTGTGCCTCGTCATTTAAGAATTTTATCGTACCATACATTACTCTCTGTTATTTTAGTTTAAAGAGAGGTTCTATTTTAGATTAAAGGGAGGCTCAACCAAGTGGTAGTTGTGGTGACCATCATCGAAATATACAATTAAAACTGGAGAAATTCATTTAAAATAGCAGGAAACAATGTGAAAAAAAAAAGTATTTTCATGGGAACCCAAAATTAAGTCGAACGTTTCGTTGTTGTGCATTAAGCCACTTTAGAGAGCTGTCTTGAGTTTTTCTTTCATTTGCACATTTTTTGATTTACCTACTAACTGTTTATGTCATACAAACCCCGGCTTATTATGTAGAGGAGAATCCAGTTCTACCAAAATATCTTATGTTACTTTAGTTCTAATTCACTGTTAATCAAGTTTTTCATCACGATCAAAGGACAGCGGGAGAGAAAGAAATCTAAGTGCATGTAGCATGTTGCGTTTATTTTATTTTACTTTTTTCTTAATCATATTACACAACACTTTCTCAATAGTTCACTTCTTTATTTTTAAATCTTTATTTTTTTCAATGAAATGGGCAAGTCAATAATAATAATAATAATTAAGAGTTCAAATTAACTTTTCTAAATTAGACTCATGAGGTGGTAATTTAGGTAGATGAGTGGAACTTGCGTCTTTAGATAAAGAATAGAGCTATTGACACCCCTCTAAACTCCTGATAAAACATTGTTCAATGGTATTTACAAATTTAACCCTAAATTAAGTTACATCCCTTCCTCTTGTATCTTTTGCAATTTTCATTCGTATAGCGAAAGTATAGCTCTTGGCTGTTGGCTATTGTAGATATCAAAATATAATTTTAAGGCTTTCACTTCCAATATTCAAATCAATATCAAACATTGAAAAATAAATAAATAAATAAATAAATAATTAGAAGGAGAATTTAACAACAAATGGAAACAATATTAATAAAGTTGAGGATTATTCAAAGTGAAAGAGATGTTTCAAAGGAGAATGAGAAGTTAAAATTAAGAAATCATGATTGCGTTACTATGCCTTCTTTTTTAGAAGACTGTTAATCCAACTTGTGATAATTGTAAAAATATTGAAAAAAATGATAAACGAACGAAAGCGCAACGTGGGGACGACAGAAAACGCGTTCCCTCGTCCAATTTTTTTTGGTGGAACCGATAATAAATAGTAAAATAAAAAATAAAAAATGAAAAAAAATGCTCAAATATCTTCAATCATTTGAAACCTATCCCCTTAGTCTTGTCCCGTCCCTCTCCACTTGTTCTCGTTAGTCACTTGGTCCCTTCGTTTTCCGTTTGTATATTTAGCAGGACTTCTTTTTTAACCCATAAGGCAACCATTTTGCCTTCTATTCAAGAAACAAAAGCACTTTCAGCTTAGCTAAAGGGTCTGTTATTAATTAAAAGTGAATAATCTATAAGCAGCTGGTTAATGAAAGTTGAGACAAGCCTTGTTTAAAGCTATCCAAACGGTGCCTTAAACCTATCGCCGAGTTCGAACTGTTTAGTGCTGCTAATCAAAGGTCATCTTCAATAAAACAATTTAACAAAAAATAAGTGCAAACAGTTGAGCGATTTTTTAATTTGAGAAGTTTCGCTCAAATTAATAATTAGCACACAGCTTCAATTGTTTAATACCACTTCCTAAAACAGATGATTTATTGGGTAGCGTTCAAAGGTTCTATCTAATGCATTGAAATTTTCAACCAAAATGTTTAAGATAAGGAATATAGAAGAACGTTTTTTACTGTAAATATAAGATGGCAAATGCATTGAATATGAAGAAAATGTTCAGCCCAGATGCTGTATATGATCATGACCCATTTCAAAATATGCTTGTTTGAGAATCTTTTCTTTCTTACTGTAAAAAATAATAATAACAATAACAAAATAGCAACGATAAAAAAGAAGGGTAGCTAAGCTGCTAGGAACCTTTTTATATATAGTAAAGATATAAATGGTTTGAGGAACAGCGGCTAACATTTTTGTCCCCAATGCTGCTAAATGGTAATATTCACCAGAGTGCTTTTGCAGGAAGCACACAATATTTTGTTTATGAGAAGAGTTTTTTTTTTTTATTTTTTAATTTAACTCATATTATATGTATAATAGTATGATATTATGACTATTTATTCTGGGGCAAGTTTACGTGATTACACGACAGCTTCAGTTAGATAAACCCTCTCGAATATTCGAGAGACGTCAAACTCTATAGGACACACGGAGTTTATATCAATTACGATATGGCGTAAGATTTTAAACCCTCTCGAATATTCGAGGACGCCAACTCATATGGGAGAAAACGCCTTCATGCTCGGCGCTACTGAGAAGAAATATAAATTAAACTCTCAGAATGATCTGGGGCTGAACCACTTCACACTCATGATGGAATGTTCCACTTATGGTGATTTTGTTTATGAGAAGGGTTAATAGTGGAATGAAAGTGCCATTTTGGAAGTGATCGATATTTCCAGTTATTTTTATTGGTGTATTTACTAAAGAGGTTTTGTAAGGATTATGGAGGAGTACCAACAGCTCCTTTGTAAATAATTTGAGCCAAAATTTGATAAATTTAAGTTCGACTTTTTATTAAATGAATCATAATAATCAGCCCATTTAATAAACAAACAAACGAATCAGTTTGTTTAACTTAAATTTTATTTTTAATTTAACTTTAAAACCATGTATAATATCACTTGAATATTATATAATATTTAATATTACTTTTCTTTTTGTATTTCTTATCAATCAATTAGAAAATTACCTTTAGAGGTTAATAAAAATAATTTTAATTTTAAAATTTTAAAAATAAATAAGTTTCTTAAACGAACAATGAACTCAAATAATCCATTTATTGAATGAGACTCATTTATTAATTCAATCAATATTTTCATACCCAAATTCATTTATTTCTAATCAAATCATGTACCACTTCAGACCTAAATTACTATCACTAAGGCCTGCATCCGAAGAGGTCAAATCTATGTAGCCATCACTTTCTATTTCTATTATTAAAATTATTAAAATTGTTCATTATCACTTTAAAATTACTATCGATAGGGCCCGCGCGCCAAGAAGTTAGGTTAGCTATCACTTTACATTATAAAAAAAATATTGGAGATTATAAGATTAATAATGTTCATTATCACTTTATATTATAATTGTCAATTAAAATAGGAATGCTAAATGTCAATCACTATCAGAAACTGACGACCATCATAGACCCTTCGCTGTGACAATTACTTCTAAACAATCACTAAGACATTTGGATTTAGGAAAAAAGATACTCACATTTCTAAAGTTTATAAAAATAATCATGTAGTTTCGTAAATTTTTAATAAAAAATATTAATTTTTTTATTATAATATTCTTAAAAGACAGTAATTAAAAATTTAATTTTAAAATTTTTAATAAATATAAATATAATTTAAATAGTTCAATTTGTCTAGTAGACTGTAGACTAATAATAATATAATATTTTTAATATTTAAACAATCTTTAAATTAAATTATTATATTTATTTTAATAATACACTTGTAATTATTATAAAAATTTTAAATAAATCTTTGGGTTAAATAGATGTTACTTAAAATATATATTATGTATTAATAATATTAAAATTATTTTATATAATATTGAAAATAATTTAAATTTTATGTATTTGTTTTAATATTATGTTTGTATTTATTATAAAATTTAGTTAAATATAATATAAGATTGAAAAGTGTTAAAATATTTTTTCTATATATTGAAATTATTTTAATATATATATATATATATTTTGTTATATTTATTTTAATATTATATTTCTATTTATTGTAAAACTTTGGAGCCAATTTTTTTGAGTTGTTAGAGTCAAAGGATATTATAGTCAAAAGAATATCTTATTGATCTTTATTAAAAACTTGGGGTATATGTTTTAAACTTTGAGAGCATTCGTGTCTTTTTATCTTGGAGTTATTGGGTATAAATACAGTAATGGTTGAGACTTTCATTCCCAAAAAAGTAATAATTGAAGTTTCTGCCTCAATAAAACGCTAATTTTTCTCTAATTGATTGGCCCAATTACCCTTTAGGACAATTGACCATCATTTCACTATTTATATATTATATAGTCATGGATGTTGTTATAAGGAAAAAATATAAATACACCCCAATATTTAGGTAAATAGACAAAAATTTCCTAACATTTTAAAAAATATATTTACACCCTTATTTACTAAGAGAAATAGTAATTTTTAACAGAAAGTACCGTTATACTCTTCTAGAATATAAAAAAATTTGTTGATTATTCAATTTGTCCATATATTATTAATAAAATTATAAATATACTATCATTGCCCAATTTTTCTATTTAAATTTTTATCAAATTTCCTCTTCAAGCCAAATAAATTTAATTCATTCTTAAAAATAAAAATAAATAAATTAGTTATTAATGTTAACTTATTTTTCAATTAATACCATAATAAACAATATAAAAATTACTTATAAATATACAAATTTAAATAATAACATGTAGAAAATTATTAAATATATAAATTTAAAATTTCAATAAAATTTTATGATATTAATACCATAAGTTAAACTTGTATGTATTTTTTTTATATTCTAGAAGGATATAACAATAATTTCTGTTAAAAGTTACGGTTCCAGTTAGTGAATAGGGGTATAAATGTCTTTTTTGAAATGTTAGAGAAATTTTTATCCTTTTACCTAAAGATTCTGGGTATATTTGTCTTTTTCCCTTGTTATAATTGGTTGATAAAGAGTGAATAAAAAAAAAATAAAGAAAGGTGGCACACTAAGAGTACCCAAAACTTTTCGTAAATTACAAGACGGTAAGCTCTATGATCCACACTAGAGAATGGCTGGGTATACACACCACGAATGCACGAACATGTTGAAATCATATAGGCAATATTGTTGTTCGGAGACTTTGTTTTTGCAAATCAAATTATGAGCTAAGCTCTAACTAGGTACCTTGACATGCTGCAGCAACTTCTCTACCACAAAGATCTCTTCATCATCTCCTTTCTTCTTCATGCTCTCACTCAGCTCTTTAGCTTTTCTTCTTACTTGCTGACCTTCTTCTTGCACCACAACTTTTTTAATAACCCTTGCCAGCTCCTCTTTTCTAAACCTTTGATTGATTTCATCTCTTGGCACCTCCATGCCCACACCTATATCAGCAACCACTTTGGCATTAAATAGCTGATCAAGCACCATCGGCACCGCTATGATTGGTACCCCGTACATTATTCCCTCAACAGTAGAACCCCAACCACAGTGACTTACAAATCCTCCCACGCTTCCATGTCCTAAAATTTTAGCCTGCGGAGCCCAACCTTGCACTACCATCCCCTTATTATTCCCTTGAATCTCCTCAGCAAAGCCTTGAGGCAGTGCCTCCTCGATAGAAAATTTTCCTTCAGAATGAAATCTGACAATCCATATAAAACTAACCTCACTGAGCAATAAACCATTGGCTATCTCATTCATTTCTTCCTTGGAAAGAAAGTACTCACTGCCAAATGATACGTACACAACTGAAGACGGCTCCTTTCTGCTCAGCCAGTCCATGATCTTTATATCATTATTATTGTCTGTGTATGTGGGTTCTTGAACTAGAGGCCCAACTGGGATAGTTTCTTTTTTTGTTATATAAGAAAAGTAATCCAGATACTTGGATTCGATCTCTCTTGAGGTTTTGATCAAGACTAGCTTGCAAGACAGATCAATAGCTTTTAAGAACCTGTCCTTATTTTCGGTGCCGTTCACAATACGATGCTTGAACTGGGTCATTTTCTGGATTTCTGACTCAGGCAGATCAAATTCTGGGAAAGGAAATTTCAAGCTGGAATTATGAAGAAAAAAAGAAGTGCTTGCTGCAGCAGTGGTTGAGAACGCAACAGCAGCAATGTCATGCTGGTAAGCTGCCTCAGCGGCCCATGGTTGGAATAAATCATAAATTACTAGGGTTGGTTTAAGGGTCTCCAGAACATTGCAAAATGCAGGTTTTGCAGCATCAAATGCTGCAATGAGAGTGGGGATAAGACGGCGGGGAATGTTTTTGGTGGTGTGATTATATGGATCATGAAGTTCAGGAAACGTACAAGGAAGTTGGAGGTCTGTAAGTTGTATTGAAGCTGAAAAATTTTCTCGAAGACTTTGGCTGATGGATTGTAGATTGATGGAAGTAGAGCAGAAATATATGTGAAAGTTGTGTTGCGAGAGCTTCTTGGCAAGCGCAAGATATGGAGTTACGTGGCCTTGAGCTAGCCATGGTAACATCAGAACACTTGGCTTCTTGTTTTGGTGTTTGGTTTCCATGATGTTTGTAGATTTGTGTTTGTAAGTTGCATTCCTCAGCAAATATAGTATATAAGGGCACTGTTTCAGTCCGGGTGTGTGGTTGGCTGCACATGGTGGGCATGTGCAGCAATGGTTCTCGGAATTCCCGAACCCGAACTGGAACAGCACCCTAGTATATAATTATGTATATAGAAGAAAGTGGAAACAAATGCTTTAATTTCATTGGGTGAAAGATGAGAGAGATCCCGGACTGAAACAGCGTCCGGTAATGAGTTTGGTTGACTGGACATGCCCAAGAATCATTAATGTTGGCTGCACATGCCCACCATGTGCGGCCAACATTAATGATTCTCGGATACTGTTCCAGTCCGGAATTCCCGAACTGGAACAGCACCCTAGTATATAATTATGTATATAAAAGAAAGTGGAAACAAATGCTTTAATTTCATTGGGTGAAAGATGAGAGAGATAGCCAACATTAATTCCAAATCTTGATAATTGAGGTTTGTCACAACGTGGGCTTACTGTTACATAAGCGGATGTGGCTCTACTTTTACAACCTCGAAACAGAAAAAAATTCAGAACCCATTTACTAAAATAATTAAAATAATTTGCACCCGAATGATTAACTATAAAAAATTCACACTTTAATAATATCAATTAGGATTAAATTTGAACAATCAACTAATTAAATTCCAGTTAATATGATATACTGAACATCTATTAAACAAAAAATTTATATGTTCATGATAACTCACGAAATTTAATGCCATAAATATATGATATTTATATGATGAAATTTATTGACGGTGAAAATAATCAGGGGACCTCAGTGAATTGTATCATCATCTTTTAATTCAATCAAAACTTGGTCCATTAAGAATATCTTCACTGAAGTTCACATCTTTTACTGTTTATGCCAGATTCATTAATACTTCCATTTTTTTAAATTGCACACTATAATTCAAAAAAACTATAAACTAACTTTTGTAAAAGCTAATTTTTTTTTCCTCTATAAAATAGAGTGAATAGGCACACAATTTTCATAAAAACTAGATATGATCATAAGAATAAGAAAAAAATTAATTAAGACAACTAGATAACACAGTTAACTAAGGGGAGAATATAAAGATAAAAACTGAAAATTTGAGAAGAACATACTAACTTTCAGGGCCAGCTTTAGCAAAATGGGGGTCTTAGGCGAAATTTTATTAGGCCTTTTGATGTTAAAATATCAACTTTCATAAGCACGTTAAATAATTTTAAAAACTCTTATAAGAACATCAAGTATCTCAAAATCCAGCCATTTTCAATAATAACTTGAATTACAACAATTACTAACAAGATAAAAAAAAAGTAGGAAAAATATCTATTTATTTCCACACGAATATTAACTAGTTTTGTCTTCCACGAATTCCACCTTCTTAAGGTACTCTAAACCTTCATTAGCCATAGGCATAATCTTCTAGTAAATTGTAAATCATTGCCCTTATCTGTTATGATCATTGCTACAAGCCATCACTAATGCAAATTACTAATCAAATAAATTTTATTCTTCTTGCTTTTTGGGATGCAAAGTTGTCAATTAAAATCTTATATTCTAATTTAGCTAACAAATCTTTTTCAATAGCCAATATACCCAATTCATTTAATCTTTCTCATGACATTTAGTTCTTAAATAAAATTTTATTAACTTCAATTTAGATAAACTTCTCTCAACAGAAGCAAAGTTACAAGTATTGGCAATAATATTCTATAAGCAACAAATGCATTTGGAAAAGAATTTATTTTTTTTAATACAATTAAATATATCAAGTGGAGTATTTCTTTCAATATGTAATACATATTTTAAGAATTTTAACTCAGAAAACAAATTTAATCTATCAATACCAGAAAACATATCATATTTCAACACATTTTTAAGATTAGTACAATAACTTTTTAAACTGTTAAGATTAATCAATATAAAACATCAAGGATACGAACAATAATAATTAAAAATAGAAAAAAAATAGAATGATAGCTCCTTGATCTGAGTCAGTTGTCTAGTTGATCAATATGATGATGCAATGAATTACATAGAGAAAAAGAAGAGATCATAAAAACTTTTTGCTCAAAGTATTCTTGATTCAATATGTATCGGTCCATAGATAATGATTTTTTAAATATATTTTAATAGAATACTAAAATTAACTTTCAAAATCCAACGTTACTAATTTTAAATGGGTCCATCTACTGTGCATCAGTTATACGGTACCCAAAACTTTGTCATTTTCTAGTTCAACCATTAGATTTAATGGCTAAAGTGTTCAACGGCTGAGATGTGTTCAATTAATTATTAACACTTAAGTACTTACTGTTTATTATAAAATTATAAAAGTTAAAAGTTTTTAAATATTTACTTAAGGCAAAATAATAATAATGACAATAGTATTACTTTTTTAACAAAAAAAAAAATCTATTAAGTTTGATAATGATGGTGATGATGATGATGATGTTGACAACATTAATAATAATAATATAATAATTAAAATAATAAATTTAATAATTTAATATAATAATAATAATAATAAAAATAATGACAGTAATAAAAATAATAAAAATAATAAATAATAATAAGGGATATTATCATTTTCTAAAAACTTATTGACCATTTCATCACCGAAAAGTGCATTTTACTACCAAACATTTGCGTTATCAATTCACTCACGTTAAGAATGTTAAAAATTTGCTGATGTCGTAAGGGTATTAAAGACATTTCCAGCTGTAAGAGTAAAATTTTTTGTTAATGTGATACATAAATTATCATTTTACTACCAAATTTTTAAGGGAATTATCATTTTACTACTGAAATTTTAGTGGAATTATCATTTTACTACCGAATTTTTAGGAGAATTATCATTTTACTACCAAACTCTTAGGGGTAAAATCGATTTTTAACATAATTTCTGTTAAACATTAACGTTTTGTTAACGGAATGGTAGTGAAATGATAACTACGCAAAACTTTGGTAGTAAAATACACTTTTCGGCAAACCTTTGTACTGACATGATATGTCAGTAAAACTTTAGTAGTAAAATGATAATATCCCTAATAATAATAATGACCTAATTAAAGTAATCATAACAATTAAAATAATAAAATAAATAAAATTTCATAATAATGATAATAATTAATGACAGTAATAATAATACATAATAATTAAAATAATAAATTAAAAAATTTTAATGATAATAATAATAATAATAATAATGACACTTATGGTAGTAATAATAATACATAACAATAATTAAAATAATAAAAATAATAAATTTTAATAATAATAATAATATAATAATAATAATAATGACATTAGTAAATAATAATAATAATAATAATAACAGTTAAATTTTTTAAAAAGTCATTTTATCCTAAAAAAAGGACTTATATATAAAAATTTGTAGCTTCTAGTGTTTATTTAATTTTTCATAAAATGTAGGGTAGTGTGGTGTAATTAACTGAAAAAGACAAAATCCGTCATTATGTTGCAACCATTGCAATATAGTTTCATCCATTTTAAATAGAGACTTATGTCACGGACCGCAATCGTGGCACCCAAGATATGCGCTTGTACGCTAGTATCGACGATGGTTGTGCTGATTGTAGGAGACGTGCTTCAGAGGCGTGTGTGCGGGAAATATATTGGCGCTAGACTCTTTGGAGTTCAGACAGGCCGACCCGGTTGAGTTTGGGGAGCTTGTCGCTAGTCGATGACTTAACATAGAAGAGGGGTCTAGGCGAAGCTCTACACACACCAGTTGGGAACTGGAGCCGTTCTCCTGATGAGCCCAAGGTAGGGCAAAACCAGTCGATATTGTGCCACTTCCACTAGGCTTACTCTCGTAGTATGGGATACTGGAGTGCCGCACGAGCTCAAAACCTCTCATCCCGTGACAAATGGTATCAGAGCCGCGCTTGCCATCTCTCGAAGCCCTTGTCGCGAGCTCGCCAAGTGCTCCAATGCCGCACCACGCAGGTCCCCACCCTTGTGGGTAGAAGGGTCGACAAGCAAGACGAACAGGTGGGTTCTCACACCCCCAAGCGTTCGCACTCAGGTCAGTAGTGTCTGCACGCGGGTCCTCTCCTCGGATCGAGGACGAGTAGGCAGGGAGTTCATGGGTGAGATTGGCAAGCCGATCTTCACGTTTTCGAGCGGAAGTGCACATTTACGAGGCGTACTCTGTATGCACGAGGACGTGCATGGTTATGGCGGTGGGAGAATGTCACGGACCGCAATCGTGGCACCTAAGATATGCACTTATATGCTAGTATCGACGATGGTTGTGCTGATTGTAGGAGACGTGCTTCAGAGGCGTGCGTGTGGGGAATATATTGGCTCTAGACTCTTTGGAGTTCAGGCAGGCCGACTCGGTTGAGTTTAGGGAGCTTGTCGCTAGTCGAGGACTTAACGTCAAAGAGGAGTCTAGGCGAAGCCTTACACACACTGGTTGGGAACTAGAGCCGTTCTTCTGATGAGCCCAAGGTAGGGCGAAACCAGTCGATATTATGCCGCTTCCACTAGGCTTACTCTCGTAGTATGGGATGTGGGAGTGCCGCACGGGCTCGAAACCTCTCGTCCTGTGACACTTAGCTCTCAAAATCCAATGTTACTAATTTTAAATAGAGACTTTATAGGGGTTTTAGCATTTTTTAGGAAAAGATAATTATAAAGTATTGATAAATTAAAGATAAATATATAAACATGATTGATTTAGCTATATTATTGGAATTTACATATTTCAAAATATAAAATAACATGTTTAATGTAAATTTGGGAAACGTAATAAATAATGGGGTTTAAGCAATGACCTAAGTTGCCTAAAGGAAGAGATGGATCAAATTGATTAATTGTTTAAATATTTTTCCCTTTAAATTTTAAAAAAAATGTTAATTTTTAAAAAATAAATTTTACTAAATGGATATATTTACACAATTTGTAATGTTTAAATACCCCCATCCTTCTAAATATGTTCCGTTGAGTTTATATGCTTTTTTCTTTTTTACCTTTTTTTTACTTTGTCTTAGATGGCGTTTGTTTTTTTATCTGAAATCTGAATAGACCTGAATTAGCATGAATTCTGAATAGATCTGAATATCTAAATCTGAATAATATGTTTATTTTTTCGTCTGAATCTCGGAAAATAAATATTAAGTTGTTTATTTTTTTCAACTTAAAAAACTGAAAATATGTACTTTTACATTTGTATCCTTCTTAAATTTGAATGTCAAATAAATAATATATTAAATATCATAATATTTTAACATTTATAAGTAAAATAATATATTAATAGGAGATTCAAGAACTAGATGAGAGGAACAAAGTGAGGAGTGATTCAATGACGGTTAAAAAATAATGATGAGATTATTATGTTGGGTAAATATCTATGGGCGAGTCTTAGGATAGACATGAAAAATAAATTATAAAGCATGGATATTTTTGACATTAGAAAGTAATTGACTTAATTCAGATTTCTTCATTCAGTAAAAAGTCAAAAAAATTGACTTATTTTATTAAGTCAAAATTATCTAAAAAGTCTCATTAAGTTATAAAAACAAAAATTTCTAATTAACTTAATTAATTAAGTTAAGTCACTTTAAGTCATTAAGTTAAAAAACAAACGCCACCTTACTCTTGGTATCTAAAGATAATTATTGGCAGCAAAAATGATAATAATATTTACGTGTCTTAAGCATTCATGTTAGTGCTTTTGACAAGCTAAACCAACCTGCTAGTGCAATTATCATGAATACTGTGTTTGTGAGATATGATTTCTGGTTATGCATATAGTAGGTAATGTATTACCATAATTTTGGGCGGGATAAGATTATTTTTTTTATTTCATTTTCTTTTCTTCTTCAAAATTGTTTGGGAAACCGCCAAACAACTGTGATGTCTTTTTATCCAGATTCGCACTTTAATGTTTTTCAAGTATGTATGTATGTATGTATTCTCTATTTGTGATGCATACGTTAATAGTAAGTTTTCAGGATCTGTCTCACGCTGACGACAATGTTCGTCGGTCATTATGTTAGATTTAATTAGTTGTTTTTGTATTAGTTTGACGGTTTTGTTTGTAGTATCTCATGTATAAGAACTATTAGAGATGTACCTCATCCTCAGTATCTTGAACATGTAACCATGGATGTCATCGACCAGTTTATGCCCTAAAACAAATATTTAATGAATGATGGCTATTTTGAGAATGTTGATAGCATAATGATTGGATGTCTCATTTGTGAATTTGATATTATGTATCTGGAATTACCAATGGCTTAATGGTTTGGAGAAAAAACAAGAAAGTTTCAATGAATGGGCTTGCCTCATATATCTCTACTGTATTTGTTCGCATTATACCAATCGACAAGTTTATTGATGTTTTTGTGGAGGATCTTGTGACTGAACTTAAGCTGAGTATTGATATCTCAAAGATTCTAAAAGCATTAGCTTATCACTATGTTATAAGCTCTTCAGAGAATGTGATTGCACTGTTTGGCTTTAGGCCAAGTATGCTGGTAGCTAACTAGCTTGGAGGTTGTAATGAATGTGCTGCATATCTTTTCGATAAGATGCATGTTACTGATATTAACCACTTTGCCGTTCAGCTAACACGGAAAAAAAAAATGGCAGGGTAGATTGCAGTTTAACTCAATATCCTTTGTGATATGAATCAATAATATAAGGATTAAGGATAGTAAATTTACGAAATGACCGCTTAAACAACATTTTAATTTCTATTAGTTTAGCCATCACACTTTCTCTTTAACTATATAATGAAATGGAGATACTAAATATTGTAATCCAGTAATTTTTTTAAAAATTACTATTTAATAATTTTTAATATTAAATAAAAATACAATATACCATCAAAACTTATGAGAAGATTGTAACAAGATCAATTCAACCAAGCTTTGTGCTGCGTCATTTAAGAACTTTTTTTTTTTTGATCTAGGTCACCCGGTATCCGGTACCACATTGGGTCCGACTATTCCGGATTCGGATCGGGGGGCGAATGATCCTCCCTCACGAGGTAGACTTCCCTGCGACCGGGAAGAAACTCGGTCAATACTTAAGGGGTTCAATTGGGTTGACTGAGGCATGGGTTTTAAGAACTTTATTGTATCGTATATTTCTCATTGCTATTTTAGTTTAAAGGAAGGTTTTATTTTAGATTAAAGGGAAGTTTAGTAAAGTGGCAGTTTTGGTGGCGGTCATCGAAATATGTGATGAAACCTGGAGAAATTCATCTAAAATAGAAGGAAACAATGAAAAAAAAGAAGGAAAATTTCGTGGTGAATCCAAAATTGAGTCAAACATTTTGTTGTTTCACATTATCGATTGATACATCAAATTTTAAATTCTATGGTATTTTGTTATGTAAAAAATTCATGCATAATGACTCTCTAATTTATTTTACAAAGCCACTTTAAGTTAGCATTTCGCAATTGGACTTGTCTTGATTTTTTTATTTCATTTTGCACATTTCTATTTACGTATTTGCTGTTATATGTCAAACAAACCCTCACTAATTATATAGTGGAGAATCCACATTTCTATCTTCTAATTCACTGTTAACAAAATTTTTCATCATCGCGATCGAAGGTGACTAGGATAAGGGGAGAGAAAGAAATCTAAGTGCATATAGCATAGCATGTTATGTTTATTTTATTTTATTTTTTCTTACTAATATTACATAGCACTTTCGCAATAGTTCACATTTTTAATTTTAAATCTTTATTTTTTCAATGGACTGGGTAGGTCAATTAAAAAAAAGTAATAATAATAAAATAATTAGTGTTCAACTTAACTTTTTTAAATTGGACCTTTTGCAATAGTTCACATCTTTAATTTTAAATCTTTATTTTTTCAATGGACTGGGCAGGTCAATTAAAAAAAAAACAAAAGTAATAATAATAGTAATAATTAGTGTTCAACTTAACCTTTCTAAATTGGACCTAGTGGATGGTAATTTGGGTGGGTGAGTGGAACTTGCGTCTAATTTAAATAAAGAGCCGAGCTATGGGTGACAGGAGTTGTCGAAGCTCCTCAAAAACAAATACTGATTCACCTAAATAAATTTGTAGAAATAGTGGAACCAGGTCGAATCCCAAGAGAACTATGTATTTAATTTTCTCAAAGTTTAAAAGTTAATTTTCCCAAAAAAATCGGATTTTGTAAGCCTCTGCCCAAAACCGGCTAACCGGTTAGTGAAAACCGGATAGCCGTTTGTCTTCCGCAAATTATCTGGCTAACCGGATACGGGAACCGGCAGACCGGTTACGGTTTCTTAAGCTTTCTGACTTGATTCGAAAAACCGAAAAAAGAATCCGGAAATCCGGTTGTAGCCTGTTACATTTCTGGAGCCAAACCGGATAACCGGTTAGAGAAATTCGGTAAGCCGAATGCGGGTGGTGACAATTCTGGAACGATCCGGATATCCGGTTGAGTGAAATCCGGTTATCCGGTTGCGGGTCTTCTCTTCTCTGGATTGATTCGGCTGGCCGGTTAATGAAAACCGGTAAGCCGTTTGTCTGTTCTCCGGATTCTGGAACTAAACGGCAATCCGGTTAATGAAACCGGTTAGCCGTTTTTCTGGGTTTTGAGTTTGTTCTTTAACACGAAATTTATAAAGCAAAATAAAATAAACAAGACTTTAAAATTAAGTAAAGAAAAGATCAATCTTATCAAACTTCCAATCCAAGGGTATTAATTCCATCCAATTGCAATTTTGATCATAGGCAAAAATATAAATTACTTAATCCAAGAACTTAGTCTACTTAATCGGAATCCCGCAGAAAGCAATTATTCTCCTAATGTAATAGACTCAAATAATCGCCCAAATCCAAACTTATCACTAATTTAACTGGGCATCATCGTTCCATATCAAATTAAGTGATAGCATTAAGAATAGTGAGAATGACTAAAACAAGATCAATTAATTCAGATTACTCCAATTTAATCAATTTGTATTTTTATTTCCCTAGAGCCTATCATGCAAGCTATGTAATTGTGGCCATCAATATACACACACATGAACCAACTCCTTGCTACTCAATTCATTCATTCATGACAATTACGGATCACAAACTCATGACTAGCGATAGAAAAATAAATATTGAATTAAGGCGTCAACTCAATCAATATAAATAATTCATAGACAATAAGAACAAGAAATAAAAATTACTTGGATTGAAGAAATTCTTGTTAAGTTCAAAGCCTCACAAAACTACAATCGGAATTTGATTTACCCTTGGACTGGAATTAAAACCTTAGCCACTCATGGTGGCTAACAAAATCAGAAATTGTTTAAAGAAGAAATTTCAGCAGATCTTCACTCTTCCTCACGTCCAGCTCTTAATTCCTTGGCTTGTGTATTGCTGGATAATTTCTCACGCCCCCTCTTGACTCCTTTTATATTGTTTTTGTTTCCTTTTTGCTAGCTTTCCCTTTTTCTCTTGGCTTCTTCTCCTCTTTGTGCTAGGAGACCAAATCTTTCTCCAATTCTGATTGCTAGAAACCAACTCCTTCTAGGAAAAGGTCAGCCCACGTTTGCAAAGCCCAAATAAAGCCCTTTTTATCCACTTTTTATCATAATCTTCATGTTTCACCTCCTAAATTAAATCAAACATAATTTCCACAAATTAGTATAAGATCAATCAAAATATAAGGGAATTAAACTAAATATAATATGACTATTTATAACCTATCAATGGGTGCCCCTTCAAACTCCTAATAGAATACCTTTTATTTATATTTACAAATTTAACCCTAAATTGAATTTCACCCTTCCCTCTTGTATCGCTTACAATTTTCTTTGGTATTGTGAAGACACAGTTGTAGGCCATTAGCTGCCAATATTCAGATCAATATCAAACATTGAAAAATAAATAAATAAAATATTATAGTAAGAATTTAACAACGAAAGGAAGATACTAATAACAAACTTGAAGATTGTTCAGACTAAAAGAGAAGTTAAAATAAAAAAGAGAAGTTAAAATAAAGAAACCATTGATGCATTACTATTCCATCTTTTTTAGGGGACTGTTAATCAACATATGATTATTTTGAAAATCTTTTGTAAAGAATCTTATTTTACTGGGTTTAAAAGAAGGGTTATATGGGGAACGAAAAGGACATTTTTAGAAGTGATCAAAATTTTGTAAGGATTAAGGAGAGGTGCCAATGGCTCCACTCCAAATAAATTGAGTCAAAATTTGATAAATTTAGATTCAACCTTTTTTTATTAAAAGAATCATAGTATCAAGATTCATAATCAACCCACTTAATAAACAACAAACGAATCAATTTGTTTAACTTAAATTTTATTTTCAGTTTAACTTAAAGCAATATATAATGTCACTTGAATATTATATAATATTTTTTATTTTTAAAAAAATAATTCTAATTTTTAGAAATTATAAAAATACATTAGGAATTTGTTAAACAAATCATTGAACTCAAATAATCCATTTAATAAATTAGAATCATTTATTAATTGAATCAATAATTTTATATCTAAATCCGTTTATTTTAAATCAAATCATGTACCAATTCGGACCTAAATTTCTAGCGCCACAGGCCTCCGCTCCAGAAAGACAAATATATGTGTAGCTATCACTTTAAATTAAAAAAAAAGAAGAAAACTACTGAAGATTATAAAATTACTAATATTCATTATCACTTCACATTAAAATTACTATCTTATGGCCCGCGCACCAAGAAGTTAAATTTATGTAGCTATCACTTTACATTATAAAAATATTTTAGAGATTATAAAATTAATAATGTTCATTATCACGTTACATCATAAAAGAAATTTTTCATAGGGTTGCAACCCGGTTTGGTACACTTCTTTTGTCTTTTTAAGGTCAACTACAATGGAGTCTTGTATATTATTATAAATACAAAAAAGCTAAAAAGTTTTAAACTTTCACATATTAATCCCACACCAACAAAGTTTTAGTTGCATTAATGCTTACGGAAGCCATGATTTGTCTCATAAGCACCTTTCCAACACAGCAGAGTCGTTAATTTGACATTACAGAGTCGTTAATTTGAACAATCTAAATTTTAATTCTAAATTTTAATTCATGGGTAAACATGAATATTTAATTTTTATTATAAATCACTATGAATTTCATAATCTAAAAACTAATTAATGTGTTTTCCATTAAAAAAATCTTATTTATTTTTATTTAATTTCCTAAAATGATTAATATTAAAAAGTAATTAAAAATTTTTGAGTATAAAAACAAAATAATTAACCTTATTTTTAATTAATTAAAAAAGATATTTTACGTTTAAAAATATAGACAATTACTAGTGTCAACTGCTTCTTTGCCTACAATGACATTATTGGCCGAAAGGGGCCATGAAGGGTATCATTAGACGCGAAATTGAATGATCTACAAAATGATAATCTCAATGCCAGAAAATAGTGATATGTAGAGTTGCACGCCTCTTTTAAAATAATTGTAACCATAACTACACCATAAAAACTCAATGAGTTGCATTACAAACACTACCACTTTTTCAATTTAGAGACTGTTAATTTGGTTGTTAAGGACGTTGAACCTTGAAATGTTGTCTAATCATGAGGTCTTGCTATAATTGTTTGCATTAGAAGGTGCATCCATTTATTTGACAACATTGCCACCATTACATAGATCGGAGAATTTTGAATTTGATGATAGTATTTATGTTTATGTTCACTCACTTTTATTTCTTAGTAATGGTGTCGTCATTGTTGTAATCGACAGTGCAATGATTTTTAGTAACGTTATTTTGATTTTTCATTTAATTTACAAAACTTAAATATTAATTATAATATTCAATTTTAGTCTTATACACTTAACTATTAATAATATTCGAGTTCATGGATAGATATCGAATAAATCAAATTCGGAGTATTTTGGATGGATATTATCCAATCTATTTGAATCATATACTTTTATATCCAACTTATAAATCAAATTTGGAGTATTTTGGATGAATATTATCCAATCTATTTGGATCAAATACTTAGTTACGAACTTGAATGTATTGATTTTCTCTTTCTAGCTATCAAGTCAATTAATAACTATATTGGGTTTGGTTTTAAAACTCCTAATATGATAACCCATTTTTGACCCGATTAATTAATCAATTAATTATACTAATTGACTCATATATTAATTGATAGGCATGTGCTGAATTGATATTTCTATTGTTGTCCATGTGTGATATTAGCAAGAGAGAAGAAAGAATAGAAAATACTTATTTTTAGTTTATTTTGCCTAAAGAAATATTTAAATTATTTTCAAATAGAGTAATTGTTTATAATTTTTTAACCCTTCTCTTAGTTAAGATAATGAAAGATCTTAATCGTATGGATGTGTGCTAGTGAATATTTAAATTGTTGGGGTGGAGTAACAAATATCAATTTATTTAAGTGTGTAATTAAATTTACTTCTTTTATTTTAGGACAAAAACTCAACCAAAAATACATAACTCATTACTCAAACAAATAAAAATAATTTTACAAATTTATAAACTAACACTTTATAATTATTAGTAAATTAAAATATTTTTACTACATAATTAAATAATTTAGTATGTTAATTAAATGTTATGTTACAAAGAAATAATAAAACATTACCTTCATAGAATATAAAATTAAATTTATTTTCATATTTTGCATATTCCATCTACTTGACATATAAAATCTCTTGTTTGAAAAATAAAAAAAAGGTTATGGGATTTGAACCTTGCTCACATGGGTGAGAGAAAATTGGTTGCCTTGTTAAATTAAAAAAAAATTATATTTATATTCATCATCAATTATGTTTAGTAAATAATATAGATAGCTTAACTATTTAATAAATTTACTTATGTTTATTAATTAATAAGTAAATTTATCAATTTAAATATATATTAATAAATATAAGAATAAGTCATTTAATTAAAAATCTAGTTCAATAGAGTAAAAAAAATAAAAATATTATGAACTTATATGTCATAATTATAAAATTTTTAATTTTTCTTATTTTACATGGTAAACAAAAGTTTTAATGGTAATGGCCTAATAATCACATCTGAACCATTATATAATTCTTACGTTAAATCCAACGGTGGGTTTAATAAAGACAAAAGAGTAGGGTACTGGGTATAGTAGGTGGACCCGTTTTCATATTATTTCATAATTAATTAGTGATAAAATATGAATGTTAAATGTCAGTCACCATCAGCAATTGACAACAGCTGCCTGTGGACAATCACCAAACTCCATCTGTGTAAATGCTAAGACATTCGAGTTAGGAAAGAAAGAGACTTACTTGTTAAAAGGTTTGAGAAATAATCATGTAAATCTTTAAATTTTTAATATAGGATAAAATTTTTTTTAATTATAATATTCTTAGTAGATAATAATTAAAAAAATTAATTTTAGAATTTTTAATAAATATAAATATAATTTAAATAGTTAAATTTGTCTTTGTAAATTAATAATATTGGAATATTTTTTAATATCTAAAATAAATTCTTAAAATGTAAATTATCATATTTATGTTAATAACATATTTATATTTATTATAAAATTTTAAATAAATCTTTGGACTAAATAGATTTCACAATTAATAAAATATATCTAATGTATTAGCGCTATTAAAATTATTTTATATACTATTGAAAATAATTTAAAACTTTTGCGTATTTATTATAAAATTTAAATTAACTTAATACATTATTTTAAAGTGTTAAAATATTTTTCTAAATATTGGAATTATTTTAAAATTTATATATTGTTACATTTATTTTAATATTATACATATTTATTATAAAATATTGGAGTCAAATTTTTTGAGTTAATAGAATCAAATGGTATAATAATTAAAAGGAGTCGTGATATTCTTCATGGAAAACTTAGGATCTATAAGACTATTTCTCAAACCTTGGAGATGTAATTATTCTTTTCCCTTAGAGTTATTGGGTACAAATTTAACAATGATTGAAACTTTTATTCATCAAAAAATAATAATTAAATTTCTGCCTCCAAAAGACAAAGTTCTCTCCTGTTGATTGGTCCAATTATCCATCAAGACAATTCACCATCCATTCACTAGTTACTATATGATTATATATATTATTATGATTGGTGAAAGCGTAAACACAATAAAGAGTGAAAAAAAAAAAAGTTGTTTCCTAAATTACAAGACGATAGCTGTATACTCTATATCCACACTAGAGAATGGCTGGCTATAAACACCACGAAGACAGGACGTGTTGAAATCATATAGGGAATATCGTTGTTTGGAGACTTTGTTTTTGCATATCAAATTATGAGCTAAGCTCTAACTAGGTACCTTGACAAGCTGCAGCAACTTCTCCACCACAATTATATCTTCATCATCTCCTTTCTTCTTCATGCTCTCACTCAGCTCTTTAGCTTTTCTTCTTACTTGCTGACCTTCTTCTTGCACCACAACTTTTTTAATAACCCTTGCCAGCTCCTCTTTTCTAACCCTTTGATTGATTTCATCTCTTGGCACCTCCATGCCCACACCTATATCTGCAACCACTTTGGCATTAAATAGCTGATCAAGCACCATCGGCACTGTTATGATTGGTACCCCGTACATTATTCCCTCAACAGTAGAACCCCAACCACAGTGACTGACAAATCCTCCCACGCTTCCATGCCCTAAAATTTTAGCCTGCGGAGCCCAATCTTGCACTACCATCCCCTTATTATTTGCTTCAATCTCTTCACCAAAGCCTTGAGGCAGTGCCTCCTCGATAGTAAATTTTCCTTCAGAATGAAATCTCACAACCCATATAAAACTAACCTCGCTGAGCAATAACCCACTAGCTATCTCATTTATTTCTTGCTTGGAAAGAAAGTACTCACTGCCAAATGATACATACACAACTGAAGAAGGCTCCTTTCTGCTCAGCCAATCCATGATTATTGTATCATTAAAATTGTCTGTGTATATATGTTTTTGAACTAGAGGCCCAACTGGAATAGTTTCCTTTTTTGTTAAAGAAGAAAAATAATCCAGATACTTAGATTCGATCTCTATTGAGGTTTTGATCAAGACTAGCTTGCAAGACAGATCAATAGCTTTTAGGAACCTGTCCTTATTTTGTGTGCCGTTCACGACACGATGCTTGAACTGGATCATTTTCTGGATTTCTGACTCAGGCAGATCAAATTCTGGGAAAGGGAATTTCAAGCTGGAATTATGAAGAAAAAAAGAAGAGCTTGCTGCAGCAGTGGTTAAGAACGCAACAGCAGCAATGTCATGCTGATAAGCTGCCTCGGCGGCCCATGGTTGGAATAAATCATATATTACTAGGGTTGGTTTAAGGGTCTCCAGAACATTGCAAAATGCAGGTTTTGCAGCATCAAATGCGGCTATGAGAGTGGGGATAAGACGGCGAGGAATGTTTTTGGTGGTGTGATTATATGGATCATGAAGTTCAGGGAATGTACAGGGAAGTTGGAGGTTTGTAAATTGTATTGAAGTTGAAAAATTTTCTGGAAGATTTTGGCTTATGGATTGTAGATTTATGGGAGTAGAGCAGAAATATATGTGAAAGTTTTGTTGCGAGAGCTTCTTGGCAAGCTCAAGATATGGAGTTATGTGGCCATGAGCTAGCCATGGTAACATCAGAATACTTGGCTTCCTGTTGTGGTGTTTGGTTTCCATAGTCTTCCTTGATTTGTGTTTGCAGGTTGCAATCCTCAGAAAATGTTTTATATACTATATATATATAGAAGAAAGTGGAAAACAAATGCTTTAATTTCATTGGGATCGATGATGAGAGTCGTAGCCGACCTAATTTCAAACCCTGAGAATTGGGATTTGGCATAACGTGGACTTACTGTTTCAGAACTGTTTCAGAAGATGATGTGCCACTACTTTACAAAATGAGAAAAAAAAATTTACACTACCCCTTTAGTAAAAAACTCAAACACAACATTACAATTAACAAAATGATATCCAAGCATACGAAGAGAAAGAAGCCACAGTCCCGCTCTCAAGTGATGAAGGAACTATATCTATATTTATAAAGTACTTACTTAGATTTGAATTTCAACGGGTGCATGAATTAATAAAATGAAGACAGTACAAGGGGAAAGAAGAAAAATCCTTTCGATCTTGAAGGGAGACTTTGTTGGTGAGAAAATAATATTCTTTCAACGGTTAAGATATATAAGACTTACATGGAGTTTTAGTTTGTGTTAAAGAAAAAATTCAATAAATTGTAGACCCAACCTATAATTATTTGTTTAATCTGCGGATTCATCTCTCCAAAACAATACAGATATTTTCTCTCTTCAATTCTCTTTGCACTTTACATTTTATTTCTTTTTTCAAAAGTTTTTGTTTCAATTTTTCATACGAGTTTCATTAAAACAGAAATCGAACTGAATCACGTTACCAATAGTTGAACGAAACTCTCTTGAAATTCCTAGTTTTTAAATAGTACTAGCTTGTTGAAGTTCCAATAATACTCTCGGCTTACTTGTTTCAAAAGAAATTAGGCAGGGGAGTATTTCTGAAACAACAATGTTAAAAGAATTAATATTTGTCAAAAAAAAAAACATTTTATATTTTATACTCACTGATGATATATATTCTCGCAATATTGTAATCATTATTGGAATGATCTATCATGATCCTTGTAGATAAAGATTACATGTTTCAGATATTGATGCATGTGTATTAATCCCACAAATCACTTCATCCTTAATTAAAAGGACTACAAAACAAGCCATCACAAGAATTATTCACCTTAAGAAATTCCGAATTAACATTAGTTGATTAAAGACGCGTTTAGGGCAGCTGCGCGGTGGCCATACTTATTCTAGGGGGATATTCCCCTAGAATAGACATGAGGAGCAGCTGTGATAGGGGGTTAACCTATCTTACAAGCAGGTTACCGTAGTCGATATAGGATTCAAAAATTAGAAGAGAGGACAAGGTAAAGAGGAAAGACATGAAGATAGAATATATTAAGGTCAAGAGAGGTGAATCCTTAGATTAAAGTGATAAAATAACTGTGAATTCACTGCATATTAAAATTTTTTAACAAAAGTTGGAAATACCTTGAAAAAAAATTACGAGAGTAAAATAAATTCCATGTCGTTCTAATGAATAAAATGATGGTGGGTTTAGTATACTGGTGTGAATACATATTGGCACGCCACTATAAGAAAAATAGATTTTTTTTTTTTTTACCAACATTACTAATTATATGAAAAATTTAGTCAAAAATATGATTATTTTTTATTGTAAAAATTAGGCCATCACTAAAAGAATAAAGAAATGTTCTATATTTTCAATGGGAAAAAAAGGTTAAACATAACTTAATAATTAATCACTAATACTTTTTTTTTTGGTGAGAAATCATTGACACCAATACCATTTTCAATGATAGGAAGTTACGTTTAAAAATGAAACAATATTTTCAATAGGTTTATTAAATTTGTTAGAAATACATGATTATTTATGATTACGTTGTTTCACAATTGATAATAGAAGTTTAATTTCGACCAAATATGTGAAATTCAAGTTGTGCAACCCAAGGGGGGGTGATTTGTGATTTTAAAACTTAAGCTAAGTAAATTACACAACAATTCAATCTAATGTCTTAATAGAATAAAAAATAATAAATTCAATCAAGCCCAATATTAAAAGAGTAAGGGAAGACAAAACAAACACAAGTATTTTTACGTGGTTCGGTAATTTCCGCCTACGTCCAAGCTTCCGAGCTCACCCGGCTTGAGGATTTCACTATCCAAACTTTCTAAGGCTTCAAATATTTATAATTGACTTCCAAGGTGTCAATGAACATTTACAACAAAGAGGTTATCTCCCAATTTCTTTACACAAGTGTTTCTCACACTTACACGCTCACAAATTTGATAAGAAAATAAAGATTACAATAAAAACTCTCTTTAAGAGTGGATAAGCAAATAATAGCATAATAAGGATTTAATCTAAGATGATTTTGCAAATTGGAAGCTCAATATATGTTATATGATCTTGTTTATGTTTATATTAGACTAAAAAATGAAGTTGCAGTTGGGTATTTATAGCTAAAGCTTGAAAACTATCCGTTATAGGTAAATTTCTGTGCCCAAGCGATTAACCGCTTAATTTGGCCGGTGAGCTGCTCCAGTACAATAAAATTACCGTTAAATTAGAATTTTGCTATAGTAATACTGTTCACAAAATTACATTTTTGTCTAAAATTTTCTGTAATGATACTATAGCCTAAACCGTTATAAAACTTTACCAAAAGGTCTAATTTTAGAATTTCTACATAATGCTTGTCATTCTCAAAGTTTTTGAAATTATGCTATGGCCAAACATATAATAATATTTTTCAAAGACGTCGTTTTCAAAATTTAACATAATACTTTTAAATTTCTAAATTCTCAAAACTTTTCACTTTAGTCCAAAATTTGAAAATAAAAAAATTTTCCCAAGCGGCTAGCTGCTAGCGCTCAGGCGGTTAGCCGCTCACTCTCTGTCTAATTTTAGATTTCAAATGTTTGGATTACATTCGGGTCCTCAACCTTTCATAAATTATAGTATGGCTTAAATTGGTTTAAACTTTTGCAAATAAGTCTAAATCTGGAATTCAAAATAATATTTATTAAAATCAAAGATTGCAAAACTTTTTCATTTTAATCCAAATTACTCAAATCCACAAAACACTTTATCTTATAAATATAAAACATTTTGGTTTATGAAAGGTAATTATTTAAATAAACTCTTGAACTTCTCAAATGCTAAATCATGCATTAATTAAATCATACCGGCTTTACAAGAATTTATCACAATAATTTATCCGTTGAGTTCTAAACTTTACTCTTGATTTCGCCGTTGTCCGTTGAGTGTCTTGATTTTACTTGATTCACTTGTATAAATATTATTCTTAAAAAACTAATAAAAATGTGAAATACAATATTTATCAATTTACTTAAGACACATGTTTGTTATCATTAAAATTACATAATGAGTAGCCCTTTAGGATAACAATCTCTCCCTTTTTGATGATGACAAATACCTTATGTTTTTTGACATTTATACTCCCCCTTAATACATGGCATATATGATTGAACATATAAATCAAATTTAAAAACAAACTCCCTCTGAATATATGGTCTATAACAATTTGTAATCTCCCTCTTAATATTTCAAAACTATACACAAAGACTTCAAGATCAAAATACGTATTACCTGTCTCTGAATTTAAAAATACATGACTTCTCCCTCTTCATCATCAAAATTACTATAAATCCATACTTATACCAAAGAGAACATCTCAATGATTAAGGAAGAAACATATATAAATTAAGTATGCAATTAACTAAGATTTTATAACAATCCAAGAATCCAGAAAATAACATCAACCAAACATAATATATCCAAATACCAAACAACAAGCATTCTCAATTCACAACTAAAGTAGCAATGTATACAAAGATGTAGTGCAGAATGACAGATGACTGAAATTAAGAACAAAGCCCTATGGAGATGGTGGTGGAAACCTAAGAGCAGCGAAAAATTACTGCTGGCCACAAGAAGATGCTGTTGTAAAGCAAAGAAGCAATGTTGTTGATCAAATAATTGCTGTTGCTGCTTAAAGAGTCGTTGTTGCTCCGAAATGGACTGAATTTAAAAGGCCTTAAGCTAGGATTGAAGTTGGCTCTGTTACTCGGAAAGAGAATATATTTTAGTCAACAGCTGTTACATCGAATCCTCAGGGTCTGCTAAAGCGGAGTGAGATGGACCCTTGGAAGGTAGAAAATGTGAGCACTGTGGGACACTAAGATCAAAGAGTTTCTCCGGTGGAATAACATGATGAAGAACATAATGAAGGATTCTAGTTTGAAGAGATAAGACTTGAGATTTCAAAGAAGATTGACAAAACTCAGAGGACAATTTAGAACGTCGGTAAATTTTCCGAACAACATTTTCAAGTGAAAACCATGGACAATCTATTTTGGTTCTAGCATTGTATAGTTCCAATCCATCATTTGGAGTTTCAAGAATACGATTTAACACCGTAACATCAAATTCAGTATGGATTCCCCTAACACTTGTAACAATTCAATTTGAAAATTGTGAGGAAATGTCCATATTTGAATAAAACACCTTAACTAAATTTTCATAGTATTGCTCATTAATAACTAAAACATTTTCCAGTCCATAGCAAGGAGAAAATCACTAAGAGATTTGTTATAAATTGATAAATTCTTCAAATCACGAAGATTGATAAAAAAATAGAAGAATGACCGACCTTGACGTCACATGAAATGATCGAGAAATCATTTTTGAAGCTGAAGAAACGGAAAATAGGTTAAAATGAACTCCGAATTATCGTCATAATCTTCCTTGCGTCTCTTGGCTACTTGTTTGCTTTTGGACTTTTCACCACCCACCATTATTGAAAAAGTAAGAACAAGCTTGAATATCCAAATTTGGGTTTCTAAAAAATTAAGTGAAATAGATGTGTTTAAGTCAAGAAAATCGATCTTAGAGATGATTGGAGGCTATAAATGATGTTGATTGAATCAAAATTGTGTTGAAGAGAGCTTAAAATTGAAGAGAGAAAAACGGTCAAGCTAGATATTTTGATTTTGGGATTTTTGTAGAGAGATAATGAAATGATGTTTTGAGAGTGAAAATTAAGGGAGTAATGGATGAATAATGATTTTAATGATTGATTTTAGCAAGAAAATAAGTGTAAGATGAAGAAATTTGAGAGAGAAGGAGAAGAACAACTGAAGAAATGATGATTGGAAAGTGTTTAATGAAAGTGAAATGCATGGGTATTGGTTTGAATGATTGATTTTGGCATAAAATGGTTGAGAAATAAAGAAAAATTGAGTGGAAATGAAGGAGAGTTGCTCATGATTTTGGAGAGAAAAGAACAAAAAGAAATATGTGAAAAAGAAAGAAAAAACAAAGAAGAAGAGGGTGAAAACTCGTGACCAAGCGGCTAGCCGCTTGCTCTCGGGTTTGGGATAGATTTCAAGTCGCTAGCCGCTTGAGGCAGGCGGCTAGCCTCCTGGTTTCTGCCTTTATGCACCATTTTGCTATCTAGCTGAAATTTGAGCAATCCCAAGACTATTTTGTGATCCCCGAAACATTTCAAGAGCCATTTTAGTACATGAATCATGATTTTAAACATTCAAAAGATAATTAATTCAAATATATAATTCATCCATCAAGCATATATTTTACATAATCATGAAACACATAAGCATTCAAAAATCAATAAATCAAACACATCACTTATCTATCATGCTTAAACACTTCATAATCATAAAAAGTTACCAATTAACCAATTTTAATAAACTTAATAACATGATTAAAGATGTTCATGCGAAAAATTTTATCATCCCAAGTTTATGCTGAATTTTCAAAAATTATTCTTCGCAAAGGGGTTTGGTAAAGGTATCGGCAAGTTGTTTTTCTGTAGAAATAAATTTTAATGCAGTATCTCCCTTTTGAATATGATCTCTCAAAAAATTATGTCTAATTTCTATATGCTTAGTTTTAGAATGTTGAATGAGATTCTTTGATAGATTTATAGCACTAGTATTATTACACTTGATAGAATTTATTGAAGATTAATGTCATAATCTCTAAGTGTTTGTTTCATCCAAAGGGCTTGTGTACAACAACTACCTACGGCAATATACTCTGCTTCAGTAGTTGAGAGTGCAACCAAATTTTTTTTCTTACTAAACCATGAAACAAGTGAATGACCTGGGAAATGGCAAGTTCCACTAGTACTTTTCCTATCGACCTTGTAACCATCAAAATCAGTATCCGAATAACAAGTTAAATCTATATTAGTTCCCCTAGGATACCAAAGGCCAATATCTATAGTTCCACTCAAATAACGAAAAATTCTTATAACAGTACGCAAATGAGATTCCGTGGGACATGATTGAAATCTTGCACATAAATACACTAAACATGATATCGGGTCTACTTACGGTTAAGTAAAGCAAAGAGTCGATCATACTTTGATATTTTTTAATATCAACTTCTTTATCTTTTTCATCTTTGTCAAGCTTGAATGTTGTGCTCATTGGAGTATTCTTTGTGTTTGAGTCATCAATCTCAAATCTCTTGAGCAAATCTTTGACATATTTGGCTTGGTTAATGAAGATTCCCTCATTGTTTTTTTTGATTTGAAGTCCAAAGAAATACCTCAATTCTCCCATCATGCTCATCTCAAATTCTTTACTCATACAAGATGAAAATTTCTTACACAAAGACTCATTAGTAGAACCAAAGATAATATCATCAACATAAATTTGAACAATAAGTATATTTTGATTCTTATGCTTAATAAAGAGAGTAGTATTTGTTTTTTCCATTAAAAAACCGTTATTTGGCAAGAAATTTTTAAGCCTATCATATCATGCTCTAGGTGCTTATTTCAATCCATACAAAGCTTTTGATAATTTATAAACATGATCTAGAAATTTTTCATTTTCAAAGTTAGGAGGTTGTTTTACATAAACTTTTTTTATAATATAACCATTTAAGAAAGCACTTTTGACTTTCATTGGAAATAAAAAGAAATTTTTATGACATGCATATGTTAACGACATTCTAATGGATTCTAATCTAGCTACAGGTGAAAATGTTTCATCAAAATCAATTCTCATTTGATAATGCAACTCTATCATACAATATCAACTCTATCATACAATATTTTATTCTCTAGTTCTAGGCATGTAATCTTTGTACCTAGTGATTTATTTTCATTTTTGAGCTCTACTATTTTCTTTTTAAGATATATATTCTTTTTACTAATTTTCATCAACTCATCATGCAATTCTTTAAAAGCATCATGTAACTCATCATATGTAGGGAGATCACTTACCTCATCAAGTTCATCACATGATTCTTTCCCAAAGGCCATGAGAGCTAAAATTTTCATTTCTTATTGCTTATTATTATCACTCGTTTCTTCATCGCTATCATCTCACGTGGCCACCATGGCTTTCTTCTTGAATTTGTTGAGAAGTAGGCACTCCAATCTTATATGGTCAAGCTTCTTGTATTCATAGCATATGATTACTTATTTCTTCTCCTTTTGGTTCTTGAGGTTTCTAAATTTTCTTCGCTCACTGGTTTTCTTGAAAAATTTTTTGAACCTCTTCTCTAGCATAGCCAACTCCTCATTATCCGGCTCATTTTCCCTATTACTCTTATATTTTGTGGCTTTGAGAGCAATGCTTATAAAAGCACAATAAGGATTTAATCTATGATGATTTTGTTATTATTAAAATTACAAAATGTGTAGCCCTTTAGGGTAAGAATATTTAATTAAGAGTGAGCATATAATATAGTTATAAGACTATGATCTATCAAATTAATTTTATGATGCACATTCAACTATTCATATGACTAATTAAATAAATAAATAAGCTGAAGAATAAATTACTATAAATGTAAACTACCTTATTTTAAAAAGTATAAATTACTTTAATCTTAAAATTTAGATAAGATTGACTATATTAAAATCTAGATAAGACCAACTATAACTCATCATATGTAGGGACCAATCTTAAAACATAGACTAAACTTTTATGAACCTCTTTTCAAATTAAACTAAAAACTTATAAATTTAATTTGATTAAAAACATAGATTAGACTAACCAAAATTTAATTAGACTAAACTTTTATATCTGATTTACCTTGAAATCAAATGCTTGATCCTGTTTGAAAACAAAAAAGCTTTATCCTAACTGAAAAAAGCCTTATCTTAACTAGCAAAATCAAATCAAATTAAAAAAAGATCACAGAAAAACAAAAAATATGTGTGCCAAAACAAAGAAAATTCCACTGTGGCATGGCTTACTATCAAAATTCGTAACTTGTTTTATTAAAAAAAAAAAAAAGAGCATGCCACCAAACCTAACTTACACTTGAATTTTGTTTATGCAGTATCAAATTTGAGAAGAGAAAAATTACTTTGCGTAGACAGACCAACAAAGCCATTGTGTGCTCTTGCCAATTGAAACCCAATCCCAAGGAAGTTGAGCTACAATTCAGTTTTACTCCACATAGAAAACTCAGTCCATTAACACCTTCATTCATTCATCTTAAGAAACCCTAAAATCAAACCAAGGGGGAGGGTGAATTGGGTTATTAAAACTTAAGCTAAACAGTACACATAACAATTCAATCTATTCCCTTAATGAAATAAAAAATAATAAATTTAATAAAGTATAATAATAAAAGAGTAAGGAAAGAGAGAGCAAACACAATAATTTTTACGTGGTTCGATTATTTCCGCCTACGTCCACGCTTCCAAGCTCACATGCCTTGAGGATTTCACTATCCAAGCCTCCTAAGGCTTCAAGAACACTTATAATTGACTTCAAAGGTGTCAATCAAGCTCTACACTAAGAGATTATTCCCAATCTCTTAACTCAAGTGTATCTCAACATTTACAATCACTCAAAACAAAGATTACAAATGTGTTTTTCTCTCACACAAATTATATGATTACAAATCTATGATCACTGTATGAATAAATGAATCAAGAACGAATTTAAAGCTTAATGAATGTTGTGTTGTCGATTACAAGCTCCATGATAATGTTATGATCCGCCTATGTTTGAATTTGAATGAACTTATTTATAGTTGGAGCTGAAAACTAGCCGTTATTAACTCTTTGCTCGAAGTCGGATCGGCGTTAACTATAAGTCAGATCACAGTTTTGACTTTGAGCAAGTGACCATTGGACGGATTTTTAAATTATTGAATCACCGTTTTCAAGATGTCGAATCGCCGTTAGTGTCAAAAGACTACTCTTTAATTCTGTTCGATATCGGCTAGTCGTTATCAAGATGTCGGTTGCTTGATTTGCTCTGATCGTATTCTGATGAAATTTCTAAAATTATAGTTTTATCTCAAAACTGTCTGGAATTTTACTACGACCCAAAATACTATGAAACTTTTCAAATAAATCCACATCCAGAATTTCAAGAAATACTTGTTGATTTCAAAGTTTTCAAAACTCTTTCAATTAGATCATAAATTTAAAAAACAACCAATTTCATAAAATCAATTTTCATTAAATATAAAACCTTTATAATGTGAAAATAATGATTTATTTAAAATGTATAAAAAATAATTTGAGCTTTTAAAAATTTATTCATTCTTAATCTTATTTGTTATCATCAAAATCAACGTTATGGATACATGCATGTTAACAATCTCCCCCTTTTTTGATGATTGCAAACCTTACCTGTATTTAAAGAATGATTCCACAAATTGATTCCCTTTGAGTATTTGCTAATTAGCTAAATTAGCAAATGCAAATACATGTAATCTTCTCCCCCTTCATCATAAAAAAGAAAACTTAGTGGAAAAAAAAAATAGCAAATTTATTACCCATATTGTCTGAGTAGAAATTTCGACAGAATCTCTCCCTAACAACAAGCATCACCTCAAATACAAGTTTACTAATATCACTCCTAAATTATTATAAACCATGATACAAGCCAACTCCATATACAAATCATCACACAATCCATCAACCATAAAAAGATCATAAACAATTATTCCATCAATTACCAAATCAACAACTCATAACATAAAATTATCATATAAAACAACCATGTAATCAAATCATCATCATATCCCGAAATCATCAAAATCATCACCATAATCACATATCAATCATCAAAACAATACTCAAAGTACATATTATTCTCCTTTTTTTGACAACATAGAAATGATATATTACTTTGTCTCCCTCTTCGGACAACAAAAAAGTTCAAAATATATATTATCCAAAATCATATTGTACGCTCCCCCTAAATATATGGCCAATTTAAAATCTTAACCAAAATAGTTTTATAAAAAAACATATCATATTTATCTCCCCCTTTATTATAAAAAAGAAAAGATAGATAGATGCAATCGAAACAAGATCATCAAAAATAATTCGATGAAGATATTACTCTTTTTGTGTGAGCAATCATAAGCATAATTGAAGTACAGTTCAATTGACTATATTGTGAATTTTTCAGTAACCATCATTAAAGTGTACTTCATCGACTGTATTGTGAATATTTCAGTAACCATCATTGAATTGTACTCCAATGACAATATCATAAATTCTTAGTAACGACTGTTGAAATATACTTCAATGATTGTATTATGAATCTTTTAGTAACTTCTATAACTCTCAAGTTCACTATCAATATTATTTTTATTTTTATTTTCTTCAAATTAATATTTTTTATTAGTATTTCTTCAATTGAAGTATATTTCAATTGACTATATTGTAAATTTTAAGGCTTAGGGTTTACGAATTTAGGTCTTGGTTATATAAAAAATATTAATTTGAAAAAAACAAAAATAAAATCATATCGATAATCAACTAGATAGTCAAAGAAGTTACTAAAAGATTCATTATACAGTCTGAAATACAAGTGTGCAACCCAAGAGGGGGGGGGTGAATTGGTGTTTTAAAAATTATCCTAATCAAACCACACAACAATCCAATCTAATGCCTTAATAAAATTGAAAGCAATAAGTTCAATAAAAGTACAATAATAAATAAGTAAGGGAAGAGAAAAACAAACTCAAGGATTTTTACGTGGTTCGGCTATCCCCGCCTACGTCCACGCCTCCAAGCAACCCAAGCTTGATGATTTCACTATCCAAGCCTTTCCAAGGCTTCAAATACTTACAATTGACTTCAAGGTGTCAATGAACCTTTACAACAAAGAGATTATCTCACAATCTCTTCACTCAAGTGTATCACACACTTAATCACTCACAAATTTGATGAGAAATTGAAAAGTACAACAAAAACTTTCTCAAAGAGTAAATATACAAAATGAAGAACAAAGATGGCTCAAGGATTTGTGATTCATGAATTGAGAGCTCAAGATATGTTGTATGCCTTTTGTTGGTGCGTGCTAGAGAGCTTCAAAAACTAGCCGTTATGCACTTTTTGCCAGAAAACGGATCAAGGTTAACCCCTTAACGGTTAACCGTTTGCGCTGGTCAAAGTTACCGTTGGGCTGAATTTCAAATAAACGGTTAATCGTTAGTCACTATCGGCTCAAGGTTAATTTCCAGAGATCTGCAAAATAAATTTGCCTTAACCGTTCTTACTAAACGGTTCAAGATTAGCAATCTGGAAATAAACGGTTCACCGCTTTCCATAAACGGTGAAAGGGTAATTTTCAGAGACCTGCAAAATAAAATTGGTTTAACCGTTCTTACTAAACGGTTCAAGGTTAGCAATCTGGAAATAAACGGTTCACCGTTTTACGTAAACGGTGAAAGGGTAATTTCCAGAGACCTGCAAAATAAATTTGGTTTAACTGTTCTTACTAAACGGTTCAAGGTTAGCAATCTGGAAATAAACGGTTCGCCGTTTTCCGTAAACGGTTAGCCGTTTGCTACAGTGACTGCTACAGTGAACTATTTATCAAAAATTGTAGCTTTGTCCTAAAACTTTTTATATTTATACTATGACCCAAAACGTTATAAAACTTTACAAAAAAATCCAAATTCAGAATTTCTAAATAATAATTTGTGAGTCCTAAAATTTTTTAAAATTATGAAATGGCCCAAAATATTATAACACTTTTCAAATAAGTCCTTCTCCATAATTTCAAACAATACTTGTTAATTTTCAAGTTTTCAAAACACTTTCAATTAAACCATAAACTTGAAAAACAACCAATTTCATAAAATCATTTTTCCATTAAATCTAAAACCTTTATAATGTGAAAATAATGATTTATTTAAAAAGTATAAAAAATAATTTAACCTTTTAAAAACTTAATCATTATTAATCTAGTTTGTTATCATCAAAATCAACATTATGGATACATAAATGCTAACAATCTCCCTTTTTTTATGATGACAAACCTTGAATGTATTTAAAGAATGATTCCACAAATTACTCCCCCTAAATGTAAGCTTCTCTTACAATTTAGCTAAATTGACAAATTTAAATACATGTATTCTTCTCCCCCTCATCATCAAAAAGAAAATTTAGTGGAAAAGAAAACATATAGCAAATTTTTGTATAAATTTAAAAACATGTATTTTTCTCCCCCTTCAACATAAAAAAAAAAACTTAAAGGAAAAAATGAGACCATGTTGTCAAAGTAAAAATCTTGACACATTCTCCTAACAACAAGCATCACCTCAAATACAAGTTTTAATAATATCACTCCCAAATTATCATGATCACATAATTCATCAACCATAAAATGATCATGAATCATGATTGCATCAATTATCAAATATAAAACTCAAAACATAAAATCATCATATAAAAACCATATAATCAAAACATCACCATATCTCAAAATCATCACCATAAGCACATATTAATCATCAAATGAATACTCAAAACGCATATTATTCTCCCCCTTTTAACATTATCAAAATGACATATTTCTTTGTCTCCCCCTTTGGATAACAAAAATGTTCAAAATGCATATTATCCAAAAACATATTGTATGCTCCCCCTAAATATATGGCCAATTTAAAAATTTTAACCAAAAAGATTTTATCCAAAACCATATCATATTTATCTCTCCTTTCATCATGAAAAAGAAAAGATAAATAGATGCACTCGAAATAAGATCATAAAAATAATTTGATAAAGATATTACCCATTTTGTGCGAGTAACAATTTCGGCAAAGTCTCCCCTTAGAAATGAAGAAATCCTCAAATACACAACATGGTTAAAAAGACTTCCATATAAGCTTAAGCAATTATAACAAATTGATGGTTGTCGAAGCCAACAAAAATAAATACCTACTCTAATAAATTTGTGTATAGGGATTGAGTAGGGTCGTGTCCACAGAGATTGGTAATTATTTAAATCCTTTAAAATGTAAAATGCAAAATGGGGGGAATTGTTGACAATAATCAAAATCAAATTAAAATGACAAGACGTAAATTAAAATTGTAATTCAAATTCGGAAAAAGCTCTGGTTGAAGGAATTAACTCAGCTTGATTCGACTACTGATCATTGATCTAAATATAAATAATTATTACTCATGAATAGACTGGTTATAGCTACTGAGACGCTCTAATAGCCAATCTCTCCTTAACTAGTCGATAACCAAGGTACGACCATTGGTTATTTCCCTAATCAATAGACAACCCTAGATACGATCATAGGATTTAATCAATTGACAGCCTGAAAAACCAGAGAGACCCAAATCCTAATCAACAAACGCATACGATGGTTCATTTAAATTAGATTGTTTATTCTCATAACACAATATGCATGATGTGCTATTTGTCACAAACATTAAAATCTTCATACGATGAATCTTCTAATTGACAGTAGATTAGGTTGATAATTAAATAGTGGCCAATTATCTAATTAACAAACATAATCATGATAATAATTCAGAGAATAAACAAATACCCAACAAGTAATAAAACAATTAAAGCATAAGAAAGATCTCACAGTAATAATGAATCAAAGCTTTATTAACCTCCAACCAGAAATATAAATTTAGTTCCTCATAGAGAGAAGAGAAAAACTTTAATCTAGGGTTTTTCTTTTTCTTGATTTGATTCAGGATCCCCCTCTCTTTGTGTTTCAATCCCTTTTGTATTGTAGAGTTATTCTAAAAATATAATACTAAAATCTAAAATATTCTCTAAATTCGAAATTACAAAAATAGCCCAAAAAGGTGAAACACGTTAAAATAAAAACTGTAAGTTCTTTGTTGACAGCACGCGCCCACGCCTTATCAACAAAGTTCTTTTGAAATTCATAATTCCTCCCTGCAAATAGTCATCCTCAAACATCATCTTCTAGCTCAATTTTAGCACCAATCAATAGAATTGCACCTACAAAATAAAACACAAATAAATCACTATTATTAAGTGCAAAGCATTGATATTAAAGAGAATAAACAATACAAAATTAGTGCATAAATTGCACTCTAACAAATTCCCCCACACCAAGATGATGCTTGTCCTCAAGCATATAACTCAAGATTAATCCCAACTCTTCACTCAATTCTCATCTCAACCCATCCAAAAACAATCTGAAGCAAGCACACCTCAAGAAATTAAGTCAATAAACATTCGAGAGACAAGGATTTTAAGGCATAGGATCTCATAAGCTAATACAAAGACATTCAACCACCAAGAAAGTCTATTCAAAATTCAAGTGCAACAAGATTAAATAGCCCTCTCATTGACTTCACTCCATGCACTCAAAGTGTTTAGGGTATCATTTATGCACTCAAATCAAATCAAAGAATGCTATTACCATAAGCTTGCTCATATATCACATCTCAATCCACAAAACATGAATTAAATGCAAAATCTAAGTGGTCTTAGAAAGGTCAGAATGGGGCTAAATGGGGTAAATGAAAAAGAAAGGGTTATGGAAGAAAAAAGGATCAAAATAAGAAGAATGAACTCATTGAATGAACCTTGCAATATCAAAAATACTTATTTCTACTCAAGCCGCCAAGAATGTAGACACTCTTTTTTTTTTCTTTTTTTTTGTATTTTTTCTTTTTTTTCTTTTTCTTTTTGTTTTTCTTTTTTTTGTATTTTTTTTGTTTTTTGTATTTTTTTTTCAAACAAAAGAAATGAAACTTGCACAATTTAATTCAATTATAATGCTTTTTGATCTAATTGAGAAACTTTAATTCAAGGTAACAAAATCAACGAAACATAAACAAAATATATCCAAACAATGAGTCCAAAAATCTCCTTAAATTTAGGCTCAAATAGAAGGAAAATGGGTAAGTAGATGGAGAGAATTAGAAAAGAATGCTTAAGGCTCAAACAAATATAACAAATAAAGGTCTTAGGGTGGAGAAAAAGAAGAAAAATGCAGAAATAAAGAAATGAAAAGTGGTTTGCCCTTATCATTTTAATGCATAAAATCAGAATGCAGCTTCAACATGCATAATAAAGCAAGTTCTAGAATAAACAAACTAAGATTGATATTCACACAACAAAAATAATTAGAGCAAAGTGGTTGCTCATAGGCTCAAATCCTCACAAAGTTGGTAAATTTGCCATCAAATCATGTGCACTCTTCAAATGAATCAACTATCAAAAGTGGTGTAGAATGAGAAGAAGGTATGGGTGATATATATTAAGGGAAAGGTAAAAAGGGTAAGAAGAGAGAAAGATGTATGTAGTGATATAAAAAGTGAAAGATAAAATGAGATAGAAAGAAGAAAAAAAAAAAGAAAAAAAAAAATTAGTATGATGAAATAGAAATAGATGTAAATGATTTGAGATGGATGGGAAAAGAGTAGTGGGAAAGAAAAGAAAAGAAAATTGAACTTAATATATGAAGCATACCAAAATCATTTAAGGATGAGCAGAGTGAAAATAACACTTCCGGACATCAATATTGCAAAAATCTCTCCCCCACACCAAGAATTTACATTGTCCCCAATGTATGATAATCAAAGCTCACATAAAAAAAATTAATGCATAAGGGTAAAAGATTAAAGGTAAAGAAAAACGTCCCTGAATTGTGAGCTTTGATCCACATAATGTGGCTGGCACGGACTGCTTTAGCGGTGGCTGGTGTTGAGTTCACGCGCTTGGTGGTATCGCGTTCTTCAATGTGTGTGGCTTGCTTGATCGAATAGCGATGCTTGTGGGGTGGACGCCGAGCCCTGGAGATTTGGTTCTGGAATGGGTCACTTGGAGATGCACATTGGAGATGAGAGGCTACTTCTGGTAAGTCTGCTGGAATTAAGATGCAACTTCTGGAGACGCAGGTTGCACTGTGGTTGCGCGGAAGGCAGCTGCAGGCGTGGATGCGCGAAAGTCTGAAGTCACTGAAAGCGCGGATGCTTGTGACGCGGGTGGATGAATCGCGGAGGACGTGGGCGGCTGGAGCACGGATCTTTGGATTCGCGAGGTCGGTCGCGGGTTCTGATTCGGGCGAGAGGAAGATCTGCGGGCTGCTTGGTGAGTCGAGACGTCTGAGAGAGAGATGTGCAGGCTGAGTCATGTGGCTTCTGAGTATGCCAGACGCTTGCGCATGATCTTTGGGGATGAGAGGCTTTGTCATGTGACGCTAGAGAGGAGAGCTGGAGCCATGGTTCTTGGAGACCGACAGCTGGAGTTCTGGGCTGGAGAAAGAGAAGCTTTGCTGGGAAGAGGAAACGGGGGTTAGGGATTGTGAATAGTAAAATTTTTTTTTTTTTTTTTTCGAAATTTTTTTTTTCGAATTTTTTTTTTTTTTTTAACTAAAAGAACATTAAAACACCAAAATTTTCAGAAATACTTTTTAATAAACATGTGGCACGCCTTAAAACTATTTCTAAAATTATATTTTTAGTTAAGGCGTGGGCACTTAAAACCATTTTGTTTAAAATCACATTTATTAGTTAAGGCACGCTATCAAAAATTTACTTCTGGCCAAAATAATCAAAAGCATTATTTAAACACTCTAAATCAAAATTAAAAGCAATAGATATAACAAAAATCAATATAAATAAATCCTTTGGGTTGCCTCCCAAAAAGCGCCTTTGTTTTATGTCTTTGGCTAGACATATTCATGCATCAATCTCCATACATGGGACTCTCGAGAGCCACTTCCTTCACAATATTCACCGACAAACCTTCATAAAAAGGTTTTAAGCGGTGACCATTAACCTTCAAAACTTTCTCAGAGGTCGGACTCCGAATCTCAACTGCACCATAAGAAAAAACATTAGTAACAATAAAGGGTCCAATCCAGTAAGAATGTAATTTACCAGGAAAAAATTTAAGCTTAGAATGAAAAAGAAGAACTTTTTGACCAACTGAGAATTCTTTTCTCAAAACCATTTTGTCATGAAATGTCTTCGTCTTTTCCTTGTAGAATCGCGAACTCTCATAGGATTCATTTCTAATCTTCTCTAACTCTTGCAACTGCAACTTCCTCTGCTTTCCCTCTTCATCCATAGAAAAAACTTCCTGCACTATAGGGTTAATAGCATCCACAGAAAATACCGAATGTTCCTCACTAAGATATTTCATGGCATCATTCATATTGAACTCTATAACCTCTCCATCAAATTCCATAGTGAGAATCCCTTTATGTATATCTAATTTAGTTCTAGCAGTCTTAAGAAAAGGTCTTCCTAGCAAAATTGGGACAGAATTAGAAGAGTGATCATCATCCATATCAAGTACATAAAAATCAGCAGGAAAAACCAACTCATTAACTTGTACTAAGACGTCTTCTAATACCCCATCGATATGCATTAGACTGTCTATCAGTTGAATTATCACACCGTTTCTTTTAATGGACCAACATTCAAAGATGAATAAATAGAAACGAGGCATGACATTAATAAAGCTCCTAGATCTAACATAGCCTTCTCAACTCTAACACTACCAATTTTGCAAGGATAGTAAACATACACGGATCCTTGCACTTGGAGGTAGTTTCTTTTGGAGAACTGAAACATTCTCCCCATGTGAACTCTTTCATCTCCTCTTAATTTTCTTTTAGAGGTACAGTTCATAAGGAATTTAGCATATCGAGGTAGTTTTATAGCATCTAATAAAGGAATATTTACCTCAACCTTGCGAAATGTCTCAAGGATGTCTTTCTCTTGTTCCTCCTTGGGTTTTGCAAACCGGCTTGGAAAAGGAGGAGGTATCACCACAGGTAGGGGTTTCACTCTGGTGGGTTGCGCATTTTGAGAATTAGGCATCAATTCATCCTTCTCAAGCTCATCTTCCACTTGCTTTGTCACTTTCTTAGTAGGCTCTTGCAACTCCTTCCCACAGGGTGACTAACGCGTTTTGCTTTGGATTCACCTCGGTTGTGAAGGCAATCTCCTTGATACTTGAGACTCAGGCTCACCGTAGTTGCCAATTGACTCACTTGGTTCTCTAAATTGAATGCTCGTTGTGGTTGCTCTTGAAATTGTTGAGTGTTAGTCACAAGTGATTTAACAATTTCTTGAGATATACCGACTTGGAGTCCATTGTGGAGGCTGGTTGTCTTGGTGGGTATTGTTGTGGAAATCGATGGCCTAGCTCCATGGTGAAGTTTGGATGATCCCTCCATCCGGATTATGAAATGCATGCATAAGGATCATACCTCCTCGAGGCATGCCCGAAATCCTCCAATGCGTTGGCTTGTTCAACGGGTTCTTCTTGAAGTGTAGGACACATATCAGTTAAATGACCCGTATTGGAACAAATGCCACAAATCTTCACCTGTTGCACATTGCCTACAACAAACTTTTCCACAAGCGAAGTAAGTTTATCAAGACGTTGATCAATAGAAGAGATATTTACCTCATTCACTTTTCTTGAAGTGTGATCTTTTCTTCAAAGTTGTGCATTGGCGGCCATATTTGAGATCAACTCTCTTGCTTGAGTAGGGTCTTGTTCAACACACCTCCACTAGCATCTATCATATTTCTATCCATCAATGACAATCCTTCGTAAAAATATTGAATAAGAAGCTGATCGAAATTTGATCTTTGAGGCGGTGGCTGCTTGTTTGAATCGCTCCGATCTCGTACAAAGTCTCTCAGGAAGTTATGCGATCCCATGAATGTCTTTTCTAATGTTGGCGACTCTTGAGCGGAAAGTATTTCTCGAGGAATTGTTTCTTCAAACCATTCCACGTTGTAATAGATCCAGGAGGCAAGTAGTATAACCTTTTAACCCATCTAAAGAGAAAGGAAAAGCCGCAGACAATCGCTTCTTGATCACGCCTTGTGGCCTCATACTTGAACACACCATATGAAATTCCTTCAGATGTTTATGAGGATCTTCACCTGCAAGACCATGAAACTTGGGTAATAAATGAATAAGACCAGATTTTAATTCGAAATTTACCTCCAAGTCCGCATATTGAATGCAGAGTGGTTGATGATTCAGGTCTAGTTCAGCTAACTCTCTAAGAGTTCTTTCTACAGGTGCAACTCTATCCATCACTCGTTCTTCTGAATCGCTAGATGATTCAACCAAATCCAGCACTGTATCTGTTTCAGGAAGCAAAGGCAATGAGGATTGTTGCTTAGCTCGTTTCGTCTGCTGTCTCAGTTGGCGAGCTGTCTTCTCAATTTCAGGATCAAACGAAAGTGTACCTGTACGAGAAGAACGAACCATACACTAAGTAAAACGTAAAAAGGATTAAATAAATGACACCAATCCCCGGCAACGGCGCCAAAATTTGATGGTTGTCGAAGCCAACAAAAATAAATACCTACTCTAATAAATTTGTGTATAGGGATTGAGTAGGGTCGTGTCCACAGAGATTGGTAATTATTTAAATCCTTTAAAATGTAAAATGCAAAATGGGGGGAATTGTTGACAATAATCAAAATCAAATTAAAATGACAAGACGTAAATTAAAATTGTAATTCAAATTCGGAAAAAGCTCTGGTTGAAGGAATTAACTCAGCTTGATTCGACTACTGATCATTGATCTAAATATAAATAATTATTACTCATGAATAGACTGGTTATAGCTACTGAGACGCTCTAATAGCCAATCTCTCCTTAACTAGTCGATAACCAAGGTACGACCATTGGTTATTTCCCTAATCAATAGACAACCCTAGATACGATCATAGGATTTAATCAATTGACACGAAAACCAGAGAGACCCCAAATCACAATCAACACATACGATGGTTCATTTAAATTAGATTGTTTATTCTCATAACACAATATGCATGATGTGCTATTTGTCACAAACATTAAAATCTTCATCGATGAATCTTACAATTGTGATGATTAGGTTGATAATTAAATAGTGGCCAATTATCTAATTAACAAACATAATCATGATAATAATTCAGAGAATAAACAAATACCCAACAAGTAATAAAACAATTAAAGCATAAGAAAGATCTCACAGTAATAATGAATCAAAGCTTTATTAACCTCCAACCAGAAATATAAATTTAGTTCCTCATAGAGAGAAGAGAAAAACTTTAATCTAGGGTTTTTCTTTTTCTTGATTTGATTCAGGATCCCCCTCTCTTTGTGTTTCAATCCCTTTTGTATTGTAGAGTTATTCTAAAAATATAATACTAAAATCTAAAATATTCTCTAAATTCGAAATTACAAAAATAGCCCAAAAAGGTGAAACACGTTAAAATAAAAACTGTAAGTTCTTTGTTGACAGCACGCGCCCACGCCTTATCAACAAAGTTCTTCTGAAATTCATAATTCCTCCCTGCAAATAATCATCCTCAAACATCATCTTCTAGCTCAATTTTAGCACCAATCAATAGAATTGCACCTACAAAATAAAACACAAATAAATCACTATTATTAAGTGCAAAGCATTGATATTAAAGAGAATAAACAATACAAAATTAGTGCATAAATTGCACTCTAACACAAATCAACAACTCCATCAATTCATCAAAATCTTGAAGTATATGTATTTATCATCAAAACTTAAGCAAAGTATAAGTACATAATAGCAATAAATAAATCATCAAAATCAACATAGCCATTGAGAAAAGCCATCATTATGAAGTAAAGAACAAGTGATCAAATCCATAAATGCAATAAGTCATGTGTAAAATTTTATAAATAAATGATGATATAACAAAATTAATAGCATATGAATTCACACATACTTAATAGATGGACAATGATGATAGACAATTAAGAAGATGAAATAAAAAACCATACAATCATCAAAATCAAACAAAGGCATCATGATAAATCACTCAATGTTATACACAATGATAATTCCATCATATAAACATATAAGCATACTTTCACAAATTTAAGCTATTATCCATTTATCATGATCCATTCAACAAATTCAACATGGCAAGAATTGTTACCAAAATGATTAAATCATCTTACTTATCATTTTCTCTTAGATCATGATCAAATGATTATCCTCACAAGCTTTCATCAAGGAACTCTCCACCATTCCTTGATTTATGGTACCTACAAAGAAAAATTCAAGTTGTGTGCTTTGGTACCCAAATATTCTTGGGTCCTTGAATGTTAACAATGGTTCCTTTTGAAACCCAAACACATTTTACACTATAATATGCATTTCTTTGCACTGGACATCTATATTTCATATAACCATTTTGATTGCAATAATGACAAACAATTCTATGATCACTTATGGAGGTAGCCTTAACAAAATAATTCTTATAATATTTTTGTTTCAAGTTAGGCTTATATCCAAGTCCTCCTTTATCAAATACACATTTTTTAGAGTTGAGCAATTTTTCTAAGTTCTTTTGACCACTTGTGAATTTTAACACAATTTCATTGAGCTCATTAATCTTTTTCTTAAGCACTTCATTTTCTTTTATCAATTCATCAACATGTGATTTTTCATGCTCATGTAAAATACTTTGTTTGCCTTTAAAAGATGCAATTTTATCATGCAACATTTTATTATCTAACTCTAGTCCTTTAATCATTTCATTTAATGAATCATTGCATTTTTGTAAAGCATCATTTTCATTTTTCAAGTTATCTACATGTGATTCTAGATGCTTGTATGAAGTGCTAGATTTCTCATTTGATAAGGCAATTTTATCATGCAATGTTTTATTCTCTAATTCTAGGCACGTAATCTTTGCACTTAGAGATTCATTTTTATTTGTGAGCTCGATAATTTTTCTTTTAAGACATGCATTCTTTTTGCCAATTTTCATTTAACGCATCATGCAATTCTTTAAAAGCATCATGCAATTCATCATAGGTAGGATCACTTACCTCATTAAGCTCATCATCCGATTCATCTCCAATTGCCATAAGTGCTAAATTTGATACTTCATGAGATTCCTCCTCATTTGTCGTCTCCTCATACACAAGTTCAAGTTTTCTCCATATTTCATAAGCATTAGAACAATTTGAAACTTTATGAAATTCACTTTTATCTAAGGCACAAAATAAAACATTCATAGCCTTGGAATTTAAAGACATATTTTTCCTATCTAACTCACTTAAAGCATTTTTCCTAGGAATGAATGAGTCATCACAAACTGTTTCCTATATTTCATAGTCTAAGGCTTCTAAAAATACTCTCACCCTAGTTTTCCAATACGGGTAATCGTTTCCATCAAAATATGGAGGTCTAGTGGTGGATTGGCCTTCCATGAAGGTTGAGCTAATTTGGGTTGCGATTGATCTTTAACTCTAGACGATTAAGTCTACACAAGAGCACCTGGCTCTGATACCAAATGAAATACAAGTGTCCAACCCAAGAGGGGGGGTAAATTGGTGTTTAAAAATTATCCTAATCAAACCACACAACAATCCAATTTAATGCCTTAATAAAATTGAAAGCAATAAGTTCAATAAAAGCACAATAATAAATAAGTAAGGGAAGAGAAAAAAAATTCAAGGATTTTTACGTGGTTCGGCTATCCTCGCCTACGTCCACGCCTCCAACCAACCCAAGCTTGAGGATTTCACTATCCAAGCCTTTCCAAGGCTTCAAATACTTACAATTGACTTCAAGGTGTCAATGAACCTTTACAACAAAGCAATTATCTCCCAATCTCTTCACTCAAGTGTATCACACACTTAATCACTCACAAATTTAATGAGAAATTGAAAAGTACAACAAAAACTCTCTCAAAGAGTAAATATACAAAATGAAGAACAAAGATGGCTCAAGGATTTGTGATTCACGAATTGAGAGCTCAAGATATGTTGTATGCCTTTTGTTGGTGCGTGCTAGAGAGCTTGAAAATGAGTTGGATTTGAGTTTTTATAGTTGGAGCTCAAAAACTAGCCGTTATGCACTTTTTGCCAGAAAACGGATCAAGGTTAACCCTTAACTGTTAACCGTTTACGCTGGTCAAAGTTACCGTTGGGCTGAATTTCAAATAAACGATTAACCGTTAGTCACTATCGGCTCAAGGTTAATTTTCAGAGACCTGCAAAATAAATTTGGTTTAACCGTTCTTACTAAACAGCTCAAGATTAGCAATTTGGAAATAAACGATTCACCGTTTTCCGTAAACGGTGAAAGGGTAATTTCCAGAGACCTGCAAAATAAAATTGGTTTAACCGTTCTTACTAAACAGTTCAAGGTTAGCAATCTGGAAATAAACGGTTCACCGTTTTCCGTAAACAGTGAAAAGGTAATTTCTAGAGACCTGCAAAATAAATTTGGTTTAACCGTTCTTACTAAACGGTTCAAGGTTAGCAATATGGAAATAAACGGTTCGCCGTTTTTCGTAAACGGTTAGCCGTTTGCTACAGTGACTGCTACAGTGAACTATTTACCAAAAATTACAGCTTTACCCCAAAACTTTCTATAATTGTACTATGACCCAAAACGTTATAAAACTTTACAAAAAGATCCAAATTCAGAATTTCTAAATAATATTTTGTGAATCCTAAAATTTTTTAAAATTATGAAATGGCCCAAAATACTATAACACTTTTGAAATAAGTCCTTCTCCATAATTTCAAACAATACTTTTTGATTTTCAAGTTTTCAAAACACTTTCAATTAAACCATAAACTTGAAAAACAACCAATTTCATAAAATTATTTTTCTATTAAATATAAAACCTTTATAATGTGAAAATAATGATTTATTTAAAAAGTATAAAAAATAATTTAACCTTTTAAAAACTTAATCATTCTTAATCTAGTTTGTTATCATTAAAATCAACATTATGGATACATAAATGCTAACACAGTCATTGAAGTACGCTTCAATGATGATTACTGAAACATTCACAATACAGTCATGAAGTATGCATTAACGTATACTTCGTAATACAGTCAATTGAAGTGTACTTCAATTATATTAAAAGATTTAAAATACAAAGTTATAGTATGAGTAATGATGATAAAATTTAAAACAAATAAGAATAAAGAAGAATGAGTCCGATAAATAAATTTTATTATTTATATGTAATATTTGCTATTTTATTATTATTATTGGCTGCTACTGAATTTGGGTATTAATTTTTTTAAAATATTTGATATTTTATTTGTTCTTAGGAGCCACCATATTGGCTGTTGGATTTAGTGCGCCAATTGATTTTTTGAAGACGCAAATTCAGACTCAACTTGAGAATGAGAAGTAGTTCTATACTGGAGCTGTGGATTGTATTCAGAAGTCGCTAAAGATTAGGGGCCTTGTGATATTCATAAGTCACACTTCTTCCAATAATTTTGAGTCTATGTTTGCTTATCTTCCTTACTCAACTTGTAATAATTCAGATGTCCTCAGTCGTTCTTGATGATAGTTCATGTAAGTCAGCCTTATTAGCTAATGTAAACACTGCTGATATCAATTTGCTTCATAAAAGGCTAGGACATCCAGCTTTACAAACTCTCAAGACTGTGTTGAAGGATTGTACTGGGTTTACTTCAAATAAAACAACAGATTTGAATTTCTGCAATGCATGTCAATCTGGTAAAAGTCATCTGTTACACTTTGATTCTGTTCCAACTAAAACAACAAAATCTCTTCAGCTCTTGTATGCTGATCTTTGGGGTCCTTCTCATGTTGCTTCCAACTGAATTTGTTAACAATAATGCTGACTCAGCTAACTGACATGTACACATAAGCTAGAATGTAATCAGGTGTGCTTAATCCACACAACACTAATCATGCTCTGTAACATCCCCTCTCAAGCTGAACTGTCCAGGATGGACATTTAGCTTGCTGCGAAAATGATGGAAACAATCAAAAGTTAGTGGCTTTGTAAGTATGTCTGCTGTTTGATCCTTACTCGGAACATATTGAACAACAATCTTTCTTGCTGCTATTTTTTCCCTGATAAAATGAATATCCAACTTAACATGCTTAGTTTTCGCATGATAGACAGGATTATAAGCTAATGCTATAGCACCTTGATTATCACACCACATAATAGGTGCTGCAGTAAGATTAATCTTCAACTCATTGAGTAAGGTTTCAATCCAAACAACTTCTGAGACAGCTTGAGCTAAAGCTCTGTACTCTGCTTCAGTACTTGACCGTGAGATTACTTGTTGTTTGTTTTAACACCATGAAACTAAATTTGATCCTAGATATTTCCTCAATTAAAGTATATCGTCAATTAAAGTATACCTCAATTTATTGTATTATGAAATTTCAGGTATATGGTTTGTGAATTCTAGGGTTTTAGGATTTGGTTATACAAAAAGTAAATAAAAAAACTGATAATGTACTTAATAGTAATTGAAGTTATTAAAAGATTCATAATACAATTATTAAAGTATACTTCAATGATGATTACTAGAAATTCATAATACAATTATTAAAGTACACTTTAATGATGGTTATAAAAATAATCACAACATAGTCAATTTAAGTGTACTTCAGTTATGGTTACTAAATTTTTTTTTTATTTTAGTTAATTCATATTCTTCATTAGTTGTCCTTGCTGGATTGTTTACATTAGTGAACATTATCAGACCTCTATTGGATACCAATCAACTCAATATCAAACTCCAGCCTTTGATTGGGTTACACTACTTTAAATGGGACAATATTCTCCTTTGCTTTATAGGAGTATTGTGGTTTTTGAAATTAAGCTTAGGAGAAAGATTTTTTGTTACAAACAAGTACATGACTTGCACTAGATGTCGGTGATATGTTTACTAGAGCTGACATTAGAACATCATGTCCTTTAACAAAAATTTAATCAATGATGACAATTTTGAGACTGTTCATAGCGTAATGATTGGACGTATCATTATTGCATTTGATATTATGGATCTAGAATTACCAATGGCTCAGCTAGAAAAAAAACACAACTTGAAAGAAAAAAAAAGTTTAGATGAATGGACTCACCTCATCTTTGCTAAATATGTTCACATTATACCAATCGACAAGTTTATTGATGCTTTTGTGAAGGATCTTATGATTAAGCTTAAGCTGAGAGTTGATATTTCAAAGATTCTTAGGCCATTAGCTTATCGCTATATTATAAGCTCTACAAACAATGTGATTGCACTAACTAGTTGTAGGACTAGTATGCTGGCAACTTCTACTGCTCTCGTAGTTTTCAAAATACTGGTAGAAGACAAATAATTTCTTTTTTTTTTTACAAGAGCTAGGCTTTTTAAAATTTGTGCCGCCATAGAATTGATTTTTTTTTAAAAATTGTATACCATCATAGGGTTAGACGAGACCCCCTTATCTACAGATTAAAGTAAAAATAAAAATAAAAATATTTAGAGAGAGATATAGAATAAAACCTCAAAGCTAAAGAAAGAAATAGCCAATAAGAAAAAAATAGCAAGCAAATAAAAAAAAACAAAGAATAAATAAAAGAACACCCTAGAGTAAAGCCTAATAAATAAATATTTATCAACTCATATGAAGATAAGTTAATGCCTGAAGTGTCACTTGTGATACTTGCATCTAATGACTAATTTGAAGTTCTTTTTTGAACCAAAGACACGCAGGTCAACAACACCAAAGTCGAGGCTAAGATCACGCCCCCGATACCCATGGGCTCAGATAAAAAATGTTTATCAACTCTATAACATTTCATCTAAAACTAAAATCCTCATAATCATTTTATCAATATCATACAGCAAAACCCAAGGATATCCTGTGAATTGAGTGAGGTTGAACTAAATAATTATGTGCTTCACATGTCTCATATCTACTCATCGGCAATGATGTCATCTCTCTTATATTGCTTAACAATGAGAAATAAAAACTTTTCAACTACTTTATACGCTATTGAATGATATTAAAACTTGTATATGCCTGGGTTTCAACTTTGTACATTGATTCCAACTAACTTGCTTGGTGCTTGTAATGAATGTGCTGATCATCATTTATATAGTATGTATATTGCTGATACTAATGACCTTACCGTTTAGTTAACACTTAAAAAAAATTTTCAGAGTAGATTGCAGTTTAATCAATATCACTCCGTGATATGATTCAATAATTTAAGGGTGGTAAAGTTACGAAATGATCTCTCACACAACATTTTAATTTATTTTAGTTTGGCCATCACACTTTCTTTTCAACTATATAATCAAATGCGAGATCCCAAATATTAACAATCCAAGAATTTTTATACCAAACATTACATTCTAATAATTTTTATTATTAAAGAAGAATACAACATACTAGCAACACTTATGAGAAGGTATTAACAAGATCAGTCTAACCAAGCTTTGTGTTGTGCCTCGTTGTTTAAGAATTTTATTGTATCATATATTACTCTCTGCTATTTTAGTTTAAAGGGAGGTTTAGTGAAGTGGTAATTGTGGGGGCCGTCATCGAAATATACAATAAAACCAAGAGAGAAATTCATTCAAAATATAAGGAAACAATGTGAGGAAAGAAAGTATTTTCATAGGGAACCCAATATTGAGTCGAACATTTTGTTGTTGTGCGTTGAACCACTTTAGAGAGTTGTCTTGAGCTTTTCTTTCATTTGCACTTTTTTTTTATTTACCTACTTGCTGTTATATGTCAAACAAATCCTAGTTTATTATATATAGAGGAGAATCCGCTTCTCTATCAAAAGATCTTACGTTAGTTTAGTTCTAGTTCACTATTAAAATCACTTAATAATTTTGAATATTTTTCTAATTAAGAACCTATTCTGACATTTACTCTACGATCTTGGGTAGAATTCATATAAATCTGTCCGGTAAACATTGTTAGATATCGTATATCTATATATAACCTAATAATGATGAGTTATTATGCTAACATTAGATATAGGATTATGTGTTCTAGGTTCCAATTACCCTATAAAGTAAATCCCTCTGTCTACTTCTCCACTAATCTTAGATCAAGTATGACTCTATTTAATCGAGATTAACGCAACTTGGGAAAATCAATATAAAACCAAGTATTATCTTAATTTGTTCCACTAAGTCAAATCTTTTTAAGGCTCTTTCTTAGCTATTATCCACTAAATGGGTGATCAATCGAAATAAAGAATTAAAATATATACAATTAAGAGAAACTGTTGCAGTAAACATAGAGCAACACGCATATGTCAGTCTAACATCTATTAAGATCATTTATCACTCAACCATAATCAAATTCAATTCATCATTTGCAAAAGAAAAATAAATAAAAGAGCTTTGACCATCAAATACATCCTATGAATAAATAAAAAATAAGAAAATAACAAGAATGATTGATTTTCAATAGATCTATGTGTTTTCTCCTCTAATGCAGCCCTCGATTTCTCTCTTGAATTATGTTTTTCTTTTGTTTCTCTGTGGTTTTTCTTCATAGGTACGACTCTGCTTTTTTCTTTGCGTGTGCGTGCTCATTTTATAACTTAGAATTAGGGCAACAAGAAGTCTAAGGTGTATATCTTCTATTTTAGAAAACTCCAGATTGCAATCTTCTAAGTATCTCACATAAAATCTTCCCTATCAATGCTCTAGAATTGTTGCAGCAACAATCCTATAGTAATAGTACTAGAATAATGGCTTCAACATTTGTACTATTCTAGACTTGTTTCAATTCTTCTATAATCATGTTCTTTTCTTATCTTTACAAGCCTATTGCAACATCATTCCTCCTTTGAAAATTGAGCTTTCGATCACATACAATTATTGATAACTCTATGAAATGAAAGTTATTGTGACACTTTTAGACCTAAATCAAGATTACTTGTATAGTAAATGATATATGTTCATTGCAATTTTTTTAATATTTTGCATATGAATGCATCTTAGTTTAGTTTTAATGAATTGTGTGTTTTAGAATAAATTGTATGCTTAATCATATGCATAATTGTAGGTAATCGGAAGATTGAATTTTCAAGGAATGAATGTTGCTGTATTAAGCTTGTAGAAGATGGAAAAGAAGTGAGCAACAGAAGTTTGGAAACAAATCTGGAGCAGAATAGTTGTTGGATGCATTGCTGTAGCAACCATTACTGTAGCAATCATGGAATAGCAGCAAAGAAAAATTCAGCGCGAACTACTTGCAGAATGGCAATCTGCAGTTTCTTAATATGACTTTTGTGCGCCTTAAGTTTTTGTTTACCCTAATTTTTAACTATAAAAAGGAACGTATATTATGGGAGAACGCCGTTAATGGAGATTGGAATCAAAAACTGAAAAAGACACAAGGAAAATGCATGATCAAGGAGCAAGAGGCTACGTCTGCGCTGTAACAGATCAGCAGACAATCGGGATTCAACTTCATCTTTTTGTTGTCGTTTTCTCCCCTTTTTCATTCTTTAGTTGAAAAGATGTATTTGATGGCTGAACCCTTGTTGCTTATTGTTCAGTTACAAGTTATGAACTAAGTTTAATTGTAGTTGAGTGACAATTAATCGAGGTGGGTTTATGACTGAACATATGAGTTACTGCATGTTTGCTGCAACATTTTGCTTGAATAAAAAGTATATTTCATTTATTATTTCGGTTGACCACCCATTTGATGATACAAGTTAAGATAGAGCCACAAAAAGGCTTGTCTTAATGGATCGTATTCGAGCAATACTTAGTCGTAAGTTGAGTTTTTTGGATTGAGTTTAAACTTGAATCGTAAAAGGCTATGCTTGACTTAATATTAGTGATGAACTAGATATAGGAATTCACCTTGTAGGATAGTGAGAGTATTAGTTTGTAATGCCATATATTATGTCAACATAACAGTTGGTCACTGTTGGGTTGCATAAGCATATGAGATGTCCAACATGCGGCAGCTGATGATGTATGGTAATTCAACCCAGTGCTGTAGCAACTAGACTTAACATAAGAAAAACAGTCAGCCCATCAAGAGATTTTGATCACTCAACTACTCCATTCTCATTGATTCATTTTATTGATTTACATCCTATTCAATTTATTATTGTGTTTTACTTTATTTTTGTTTCTATGAGTTAATCAATTCTATTAATTTCTCTAAGTTAATTTAGAACAAAATCTGCACCGTTGAAACTGTTGTAGCAATTCTGATAGTATCAATCCTTGTGGAGATGATCTTGAATACTCATTACTTTATTACTTGTTGTATCCACTTGCACTTTGACACCAATAGTTATTGCATTAAATTTTACAACAATTATGCATACGATCTAAGCACACAAATTATTCTAAAACAATGTAATTTATTAAAAATAAAATAAAATGGATATTCATGCAAAATATAACTAAAATACAATAAACGCACGTCATTTACTCTTTAAGTAATCTTGATTTAAGTCTAAAAGTGTCATTATAACTTTTATTTCATAGAGTTACCAGACAGTTGCATTAAAATTCTGCAGATTGTCATCCTTCAATTTATATTTTTTAGTATCATTTTCTTCATTGTTTTTTTTTCAAATTAATTTTTTGACATTTTATTTTTAATGCAATTTCATACCATGACTCTACTCAGGTTCAATAAAGTTACACTCGGCATTTTAATTCGAAATTGGAGAGGTCAAGAAGACAAGTGAAGCAAACAAGGAGGCTGCATTGCATACCAAGGAGTATGTCCTTCCTCGTCACATTTTCCACATCATATTAAGTCAACCTTATTAACAACAAACTTTTGCAGACTTCATTTGAAGTATATAAAGCACTGAGATGTTAACTCAAGTTTATACATGACTTAGTTACAAGTTTGCCTGCTTTTCCCTAATATTATTTGTTTGCCGAGAAATAATATTTAGTTTCCAAGCTTTTTGTTTATTTATTTCTCTAATCATGTTGAATTGAGTTTACTAGTGGCTTCTAGTCCAAAAATTCTTACTAGTATGGAGAAGGTTAGTAACACTTAAAGGAATTTTGGGATGATTAATTTTACATTTTTTTCCTTTTTCCCCTTAAGTTTTGATTTTAGGAATACATAATGATTATATCAGATTTGTTTCCCACTCTACGCATCAATTATTTTCTGCTATCAGAATTCTTATTTGTATTGTTGTAATGATTGCAAATGTTTACCTTTTATCATTATTTACAGAGAAAGATTATTAATCATAAAGATTATTAATCATCCCTTTGGCACTGTTAGAAAAGGCAAGACTACTAATGACGATCTAGTGTTTGAAAAAGAAAATTTTGAATGATAAAAAGCAATGCGCAGAGCATATTGTGGTAGTTGACTTGGGGAAGGATGATGATGGAAAAGTTCATTCTTAGTCTTATTTGGCCAATTTTTATTTTTCATGTTTCATGAACTTGATACAGACATTACCCTCCTTTCAGAACTATAGACTTCCCAACTGTAACAAACTATGACATTTATATTCATACAAAGATACGGATAAGCGAAAGGAATGGACTGCTACAGCTGGCAATGGCCCTGATAACAAACAGAAAGAGTGCGGGAACAAAGCTATTACTCTTGCGTATGCCATTAATGTTGCAAAGTCGCCATTTGTTGATAAATGATCAAAATTTATGCCTTATGGAGTCTCTTGATTTTTGTTGGAAGAGTTTGTAAATGCTTTTTTTAAATTTTTTTATAACAAGTTTGTAAATGATTAATATGGAGATAAGATGATATTTGTAGTAGTGGTTTAATACTGATGAAGGAAGATGAATGCTTTATCTTGTACCTTGAGTTTAAGAAGCTAGTTGAAATTATTTGAGAAGCAAAATTTTTTTCTATTTTAAAAAAAATTCAAATTTTTCATGTTTTCCCAAAAAAAAAAAAGACTTCAAATTTTTTTATCTCTTTGAGCTAAGTCATCTTGAAAAATGACAAAGGTGATTTGGTACTTTCATTGTGTTTGTATCTAGTTGGTGCCGAAACAAATATGATACTGTTAACCAATAATACATATTGTACATGAATCTTAATATAAAAATGTGTTGTGTTGAAGTCAAAGGTGTTATGGTCATTTTATTAGTCAACAAACGATCTAAGAATAGGAATACTAGCGTTAGGAGAGGTCACTGAGAATACGTGCATACTTTCTATCTAAGCAAGAATACACCAAATTTCAAGAGAGGTTTTTGAAGTTTACTGTTACTTAGTATTACCCTTCTCCCTCTTAAATGGTTGGGCTTTATGTAGAGGTGGCCAATGGGGTAGACGGCATGAGGCACGACACGGGCACGGGCACAGGCACGGGCACGACATGACATGACACACACATAAGCTGGGTCGGGCTTAGAATTTTAGGTACGTGAGCCTTAAAAGTATGGCACAATTAGAGATGAACTAAAGCACGACATGCGAAAAAACAAGCAATAAGAGCGTTTCATTTTTCAATAAAAATAAACTTAAAATTTTATAATTTTATAAATAACTTGAAATTGAGTCTTTTAATATATTTTATTAGCTCAAATCTTTGAAATTTTTTAATTCTTAGTTTCAAAAAAATTATAATTGATTTATGTTTATAATTTATTAAATAAATAATTGATATCATGATTCTAATAAATAAAATTATAAATATCATGATTTTATAAATATGTATTAATATTATTGTAAACTTTAATATATGACTCTATGTAATTCCAAGTTAACAATTAAATTAACCCTTAAAAAAATTATTGTTGTTGTTGTTGTTAGATGAAGCAATCTAAAATGGCATATGGGTGAAGGTTGGTGACTCGATTACAGATGTTTTCAAAGGCTGATTGGTAAGCCTCTACAGAACTTGTTTGGGTAAGTTTGAATAAAGTGGCTCGGTGATTAATATAGGAGGAGGGGCCAAACCTGCTTTCAATAGCTCGGGTGAGGGCTGTCCAAGAAGATAATTGTTGATTCTTGTGCATCCATTGGAACCAAGAGAGTGCTTGACCAGTCATATAGAAACTGGCGATATCAATCCGCTGCTCCTCTGGAGTTTCATAGAAAGAAAAATATTTTTCAGCTTGAAATATTCAATCTAAGGGGTTAGATCCATCAAATGTTGATAGATCACATCGTATGGATCTTGTGCTTTGTGTGGGTTATGGTTGAACTTGTATAGGTTGTGTATTTTGTGGTGTAGATGGTGTAGAGGCTGGTGGGTTTGTGGAGGGCCCAATCTGAGAGGGTGCCATCATGGTTACTCTGGCGTGATTCTGTATAGAGTTTTGTAGGGCTTGTTGTGCACACTTGCAGGTTTTGTTGTGAACTTTGGTTGTCTGCTTTGTATTATGATTTGGTGTAGGTCTTGAGGATTTTTGGGTGGATTCTTTGAGTTGTGTGACTTTGTTCTTGAGGGCCCGATATCGTGTTTGCATACCCTCGTTTGTCATCTCTCGGCGAGAGCACCGAATGATGGAAAGAAATGGAAGCGTGAGTGCAAATTTTAGTTCCACTTTAGAGGGTGGAGTCCTCCAGAATTAGAAAGAGTAAATATAGAGAGTAGAGAAAACAGAGGAATCGTATTGGATTTAAGGGAGCTGTCATTTTCTTCTTCATTCATTTCTTTAAATACCTTTTCAAGAGAACTATAGACAAATTCTAGACAAGGCTAAGAATATTGTCATGCCCCGCGCGAATCTTCCGTGATCGGGGAAAAATTCATCGCCCACGGGCCCGCTCAGTAAAAATCCGCCTCAATCGGGAGTGCGCTCAGAAGCGGGATGCACTTAGCACTCTACGCGGGTTGCACTTAGCAGCGGGGTTGCACTTAGAAACCGGGCCATTAATATAACTAAGCATCCCTGGTGCGCTTAGCAATCTCTTCACCAAGGCCCAAGTCCATGGTTTGGTGTAATTGCCCAAATGCTAGAGATTTCTAGAATTAGCCAAATAAGCCCATGTGATAATTGTGCTCACCTTAGAACTTTCTAGGTTTCCCCACATGGGTCTATGAGTAATTGCCACATGTAAGTAGAATTCTCTAGACTTGGCAAACGCACCCCTTTATATATGGGTAGGTACTCTCATTCTCCCCACCAACAAGCCCACCTCACACATACACACACAAACACTCTAGCACACTAACCCTTGTAAAGCTCTCTTGTACAAACTCTTGTAATCTTTCAAGTGTATATAATACAAGTGCTTTTGGCCATTTTGTCCTTGCTTCCCATAACATTTTCAGCAAGTAGTGTTACTTTGCTAGCGGGAGAAGCAATTTAGGCTTACTTGGCGACTCACACGCATATAGTCGTCCAAGTGCCGCACGGGATCGCTGCGCGCCAACTTAAACCCGTGACAATATTCTCTCTAACAAACTTGACAGCACAACAAAACCGAATTGCAATAATAAGCAAATAACAAATTCAACACAATATCCTTGGAATATCTAAGTGCTGTAATTGGTTACACCATCATTCACGCACAAAATCTTGAAACTTGAAGGGAATTTTGGGCTGTCTCTTAGGCCTAGCTTGAGCAATCGATTGTGCAGTAGTTGTATCAGGGAAGTTAACGAATGAAAACATTGGAAAATTCTTTTTTGGCCCTCAAATTCTATGATATCGTTTAAACCCAAATTTCGGATAAAGCAGTTTGTTTCCTTAGTGAGGTAAGACATCGATTGGCTTAGCAATATTTTTGATGAACGCCTTGGTGAGCTAAGCATAATTGAGGTTCTTGGTGGTTTGAGATCTTCATCACTAGGTGTTGGATAGTCATCTCACATTCCGTCACCATGCCAAATATGACAACTTTAAAAATTGAATTGTTTTTATATTAAAAAAGTAGGACACCACCAGCAGAGATTGAGTTAGCCGCGACAAAGTCCTCCAAACCATCATCAAACCAAATCTTTTTCCCTTCTTTCTTGATCCTCACTTGCCAAGTACAACCGCTAGGAACCTTAATGTGAGCCACGTCACAGAGTTCATATCCAATTCTTTCCACAATTGCTTTTGGAAGTTTCTACATTTAGCAAAGGATAATCATAAAACAAAAATATAATGATTAAGGTGGCGTTTGTTTTTTAACTTAATGACTTAAAGTGACTTAACTTAATTAATTAAGTTAATTAGAAGTGTTTGTTTTTATAACTTAATAGGACTTTTTAGATAATTTTGACTTAATAAAATAAGCTAATTTTTTTAGCTTTTTACTGAATAGAGAAGTCTGAATTAAATTATTTACTTTTAATGTCAAAAATACCCTTATTTTATAATTTATTTTTCATGTATGAAAACCCTCCCTACTTTAGCTCTCCCAATTAGTTCTTGAATCTTAGTTCCTTTGTTTCATGGGTAAGCTACTTTTTTTTTTGTTCACTTTTTAATTACGTTTTCTGATATTCACTTTTATAATAATAATCAATTGCTTTGCTACTCTTTTTTTATCTGACATGACCGTTCAATAGCTTTGCTCTTTGAGTCTTTATAATAATGAATTGATCTGCTACTCTTTTTGGATTTGATATGATTCAACAACTTTGCTATTTATAATAATCAATAGCTTTGTTACTTTTCGTTTTGCGTTTTGGGTAGTAATGTTTTATTCACATGACCGGTCAAATCTTTTTGTTTTTAAATATATTTGTTTAATCTGACGTGATTATTTTGGTAGATTTTTGCTCATCTTTGATTTTATTATTCTTTTTTATAACTGAGATGATGTTGTGTATGATCAATTGATTGAATGCGATTATGGCATTGCGTGTTTTTGTTTTCATAATTGGTTGAAGTGGTTTTAATAGAGCTATTTTGAGTGCTTATAAATTTTCCAGTATCTTTGAATGAAATTAATAATGGCAGAAATTAAGAATCGTTGAAATTGATAATCCACAATTGGTTCTATTTGATTGTTTTTTGCGGAACTTTCTCATAGATGTCGTCACAAGGGGAAAGAGCAAATTGGACTGATCCTACTTATAGGAAATATTTTATTGATCTTTGCATGCGTGAAGCAAATAATGGAAATAGATCTGGGGCAACCTTGAAGCCTACTGCTTGGAATACGATTTCTCGAGGCGAAAACATTGACGGAAAATCTATTACCTAAACAACTTAAAATGGATGGGATTATATGAAAAGGCAGTACCTCACATGGCTAAAATTAACAATGCAGCAGGACATGGTTACAATTCTACAACTCGTACTTCGATTGGCCACACGAAAGATGGGAAGAATACTTGAAGGTAACACCTCTTTTTCTTTTATTTAAGTGAATTATTTAAAATTTTACAATATAAGTATAATCAATTATTATGTTTTGATTGAGCAGAAATATCCGGAAGCTAAACAATTTACAATAAACCTTTAGCAAATCTTAGAAGAGTTGGAGGCATTGTTCTCGAGTCTTGATAGCAGGAGCTTATAATTGGAGTTCTGGAATGGAAGGGATACCAGAAATGAGAAATCTATCATCGATGCTATCTGAAACTCCAATTAACTTAGAAGATAATGATTGTGAGGTAAAAACACCTGATTCATACACCAATGTGGATGAACCACTTCCCGATGACATGCAAAGATGTAAAAGAAACAAAAGAAAAGCAAATCGGATGAAACTCGCGAAGATATCAACAAATTGGTGGCTGTATTAGAGAAGACCGATGATAAAGGACCTTCAATTACTCAGTGCATGCCAATTTTAAGAAAGCTGCTAACTTATGATAATCCCATGTATTATGTGGCTACTAATGCACTCTGCAATAAAAGAGAATATCGAGAACTATGGATGAGCATGGAGTGTGATGAAGAACGAATTGGATGGATTTATAGCTTACCAAAAGGGCCTTAATATCTTTTTCTTAGTTCATTTGTCAATGTTTTATTTGGTGTCATATGAAATTTTTGGATTATATAGCTTTTTGTTTATGCAATAAATCAACGTTTTGATTGAGGTCATTGTTGAACTTTTGGTTTGTGTAGTGAATTGTGTGTTTTGGTTATTTGAATATTTAATGAATATTTTGCTGCTCAAAGTGTGGTTTACGTTGCTTATATATGGGTTTTTTTTTTCACTTAATTTTGGCCCTTGCAATTTCTTATAAATTTGTTTATATGATCAGTTGTTATATCCTATCACAAATAAATTGCAGCCTAAGCAATACTTTGGACTTTAATAGTAGGTATGTCCAACTTCAATTAATATTAAATGTTCTTCTTTAAATGCTATATATATGATATATATTTGTTTATTTATTTTTGTATAATAGATATGTCTATGGCTGACGAAGAAGTTGACATAAAGATTGGGGTTAAAAGAATATTCGGAAGCGATTGATTATTTTGGCAAAAAATTATTGAAAGGGTCGACCAAAAGGCAGCAGTATCTACATCATCTCGGCGAGTTCTCTTTACATTCAAGAACTTTTAAATGGATCACCAATAGTCTGCTATGATCTTATGCGGATGGATAAGAATGGGTTCATATCTACATGTCAATTGTTCAAAGAAAAGGATGGCTTTCGATAGTAAGCATTTAAGCATTGAGAGAAAATGGCCATGTTCTTATTTACAATTAGCCATAATCTTGAAATCGGTTCATTAAAATTAGATTCCAGCACTCGGGTCATTGCATAGGTATTTTCATGAAGTACTAACAATGATGAAGTTTTGAAGAAATGATCACTCCTCCGTCATTTATGGATAATTCAAGAGGCATCCGTAATACTCGATTAAGGCAAATTTTTAAGGTATAAAACTTTCGTAAACTAATAATTTGAAGAATAAAATTTTTATTTTGATTATTGAAAAATTTAATTACTAATATCAGGATTCAGATTGGTGCAATTGATGGAACTCTTATTCATGCATGTATTCCAACTGATAAACAAGTGCCATATAGAGGCCGCGGGAGGGGAGAATGCTTTCAAAATGTAATGGCCCTTTGTGATTTTGACATGATATTTAGATATGTTGTTGTTGGATGGGAAGGAACTGCACATGATTCGAGTCTTGAAACCATTCGTAATCAGAAATAATTTTCCTATTCCACACTTGGGTATGTTATTATTCATTATTTCGCCAATTTATTAATTATAATTTATAATATTTTATTTTATTAGTCACTCATGTTGAATGCTTTTTTCTAGATAAATACTATTTAGTTGATGCAGCATATTCACATACTAGAGGTTTCATGGCACCATACCGTCATGTGCGTTATTGGTTAGGTGACTTTCGTAATGGCGGTCGAGCTAGAGGAAGGGAGGAAATATTCAATCATGCCCATGCTAAATTGAGAAATGTTATTGAGCGTGCTTTTGGTGTGCTAAAGGCCCGTTTTCCAATTCTAAAAAGGATGGCACCATACTCATTTGATACACAGAGAAAAATAGTTGTGGCATGCATGGCGATTCATAATTTTCTTCGAAAAATATCAGTGGATGATGCATTATTTGCTCAATATGAAAATGATGAGGTTGAGCTAGAAAGTGGTCATGGCAATCAAAACCACACAACTGATGCTATCAACTCCTCAAGTATTGAAGATCAAAATTACATGCGACAACTTCGAGATGAAATGGCAAATCAATTGTTTCAAGCATCTTATTAGTTTTTTTTTCTTATATTATATACGATAAAATTTGAAATTTATGGTATTTTATATATTAAAATTCTAAAATCATTATGTATTCAGTTGAATATAATTTTACTTATAAATGTTAAACTATTGTAGTATTTGATATATTATTTATTTGACATTTAAATTTAATAAGGACACAAATGTAAAAATACATATTTTCAGTTTTTTAAGTTGAAAAAAACAAACAACTTAATACTTATTTTCTGAGATTCAGAAGAAAAAACAAACATATCATTCAGATTCAGATATTCAGATCAATTCAGAATTCAGACTAATTCAGGTCTATTCAGATTTCAGACAAAAAAACAAACGCCACCTAAGTTAAAAAAAAAAAGAAGCTAGCTTTTCAGGGGAAAAAAGAAAAAAGTAAGAAAAATAAAAAAGAAGAAAGCTTGAGAAAAAGAAATGAAGTATATCAGTATGTTGTCTTGTACTATAGATGGAAGGACGATTTTATAGAATATTGGAGGAATCTCTGATGACGAAATGGGCTGACATCTGCCGCTAGAAACCATCAAAGCTATAAGATCATCTAAAGCTTTGTTTCAAGTTATGAACGCAATATGGGTTTTCTTCTTTCTAAAAGTAAGATTCAATACAATCAACTACCACGATTTTGAGTCCCCTGGAGTCAAACTGCAAAAGTGCAGTTATTATAGCTTTGGGAAATTGTTCTGCAATTCTGCTTCTACACTCTATTTCTATTGCATCTGCTCTGTTGATGGCCTTTCATGCGATATTTCTCTCATGCCATGTCGTGTTTCCTTTTTCTTCTCTAAAGCTTTGCCTTTTCAAAAAGAAGTCAACTTTCAATTTACCATAATCGGTGAAAAGAGAAATGTCACCAATTGTCTCTCTTGTTAATTTCTTAACACAAGTGTTTGGAGACCAATCAGCAAACTCACCGCCGACAAGCAGAAAAAATTAGTTCGTTAATTAAAAAATAATAATTAAATATTAGTTCCAACTTCTTTATATAGGTGAATAATTGGAGTAGGGTTGGCAAAAAAATTCTAGCCAGCCCAGCCCAAACTTAAGAGCTTTAACCTGTACTCCACATAAAATTTTGGATATAGGCTCAAAAAATTAAAGCTCGCAATTAATGGGCCTGGTTATGAACTTTTACATAATTTAAAATTAAAACATCAAAATTAAAAAAGAAAAACAAATTTCAAAAATCAAGTCACAAGAAAAACAAAACCTAAATTAAACAAAAGCAAAAGCCAAAGGCTGTCGACACCACCCAACAATTACAGCCATCGCAAATTGACCATTCACCCACCCAACAAGTGCAGCCATCGCCGATTCAGTAGCCAACACCACCAGCGAGCGAATCCAGCAGTGCGACACAACAAGGGAAGCAGTAACAATGAACTCAGGATACAAAGTAGTAGCAACAAACTCAGGGTGCAAAGTCGTGAAGCGGTAGAAGCAAACTCAACACGCAAAGTAGCAGCAGCAAACCCACCATAGCAGCAGAAAATCCATGCGACTCGAACTAGCAGCAAACTATCACTAATTCCAGCATAACTCAAGGGAGCTTTTTTTTCTTTCCTTTTTATAGAAATTCTGAGATTATTGAGTCAAAATGTCGCTATTTGACAAAAAACTGGTTGTTGAGGTTTGGTGTGTGAGAAGTTTCCATGTACAAATAAAGATGCCACATGCATCCGTCACTCAATTCAAAAAAATATATATATATGACAATTGAATTACAGTCACTGCTCTTCGAAGACTTTTAATTTTGGTTATTATATGTTATGTCACATTACTGTATTATGTTACATGCTTTAATTTTGTATAATTACATTAAATTTTATTATTTTTATATGATATTAACGATAGTTATCTTATTATATATTACATAATTTTTTTTAATTTATATTTTTTTTACTTTATTAAAAATAATTACTTGAAGCCCAAGGTCGACCCAAGCCTATTCATATTTAGATGGGATTGGGCTTACAACAACATGGGCTTGGGCTGGATTTTTTCAAGCCTAGGCCCAAGCTCATATTTTGCCGATCCTAAATTGAAGTTCTAGTTCTAAATTAATTGAAGTTTTTTTTAATTTTTTACCTTTTTTATTTTTTACTTTATCATTCTACAAAATTTGTCATTGATTTAAAGTTTTACAAGATTCTGTTTTGCTATTGAATTTAACACTTTTCAATTAATGGTATTTCTGACTAATTCCATAACCCGAGGTTAAGACATACCTTAGGATGAAATGGAGTTACTTTAACATTGACATACCGAAGTGAGGCGTGACAAGCGACATGTAACTTTATTTCCCCTTAGCATGGATTTACCTATTTATTTTTTAATTCAGAGTCTGGTTTGTTTCATTAACTCTTTACATAGAAAAATTTGAGTCACTCAAAAATCCTTGAAGCGAGATAAAATTGTTGCAGTGGAAGAGAAGATGGAAGATTAGATTAGAGTATATTTACCTAATTAAAATATTATAAAATTTTTTTAACACCTCCTTAGATACAAAAATACACTTACCTAGAACTTATTAGTGTAAACCTTATTTTTTATTTTTTATTTATTTTTATTATTAAACCTCATTCTAATAACGAGGTTTCTTCTCTTCAAAAGGAAAAAACATTAGGGCTTATTTTATACAAACCCAATGAGATTTTTTACCAATGTATTATGAGACATAAATTTTCTTTAAATATATTCACGAGTAATTGATATGACAGGAAAAGTTATTTTTATTTTCTGTTAGGATTTTAATATCTATAGTCACTTGTAGCATTACTCAAATTTGGAGTATCTGGCAGAGGCGGCTTGTGCCCTAGGCAACTTAGGCATCGCCTAGGGCCCCCGCCATGATGAAGGCCCCAAATTTGATATATTAATTTTTTAATTTATTTAAATTTAATTGATAATAATTAATTATTTTAAATAAGATAAATGATATTAAATTAAAATTGTTGCTTCTGCAGAAAGAAATTTTTTAAAATTAAAACTGATAAAAAATTATTTTATATCAACCGTGTCACAAGAAAAATTAAATAAATTAGCTATATTGTCTATTGAGAAAGATATATTAGCAAAATTAGAATATAAAAATTTGATTAATAAATTTGCATCTCGGAAAGATAGAAAAATTGATTTTAAATAGTTTTGTTTTCCTATAATTCATTCATATATATTTTTTTCTTCAATTTTTTGTAGGAGGCCTAATTTTAACAACTGGCCTAAGGCCCCCATTTTGGTTGAGTCGGCCCTGGTATCTGGGTCATAATCATAAATTAGTTTGCAATTTGAGTAATCTGCAAACTAATATAAAAAAAATGAAAAGAATTTAAAAGAATTAATTTTCTTAATTATCTAATTGAATTTTTATTTAAAATAAAAAATAATATTTTTGGAATAAAGAAACAATTTATCTTTAAAAAAAAACTTGAAATTAGACGAAATGGATGGATCATATGACTCAGAGCTAAATCTAGTGTAAAAGGATAGGCCCCGCCCCGTCTTTTTCTGAAGTGAACGCCAAAAAAAAAAGTACACAAAGCAATCATGATCATCTAAACAACTATTGGAAAAAAAGACAAAACCCTCAACTAAATAATCTACCATTCCTCTTTTCTTTTTCTTAGAAAATAAATAAAATGAAAATAAAATCTTTGCTAAATAGTAGTCCCCGAGTCCACAGACCATGAACAGGTTAGCCTCCAATCTTGCCTCCAAAGTCAGGCATGGGCTTTCTGAATTTCTTTTTGTTAATAGTTCCGAAGATCTATCTTTTATTTGTTTTGAACTTCTGACTTTCTTTATTATGTTTTTAAAATTTGTTTCCAATATCAATGGCACAGTGGCTAAGAACATTATCCAGCCGGTTGAAAGCGATGTCATTTGGTGACATCCTCTGTTTTCTTTATATATTCTCTGTTATTTATTTTCAATCTCTCTCGAAATTGCTATTTGGTTGGTGGCTTATTTATCTATAGAAGGTTGTAGTGCGTATTACATATCGGGGTTGAAGTAGATTAAGTGAGGCGAAACTAGTTTTTGGTGGCGAAGAAATCCCTTATAATGACAAACTCATCAACAGCCTACGAGTCACTCATCTATAAAAATTTAACCTTTTTTTTGTTCTTCTTTATATTAATTCTTTGCTGTGTTTTGTATCTGATTTGTTTTAATTTTGAGCGAAAATTTTATATGAAAACTTTTAAATGAGTATTTGAAATCAAAGTGCATGTTTTGGGATTGCTTGTTAAGTAGGTTATTATTTAGCAAATTAAAAATAATATAGCAAAACAGCTCAACTGTCGATGTGTTGGGAAAATATACTCTTTAAAGCATATGTGTTTTATTTAATTGTAATAAACAAATTTTCTGATTAATAAAATAAATGAGGTATTTTATTCAAATATCTTAATTGCATAATTTTTTGAGTAAAGTCCATTTAATCATATTATATGTATTTATGTGATCACCATGTGGATTCACAGAATACATAAATCTGAGATATCTTATGATTAAATAAATTAAGTTCATGATTGATAAATAAAGTTGGGCACTTTATTTAGGTTTAGGCTATGATAAATTAGATTGAATGATTTCACTACTGAAAAGCGGCAATAATGACGCAAAAATCTATCGTAAAGGGGTGGATAGCGGTGAAATTATCTATAAATGCATCACTCTTTTATGATAGAAAAAAAATGTCATTAATTTATGATACCATTTAAATGTCATATATCAGTCATGGAAAAAATGAATATTTTAGTTAATTTTTTGGCAGGAAAATTAATTTTCACACTTGAATTATTATTTAATTAATTTTACTGGGTAAATATTTAATTTGTGACAGAATTTATGATTGAAATTTTCTGTCATAAATTATTTTGTTTTTAACTTCATTTATGACTAATATTTTCTGTCATAGGACGAAAATTTATATTAAAAAATTATGAATTATTTAATTTAAATTTATGCAATCCTATAATTGAAATTCAATAGGAAATTCAATACGAACAAAAAATTAAATTATACATTATATTAGGCCAAAAAACACTTAATATTAATAATATCATCCAAAAACACTTGTATTAACATTTATATCCAAACCTTTGTAATTAGGAAGATAAATTATCTAACAACCAAGAGCAAATGTTTCAAATTTACAAGCCATGAAGCCATCAAATCTTATAGTGTAGAACTCCTCCCATATTCTCAGAACGCCAGGTAAAAACGCACATGCCAATAGAGACCTTTCACCATCCATCCACAGGATATCACATCTCTCTTACAAATACCAAGCAGCTGGCCTAAACACATTTTCCACACACCGCACTTGCGATGCTTAACAAACGACTCTCAACAATGGCTATATTTTTAATAAATAAGAATCTTACAAGCCATATACTAATAATAATAATGAAGAGAAGAAGAAGAAGAAGAAGAAAGTCAGCTGATAATTGCACAAAGTAGACGTCAATATGCATTTCTGTTCCTAGAACCTGTTTTATGGAGGAAAAGAGCAAGCCATCTATTATCATTTGTAACAAGCGCAATCACATAATAGCTTGAGCAATCATCATCAACACATTAACTACCTACCTCAACCTTGTAGCAAAAAGCTGAAAAGCTTTTCATCTTGCCAACAAAGTTGGTTAGGTTGCTGATGTGCGAGATCTCTAGTTGACACCAGAGTTTTTCATTTCAAGTTTTTGCAACTCCCAAACTTGGCAAATAACTGAACCATCAGCTCCAATCAAGCATGACGTCTTTCCTCATCCATTAACAACTCCAAGGTTCTGGTAAACCTTTTTGCAACTCAGGCTCAGGCTCAGGCTCAGGCATTAAGACAAGAAAAATATTATATGAGCCTGAAGTTTCAATTTCAACCAGCATAAAGAAAGACATTCAAATAAGAAAATGACTCTTTTAAGTCTCTTATTCATTAGTCCCATAAGCACAATAGTGGAGCAACAGCTCATTCCAATTAAATCATGCAGACAAACAAATACTCAACCTACATGAAGTCACTTGAGCAAATCTCAAAGCTGGACTCGGTTGCAAGTACACTCCAGGCGTCAAGACACAAATTAAAATAACAAGAATCACGGGATGTGCAAAACTGGATTGACAATGTCGGAAAGCTTTGATAGTGACATACTTCAGAGGTAAGTCTTTTCTTATCAACATAGCCGAATCTTTAAAGCTGAAGATATAGTATTTGTTAAAAAAAAAAAGAATCACCTCATTTTTTCAAGTAAATAAATACAGAGAATCTACGGAGGTATTGTAGACAACCAAATCCAAAACAAACTCAAAGAACTGATAAGCTAAGTAGAATGAATGAACCATCACCGAGATTACCCACTTCCTTATGTTCCTGGCTTTTTCCTTACGGGAGGGGTCAAACACTCCTGCTTCATCTACTTAATTATCTGAATATCAAAAGACAAGAATAAAGAAACAACAATACATGAGAAAAATCTAGAGCTGACCCCAGTCCAACATTCTGAATTTCAACAATTCAAATTCTCACTTAATTCTCAAGAATTCCAGAGACAAAATCTAGATACTTAGTCTCATCTAAAAATATAAGATAACAACAAACCACCTCCACCAGAATCAGAAGTTTACCAGCCAGCAAAGTGGCAGAGCAACCAATCAACTAACAATTTGAAATACACGATACACTCCCAACTTGTTTCATATCCAGATCTACATGTACTACCAAAATCAGGAAAACCACTCTTTATAGAATAATAAAAGTACTACAGTTGAATTGATTAAAACTTACTGGTTACCATTTTTCTTCAAGCTCACAACAAAAAATAAACTACCACAAACAAAATTAAGGGGCATAAATTAATAGATAGGAGACGACCAAATTATAGCGCAGAAGCAGTACCTGTTATCAGAAACATATGTAGAAAAGAGGATAGCATAGTAGAGAGAAGAAACAGCAGCTGAAAAAAAATACATAACCATAAATCCAAGTAAATAAGAACTAAAGTTTTTTTTGAAATTAAACAAAAGAAATTCCAGTACATAATGGTCATTGAATTATCTTGTACATTCAAATGGCTTCATTGAGATGCAAACATACAGATATACGCTTTCAATAGAAACTTGTCTACCCCGTTAGGAAAAAGAGGATTAAAAAAGAAAACTCGAAAAAGAAAATAAACAAAGAAATTAGAGACTACTCACTACCTATGTTATACAAGGGTAAAGAATGGAGAACCAATCCTAGTCTTCCTCTCTTACCCTGTAAGACATAACAAAAACAAAAGAAAATACAAATAAAAAACTAAAGCACATTTACATAGAGTGCATGTATCCATAAGCTGCACAAAATGTTCCAATTAATATCTAGCCAGAGAAGAGACTTACATTGAATGAACAACAAGCAAGGAATTTCTTATGGAAAATTTGATAGTACAAAATAGAAAAGTGACCTAAAAATTTGAAATGCCCGGGGAACTCCGTCAAATTTATACCACGTTACTGGCCAACAAAAGTTTACAAGCTCAAATTAAACAAAATTTAATGATTAAAAAAGGGGGAAAAAATGAAGCTGGGAATAAAAGATTATAGAGATATGTCAGAGTTCAGATGAAGATACCCATAGAAGCATAAGATGTATTACCTATCTGCGTGTTGTTATTCGGTCATCTACATAAAACGGAGGATATCCAACAAGCATTTCATACATTATTGCTCCTAGTGACCACCTGGATAAAATTCCAATGAAAAAGAAATATCAACACTATCTTAGATGCAAAATGAAATCTGTACAAAAGATTTTACATATTTGTGAAAAAAAAAAATAAAAAAAAACACAACTAATGCTGATGGTTGTCGAAGCCAACAAAAATAAATACCTACTCTAATAAATTTGTGTATAGGGATTGAGTAGAAGGTGTCCACCAGAGATTTAAATCCTTTAAAATGTAAAATGCAAAATGGGGGGAATTGTTGACAATAATCAAAATCAAATTAAAATGACAAGACGTAAATTAAAATTGTAATTCAAATTCGGAAAAAGCTCTAGTTGAAGGAATTAACTCAGCTTGATTCGACTACTAATCATTGATCTAAATATAAATCATTATTGCCTATGAATAGACTGGTTATAGCTATTGAGACGCTCTAATAGCCAATCTCTCCTTAACTAGTCGATAACCAAGGTACGACCATTAGTTATTTCCCTAATCAATAGACAATCCTAGATACGATCATAGGATTTAATCAATTGACAGCCTGAAAAACCAGAGAGACCCAAATCCTAATCAACAAACGCATACGATGGTTCATTTAAATTAGATTGTTTATTCTCATAACACAATATGCATGATGTGCTATTTGTCACAAATATTAAAATCTTCATACGATGAATCTTCTAATTGACAGTAGATTAGGTTGATAATTAAACAGTGGCCAATTATCTAATTAACAAACATAATCATGATAATAATTCAGAGACTAAACAAATACCCAACAAGCAATAAAACAATTAAAGCATAAGAAAGATCTCACAGTAATAATGAATCAAAGCTTTATTAACCTCCAACCAGAAAAATAAATTTAGTTCCTCATAGAGAGAAGAGAAAAATCTAGATCTAGGGTTTCTTTCTTTTCCTTACTTGATTATTCCTTCTCTTTGTGTTTCAATCCCTTTTGTATTGTAGAGTTTTTCAAAAAATAGAATACTAAAATCTAAAATATTCTCTAAATTCGAAATTACAAAAATAGCCCAAAAAGGTGAAACACGTTAAAATAAAAACTGCAAGTTCTTTGTTGACAGCACGCACCCACGCCTTATCAATAAAGTTCTTCTAAAATTCATAATTCTCCATGCAAATAATCATCCTCAAACATCATCTTCTAGCTCAATTTTAGCACCAATCAATAGAATTGCACCTACGAAATAAAACACAAATAAATCACTATTATTAAGTGCAAAACATTGATATTAAAGGGAGTAAACAATATAAAATTAGTGCATAAATTGCACTCTAACAAATGCCCATAAAATTCCCATGAGATGAGCATAAGTTTGAGTTCGCAATTCACAGAAAAAAGTCAAAGTCAGGGAGTGGATGGTTCTGGTTGCATCGCGCCATCGCAATTTGTGGTCGTGGTGGCCGGCTTGAATTTCGTCATGGGTCTGTGATTTGGGTGTTGCTTTGTCGTTTGCTCGATGGTGGTAGTTGTTGATTCTGTATGGAAAACAATATATAGGGAATGGATTTAGCTAGGTTTTGAGTGTTGATTGTGAGAGTGAGAGTGATGATAATTATGCCTAGGGTTTGAGTGTCGTTTATGAGAGTGAGATAATAACTATGGTGAGTGTAGGCTAATTGATTGAGAGTATCATGATGATTGTGGCTAAGGTTACATTGCTGATTATGGAGTGAGAGTGACGATGAACGTGCCTCAGGTTTGCCTGGCCTTTGCGAGAGTGAGAATGACGATGGCGATGGTGAGTTGTGTAAAGTTTAGGACTTGAGAAATTTTTTTGCTTTGTTTAGATTTCGGCTAAATGCACCGTTTTGTACTATATATTTTTTTTTTCAAAAATCATTTCACATGCTAAACGCTGCATTTTAGATTTTAAAAAAATTAAAATAATACTTTTAATTTTGGTCAAACACAGTCAATATCTAATTTCTATCATAATATTTGTGATTGAGTTAATTTCTATCATACGCATATCATAAATTCTTGATAGATCAATATTGTATCACAAGTACATCATTAATCGTTTGATAAACTAAAATTCTATCATGACTTTATCATACTTACATGATAAAATGATTTCTGTCATAAAGTGACAGTCATCTATTGCCAGTTTTCTTGTAGTGTTTGTCTTAATCATGTATGAATTTACTGATATAGTTTGACTACATTGAGCTGGATCACATATGAGATTTAATTAACTTTGAAATAACTGTCAGACTTATTAAATCTCATAGGCATTGATTTTACTGTAATCTTAATCTTGAGTTAATTATGATTTCATGATTGTAGTTATTATTCCATTTGAATTACTAATGGGCATGACACACATTTGTGATCAAGATTACCCGGTATTTTGGTGGGAGCAATTATGAGTATTGGAGTTATATATTAACAATATAGAATTTGTACGACACGTCTCTTGATGGGTTTTCGGTACTTGATCATAATTCGGTCGAGTGTGTCAACATATTTAGTATGTTGAAAATGGTCATTAGAGAAAACCAGTAAGTATCAAGGAATAAGATGTAATTAAATCGATTGGACAGTTGAGATATCGATTTAATTAACAATGTGGTACAAAGGATTGAGCAGTAAAGAAATCAATGTGGCTTCGGACGAATTATTATTCGAACATACAATTATGGAGGTCAGTTCCAATCTTATAGTGGAGTAGAATTGGAATTAAATGATTAGGCTTGTTTAATTACATACTTAATTATTGTAGCCACGATTGTATGTTCCCAAATGATCCCCGGGTTAGCTCATTTAATTGACTGCACCACTACTGGATTAATAAGCAAGATAACTAGCAATTTGGGTCAAAAATATAATTATATCTTTTAGTGGGAGGCTCCATTAATATACTTATCTTTAAGGGGTCTTATGTTATTTTACAAGTTGGTCCCCTTATAGAAAAAGGAAAGTAACGTGAGTTTTATAATTCTAGGAGCCTTAGGATTCCTACTATGAAAGAGATATAAAGGGCTTATTCTATCCTAAACAGGAGAGGAAAAAGACATTATATCTATATATGAGAAAAAGGTTTTTTCTACACAAGAATTTTAGAGAAAAATTTTCCCCTGCTAGTTTGCTTATAGTAGTGATAAAGGCGCCCACACGTCAAGTGCAGATCAATCCTGAGTCATAACTGAAGATCGATGGCGATCGTGATCTGAGAGTCTAAATCACATCAGCGGAAAAGTCAGTTCAGAATTTCAAGGTACGATTTCTAGATTACAGATTCATATATATTTTATGAGATCGGTCCTAAAAATTATTTTTTAAAAAACTGTATTTTCCCCAACAATTGGTATCAGAGCCATCTTATATTAATATATAAGAATTTATATGAAATTAATCTTGATGATTATATATTAGAGTGGCACGATTTATTCATATATATATTATTGTTTTAATATATGAATAAAGCATGTTAATGGTTTGTCTTAATTCATAGTTAGATTTTCTATTGTATTTTTCCATTGGATCTGTAATAAGAGGGGTGGTTTATCATCACCATGTTTTCCTCTTGATTTAATTTACTGTAATAGAATTTTTGTAAACCAAAATTGGCCTAGGAAATTTGTAAATTCGGATCACAGTTCGGAGGAACAAGACTGGAAATTTCAACTAAATAACAACGAATGGATAAGTAAGTTATACATTGATCGGCATATGTGGGCTGAGACGTTTTTGAGGCACAAGTTTTTCAGTGGGCTTCGAAGAAATCAATTATGTAAGAGTATGAATGCATATCTAAATCTATATATTGTGGCAAGATGATGTTATTTGAGTTCGTCATGAGGATGGACCTTTTGATTGCACGACAATGTTATAAGAAGGCCGAAGATGACCACATCTCATGCCACACATGTCCTGTGTTAGTCATCCTTTGCACCAGCATTACGAGAAGCAAGCTGCCTCAGTGTACACTCACAGAGTGTTTAACCGGGTCCTTGAAGAACTTCGTGAAGATAGGTTGTTATGCCTCACAAATATCATGTCTGATATTGGTCGCCGAGTATATGATATAAAAAAATTCATATCTGAGAATCAGTCTTGGGGGGTCTTTTTTCATGAATCCGATTCAAGGATTGTGTGCACTTATAATCTTATGCAGACACTAGGTATACTATACAGCCACTACTTCAAGCATGGCGCAGAACCTATCAGAGCTACCTATATGTATGATTTTGCCTTGTTGGACAAAGGATGCCAAAATTTCAAAATCTTATTTGCGAAGTTCTCGTGGTAACCCAAGTCTCAGTGAGGCTGTTCACGTTAGATCTTTGACCATTGCGTGTCGAAACCTAATACATTTTACAGCAAAGTCGATTGATGGTTATAATGATATCATTGAGGTTATCCGTGAATTGACCTTACGAGCTCAAGATGCATTAGGCACTGATGGTTTTCCAAGACATTCCATGAAAACTACACATGAGGGCGATGTTATTCAGGATCTATTGCTTGTTAAGTCTAAGGGTTCATCCAAATTTAACTGTGTAAAAAAAAGACGTGTTTGTGGTATCTATCATCAACTTGGTCATACCAAACAAAAATGTCCACAAGTTGGTAGAGCAAATGGTAAGAATGATAATGACAATGCTAGCTTGAACACTGACTCTATTTCTGAAAATACAATAAACATGACAGCAGCTGCAAGTTTAAATTTTTCAACACATGAGGATGGAATCTCCAGGGGTACTATTGATTTTGTTTGGTCTGCTTTGAATAAATTTGATGGCCAATTCAATAGTGGTCTCAGTTTTCCTTCAAAAGGTCTTTCAGCATGGGTGTGCTGCCTTATCCACATTGCTAAGAGTTTTTTTAAACAGTTTTTAGTTTGTATGACACTTTTTATAATATTATCGAGCAATACATTTTGTAACATTTTGTAGTTAAAATGTTTTTACCCTCAGCCTATTTGTACATGTTTTCAGTAATATTTTGAAATTGACATCTATGCATGCTATAGGAAATCGATATTGTATGAGCAAGTTAACGATAGAAATATTTCATTCATAACCAGTTCTCAGTGTCTTGTGGTACAATACTCTTCTCTTTATGAGATTATATCCGGCTAGACAAGGCATAACATAGATCAATGGTAAACTCATTAGTTTCAATATAATCAACTTGCATTGTCTGGAAAAGTCCTAATGTCTAAACCCAAAAATCACCAAGACCACTTTTTTTGAAGCCTATTCTTAATGTACACTTAACCATGAGCTCCAAACAACCAAATTCGGCCTCTTAATCCCATTAAGAAACAACATCACGAAGATTCCCACAATGTATATATATTCACCAATGCTCACAACCTCATTAATCGCATCCCGTCTTTTCGAAACAAGTGCTCGAATTTCATACCCAAAACTTAAATTTTTCGCCTCACCTCTGTACGCACGCAAAACAACAGAATAAACAAATGCAACAGGCCGTGTAAACAATTATATAACATATCAATTAACAACATCAATGTCACATGAATTAGAGTATAGCACGCACAAAAAATATTCTCAACAATCAATAAATCTAAAATCATGATTAACATTGGTAACTTAATGTCAAATATCTCTAAAACCTGAGATTAAACGAAGTTGCTGATGCAAGAAAAATGTTATATGCTAGAAAATACAAGTGATTTAATAATTTAACTGATTAATCAGAATCACTATTAGCACTATTCGAAGCTAGCATTCATGTTCAAAAGGGTCCCAGCAAAGGTATAGAAGAACATTGCGGTAATGAACACATACAAAATAGAAATCATTCCTATTCATAGTGAAACTTCATCTCAACCCTGCAGCCCAAAGACGTTCAATGAACTATTCGTCAGGTAGCTTGTAGTTTAAGTATCCTTCTGATGGGAAATAAGAGCTATCAACCTCGGACATAAATCTTCTCAAGTGTTTCTTTGCTTGTAGTTGGTTAGCATGGAAACTCTTAATTGAAGGGTGAAATCTTGGCCCACTCTACTTCTTTGCATATTTCTCCATAAATTTCTTTACTTTCTTTGCAAGGTTTCTTGATGTCACATATTCATTAACCAGACATATATGTATTCCCTTAAAATTTCGCAATGAATCCAATTTAGAAAAGAATGTCTTTACATAAGCCTGACTGAATTGCTTTAGGGTATCTTCTCCAGGGCCTCTAACTGGATATCCGACCGTAAATCTAACAGGTTTATATTTTTCCTCGATGTTCAACATCTCTTTTTCCATGTCTTCCATGAAGAAGGTAGACTCAGCTTCGATGTCCTTCATGCCTTGATTCCGAATAGCAACTCCAGTAAACATCTCGCCGACATCCAGTGCAATGATGGTCATGTAGTTGTTTGCAGTGAAAAATCTTTTTTCCAGGCTCAATTTCAAAAACCACAATCCTCTTCTAGAGCACAGGAGAATACTGTCCAATTGAAAATAATCTAACCCTATCAAAGGTTGGAGTTTGATATCCAATTGACTTGTATCCAAAAGAGGTGCGGCAATGGACATCGATAAAAATAGTACGGGGAGGGCAACTAATGAAGCATATTCATTAACTGCAATAAAAATATTCTAAGTCAATATAACAAAATAATTATACTGTAATTAATTAAAAGTCCAGGATTCTTAAAGATAAAATAGTGAAACTCATACCTGATTTTTTATCAAACGAAGGGTGAGAATTTGATGTTCCAGAAACGTGTGCGAAACAAATTAGCATGCCTTTAAAGTTTGTAGATGCATCCAGTGCGAACAGAAATTGCTTCGTGGGATTATCTCCCACCTGATACCTTAGCACAATTCCAAAAAGATTGTGCCTTCTTTTGATATACAGCATTGCTTCCTCTGTACATTTTGTAATGAATCTCCCCTCGTCAATGTTTTCCTTCCCCTGCCACACGGTAAATTTAGAGAGCAACCCACACACCTCAACTTCGATCACATATTGATGCTGTTTTAGAGAGAAAAATTGTTGCTCTAAATTCACTTCAAGTATGAGGACGGTGGTTTTGCGCACAAGAGGATGTGCCTGAAATCGCAGCCGTGCAAGCCCATCGGAGGCTGTTCGTCAATAAGAGCAAGAGGTTCGAATTTGAGAGCAATGACCTTAGCTGTTCTTTTGGAGCAGTATTCATCTTTGATTGTTACTGCAGAACAAAACACTCGAGTAAAGCAAGAGCAAGTGTGGTTATGGCAGTTCAGAGCTTTAGTAAAGATCCTTAAAGGCCATTTTTATGGGTGGAGTGAGTGACTGAAAAGAAAACAAAGCAGACAGTGAGTAAGAGAACAAGTAATGAGTTTTTGTTTTTCACTTTATAGTCACAGAAATCGTTGAAGGTCAGGAAAAATCATAGAGGCCATTTTTCACATTACTAGCACTGAAGTATATTTCAACGATGGGTACTGAAAATTAATGATATAGTCATGAAGTACACTTCAAGGATGGTTAGTGAAATTTTCACATTACTAGCACTGAAGTATACATTGAAGTGTACGTCAACGATGGATACTAAAAAATCACAATATAGTCAATTGAAGTGTACTTCAATTATAGTTACTGACTTATTTTATCAGTTAATTTATATTCTTCACTGGTTGTCCTTACTGGATTGTTCTCATTTGCTCTATAAAAGTTTTGTGATGCTTGAAATTGAGCTTGGAAAAAAGATTTTTTTTAAAAAAAGTACATAACTTACACTGTATGTTCGTAAAATGTTTATTAGAGTTGGCATCAATGCATCGAAGCTGATTCTTCCTTCTTCAAGAAAAACATAAAAGAAGAGATGCTTAAAATCAAAGCAAGATATGAACCTGTTAGATTGGGGGTCAGATATCCGGTTGGAGATCCTAAAGAAGATACCGCAAAACATTTCAATCAAGGTCATGTAAAGGGATTCTTTTATAAATTAGATACATTTACAAATTTAAAACAATGCCTAAGGTATTAACTGTTTCCTTAATTTTTATTTTTATTTAACTTAATCAATGTGATTCACTGTATAAATTCATTCGATGGATTTGTTCTTCGATTCAGGGTTGCTTTAGTTTCTATCGATTATTATTATTATTATTATTTGATTTCATTATTTATTTATTCAATGCATAGAGTTTCAATAATCTATTCAGGTTTGTTTGTTTAATCTCTTTGGAGCTAATGCATAAGCAAACTATTTTGACGTGTTTTTTAACCTTAGGATCGTTTTGCAACTTGCGCCTAAAACTCTTGTGCCTCGATGATTTTGCCATGTCCTGTAGCATTGACCACTCTCTCTCCTTTCTCTCTATGAAATCCAATGCATCCTTTCTAGTCACTAGATCAAACCCAAATCTTCTTCCAATTAAACTGACGAAAAAAAATCAAACTGATTTCAAAATTAAAAAAAATGAGGAAAAAAATCAAACTGATTTCAAAATTAAATAAAAAATTGTGCTAATAACTAAATACTTACATTTTAAATACTTGAATATCAAATCTCTCATTCTCTTGGTCAAAGTCTACTACTATACGCGTGATGATATCATCTCCTGCAGGTGCTGATGAACTAGACCCTAATGTCGAATATGACCGCCGTGATGGTTTCGATAGAGTTGGCACTATGAACTAGACCCTAGTACAATACACATTAATGCACTATGAATTCTTATAAATATATCATAAAACAAAACATGAAAAAAATATTAACAATTCGTCGCGAGGCACCATCTTCCTTCTTTTTATTTCTAAGTTTTTCTTTCAATAAATGGCTTACTTTATCAAAAGCCTTCTTCATTTCTTGGAGACAAAATGTTTCAAAAAAATATTTTCCAGAAGCAAAAAAACGAGGTGAAAAAAAAGTAGTGTTGGTAAATGTAGAACTGAGGAGAAGAAAGAAAAATTTGTGGGGGAGTAAAAGCTGGGACAGAGAGGCCTCTCTGAAAATGGGTTTTGACGACAGAGTTTCTAAGGCAGTTAACTGTTAAAAACAAGCAAAGAAGGCTTGTCTAAAATAAATGCCGTTAAAATTATAAATACACCGCAGAATTTTTTTTTTTAAAATAAAATCAATTTCTTTTAACGGACAAATAATAATTGCCATGGAAACAACTTTTGACGGGATATATATTTTTAGTGGCATAAATATATATACCATTAATTACACACCGATTACGACATTTGGATTATGTGGTTAAAGGTAAATGTTAATTACTATTAAAATTAAACGTTAAGTAATTTCTTGGTGCCTACTGTTCATATTGTTAAGCCAAATCCCTCCGCCTGTTTTACAACTTCTCCGCCTCTTTTGCCTTTTTTGATAACCATTAATTTGAGTAATTCTTCATCTAATCATCTCCTATCAAATTCTGCAACCTTCATCTGTCATTCTTAATTTCTTTCTTTAATAAGGTATTAACTTTTTCCTTAATTTTTATTTTTTATTTGATTTAATCAATGTGATTCATTGTATAAATTCATTCGATGGATTTGTTCTTCGATTCAGGGTTGCTTTAGTTTCTATCGATTATTATTATTTTTGTTTTTTGATTTCATTATTTATTTATTCAATGCATACAGTTTCAATAATCTATTCAGGTTTGTTTGTTTACTAACATATCTAGGTTTTGTTTGTTGCTATAAAACTTTAAGGACATACGATTGTTTTTTTCCGTCCTTTATCATGTTCTGCAATAAGTTACAACGGAACGGCTAATAGCCCAATACTAGTCCCATCGTAAAATTTTAGAGTAAGTTTATTTTCTTACTTTTTTTATGTAACAGTTTTTGTTAAATAGCATTCAGTTCTTCTTCTGTGAAATAATAATGTATTCTTTTACTTTTTATATTATTGGCATGGATTTGGTATGAAACAATTGGAAGCAAAGCGAGTTGATGTTCGGGAGTGACAAGAAATGTCTTTCCTTTCTTTTGATTGCTCTGAAAAGTTTAACATGCATAAGATTTTGATGGGTCATTATAATACAATTCTTTTGTATATAGCCGTTTTTGTTTTTTATTTTTAAACTTATTGCCCGTTGGATTGCTTATTTTTATATTTTACGCATGAAACCGGCTACCGAAAGAAAGAACTGAAGTGGAAACTGGCAAATATCAGGAGCAATTATCATATAGCTATACCAATTTTATCTAAATATTAAAATTTTCAATTTAAATTAGGAAAATGTCCACGACCCCCTCTTCAACGTGAAAAATTTGCATTTTCTTATGGCCTAAAAAATTACTTTCAAACATTGTAATGTCTATATTAATGAGAATAATATTTATTTTAGTGTAAATGAATTTTTTTTTTCTTATTTTCCATCTAACTATTGCATGGTTTTTAAATAATTATAATTATTCATAGTACCAAATATCATAATTAATTATCAAATATTGTTATTCTCAATATTAGTTGAACTAGTGACTAATATTAATGATATAAATCTGTAATATATACAAGGCATATCACAAATTAATTAAATTATTGCATACTTTTTTTTTGCTACATTATTAAATTATCGCATGTAATGTATTTGATATTAAGTTATTACTAGTACTATGGTTAATACTAGTTAAGGAAAAATGAGAATTACCTCCTACTACCCTCCCAAAGTTATAACAACATTAGCTTTATATATTATTTTACTATTCTACCCCTAGTCTTAATGTTAACTATAAAATTTAAATATTTTGAAAATACGAACCAAGTAAAATAACTTAAATACCCTTAATAATCAAATTTTATTTTAAAATGAATTATAAATTATAGAGAAAAATTACAGGTAGAAAAATTTTCATAAATATCCATGATAGTTATAAATTATCCATTTAAATTGGAAAAGAATTTGGAGTGCGTGTGTGTGTGTGTTCAAGTAATTTTTCTCCATAATTTATAATTTCTTATTAAATTTATTTAATCATTAGGGGTATATAAGTCATTTTACTTTATTTATATTCCAAAAATATTTAAATTTTATGGCTAACATCAAGACTATGTATTAAATAGTACAATAATACATGAGACTAACACTGTTATAATTGTAGGCGAATTTGGACCTATTTTAAAATATGAGAGGGTTTTTAGTTTTTCTAAACAACAAAGGATAATCTTTGTTTTTTTTCTTATTATTAATAACTATTATTATAGTCATTATTATTATGATTAAACTAAATTCAACTTATGATATTATATATCTTTTATGAGATGTCTTGTATAGTCTATATGATATTATTTTTTTATAATAATAAAATTTTTAATAATGTTTATATATATATATTCTATTTGAATTTATTTTTCTGAAGCGTGTATAATATGATTTTATTTTTTAACCCCGCTTGAAAACCACTCCGTCAAGTCAACGAGGGATAATTTGTTAAACATTAATTTTTTTTATAATATAAAGCATAATTTTTAGGTATTATTACAATAGTTGTTGTTGACACTGTATTGTACCCTTAACTAAATTAATAATGTAACTAGACAACTATAATTTTAGTGTGATACGTAGAATTAAATAAAGAGAAAAGACACCTACACTCTTGAGATTATAGAAAATAATTATGTAAACCCTGTTTTCACTAAGGGACACCAAGAAACCTTTCATTATAATATAATTTGACTTTATTAATTCAAAATAATTCACTTTAAAATTTTTAATAAATACAAATATAATTTAAATAGTTTAATTTGTCTAATAAATTAATAAAATTAAAATATTTTTTAATATATAAAATAATTTTTAAAAAAGTAAATTATGATATTTATTTTAATTATATATTTATATTTGTTATAAAAATTTTAAATAAATCTTTAGGTTAAACAGATTTTATAATTAATAAAATATATCTCATGTATTAATAATATCAAAAGTTTTTCACAATATTGAAAATAATTTAGATTTTTAAATATTTATTTTAATATTATGTTTCTATTTATTAAAAAATTCAGTTTAATAAATATAAGATTGTAAAGCACTAAAATATTTTTTTATATATTGAATTATTTTAAAATGTATATATTGTTATATTTATTTTAATATTATATTTCTATTTTTTATAAAACATTAGAGTCAATGTTTTTTAATTAATAAAGTCAAAAGGGGTTTCCGTGTGAAGTGACCTTTTTATAATTTAAGCTTAATTGCATATGTGATTATGCGATTTAAGTATGATAATTAAAATTTTAAAGTAGAATATGTTAATTTGAGTAATACTCACTTATAAATAGATATTATATAATTTGTGTAGTAATCAATGTAAAATATGATATATAATCAATTATTACAAATTTATTACACTATTAGTATACAATAAAATAAACTATCACTAAAATATAATAATTAAAAATAAGGCAACATCAATTAAGGTTTAAATTACGTACCCAACTATATAACTATATTGTTAAATAAATTTATTTTTCATGATATATAAAAAACTATTGCAATTTGAAGCAATAAATAAATAGTTTTAAAATAGCACTCAACATTATTTTTAAATTATAATGTTGAATTTACCTATAAGAGAAAATTTTCCTTGCAATACTTAATTTAGGAAGCAAAATTAATGTTTTAATATATTTTCTTTTTTTAAGGCATTAATTTTCTACTGTGTTTTTTTTTTTTTTTACAGAATATTGTTATTGTGCTTGAAGCGTTAATTAAAGACAAATAAAGTTAATTTTAATTTGCAAATCTTAAAATTTCAATATAAGAATTAATTTTCACTGTTCCTCGAATAATCATATAATAAATAAATAACTTTTATTATCATAAATATTTGAAAAAAAATTTGAGCTGTACAAATTGCATATGCAATTGTTAAAAATGAAAATTTGGTTGAAGTGATGAGATATCAAAGAATTTATTTTGGAAAGAAAATGAGTACAATTAATTTGAATTAATAAAGTAGGCATATCTATAATGATCAAAAGCTCAAGTATAAATAAGTGGAATTTAAAAAATTTCATGAAGTAAAGAAGATCAAAACAGAAAAAAAAAATTCCAACATAATTAGATTAGGCAAGTTCCTAATGTTTTAACTTAGAATGTGGATTGTAGTTTATAAAAAAAATTGAATAGGGCTATAATAGTGAAATTTTAATGTATTGCAGTAAGTTGATATTTACTAAAATAAGAGGAGTAAAATGAAATTCACCTTAATTATATCATTTGTTTTTTGTAATAAAGGTTTACTTTGAATTTTATAATATCCACTTGGAATTTAACTAATAATGTTGAAACTTAACGTAGGTACTGGGAACTTGAAACACAAAAGTAGTGAACTAATTAACTAAAATAATTGAACCCATAAGTGACAAAGGTTAACCAAAAAATGGGACTAATCTAACCATATATAAAATCTAAAAAGGAAATTTTATATTTAACCCAATTTATTAAAATCTCACATAAATAATCGGAATATTCAACACAATACTAGTGAAATTATTAGTTGAAACGCATGTACCAATAAAGGAGAAAGTTTAACCAAAAGCTCGTCCAACAAGAAATTAAATTTACTTGTAATTTAACCCCAAAATACTGGTACTTAACGAAGTTAGTGGAAATATTAAAAACAAAACTCATGGATTAACGAAGTTAGTGAAAATATTAAACACAAAACTCATGGATTGAAAAGTTAAAATATATAAACCTATAATTGAGAAAGATTAACCAAAATTAAGGATTAATCCAACCAAAAATAAAATTTTACAAACTAAATTTAGTATCTAACTCAAATTATTGGAATCTTAACTAGATAATAGGAACACCTAACACAAAGCTGGTGGAATTATTAGTTGAAATAAATGAACCTACATGAGAGAAACTTTAACCAAAATCAGGAAAATTATCCAACGAGAAATGATATATATTTAGAATTTAACCCAAAATATTAGTATTTAACGATTTCATTAGGAATACTAAACACAAAACTAGTGGATTGAAAAGTTGAAATATATAAACCTATAGTTGAGAAAGGTTAACCAAAATCAGGAACCAATCGAACCAAAAATAAAATTTTACAAAGTAAAATCGATATTTATCCCAAATTATTGGAATCTTACCTCGATAATGGGAACATTCAACACAAAATCACTGAAATTATTAGTTGAAATACATGAACTCATAATGGAGAAAGTTTAACTAAAATAAGAAACTATTCCAACAGGAAATAACTTTACCTAGAATTTAACCCAAAATATTATTTTTTAATGATATTAGTGGGAATAATAAATGCAAAACTAATGAATGAAAAGTTGAAATATATTAACCTATAATTGAGAAAGTTTAACAAAAATTTGATACAAATCCGACGAAAAATTAAACGCTACAAAGTAGTTTGGTACTTAACCCAAATAAATGAAATCTTACCCAAAAAATTAAAATCTTACCTAAATAATGGGAACATTCGACACAAAACTAGTGAAATTATTAGCTGAAACTCTTGTACCAATAATAGAGAAAGTTTAACTAAAATAAGAAATTATTCCAACGAGAAATAAACTTTACTTGGAATTTAACCTAAAATATTAATTTTTAATGATTTTAGTAGGAATAATAAACGCAAAACTAATGAATGAAAAGTTGAAATACATTAGCCTATAATTGAGAAAGTTTAACTAAAATTTAATACAAATCCGACCAAAAATTAAAAGCTACAAAATAGTTTGGTACTTAACCCAAATAATTAAAATCTAATCTAAATAATGGGAACATTCAACACAAAGCTAGTGAAATTTTTAGCTGAAACTCTTATGCCAATGGGGGAGAAAGTTTAAGCAAAATTAGGAACTAATCCTATGAGAAGTGAAATTTACTTGTAATTTAACCTAAAATATTGGTATTTAACAAATTTAGTAAGAACATTAAATACAAAACTAGTGGATAAAAAATTTGAAATAAATGAACCAATAAATGAGAAAGACTAACCAAAATTAGAGACATGCAAAATAAACTTGAAACATCTATCCATTAAATTGATATTTAACTAAAAAAAATTGAAATATGATTCTTTTTATAATTTTTTAACATTTATTTGTGTTAAAAAAATTTAAAATATTTTTCTCATTTAATTATTTTTTTTCAGATTTAAATTTTTTATATTTTTTCATCTTATTATATTTTTCTAAGCTTTAAAATTAAATTTTAAAAATTATTTAATGAACAACCGGTAAAATACCGGTTGTTCAAGTTTTCGGCAGCGGCTGTATAGGATACAACCCTGCACTGTAAGATGACTCGATTTTGAGCTAAACTCAAAGCAAATCTATTGAAAAATGACATCACATCTTATCTCTCGGATTCTTTTCTCCCTTCCTCTTATCTTTTCTTTTGATTATTTTAGTCTCCATGCATTAATGACCACACATCAATCTTGTAAAATTTAAGGAACTTGTACAGCTGTACTATGCTATATGTATTACGGAGGGATAAGTATATCAAATATTACCAAACATTATATCATTATTTCAAATTAAAATTAATCTCTGATACTTGTAAGGATATTCAAAATATCCTATTTTAAGAATCTTGTTTAATTAAAATGGTTTGGTCTTGGTCATATTTACCAATAATAACGACTAAACAAGACAAATTGATAGTCCAACCATATATTTAACAAAATTTATAGCTATGTAATGGATTTGGCGTCATTTAACAAAATTTTACAGCCAATACTTTTTTAGTTTGTCTCTAAGATTAGTTGATTTCGCCTCCGAACGTCTAAAAGTTAAAATCTTTATCCCACTAATTTTGGAGAGAATTAATTTAATATTTTATCCTTATTTTTTATTTACTACAATCTACTTATATATTTTATTATGTGAAATCTTTATAGGATAGCTGAAAAAGGGCCTTTTCTGCTTAGTATAATTATTAAATCCCATGTCATTCCATAATGCTTTTCCTAAATAAGTCAAAATAAAAAAAAATACTATTTTTTATTCAGTTTATACATTTTGAGTAAAGCTAGCAAAACAAGTCATCGGGTCGTGTTCGTATCGTGTTAGTTTCGTGTCGTGTTAAATTTAGGTCGATCCAAACCCGACCCATTTAATAATTGTGTCAAAATATTATGACCCAAACCCGACACGAAAAAATAATCGGGTTACCCAATAATCCGCTTAATATCTATATATTAAACAAAAGTTACATCAAATATTTACACACTATCATACATACGAATATATATACATACATAATTTATCGATATTATAAAATATACATATCTAACAAAATATTATACATTTATAATATTGAGGTTTTAATTATATATATGTAAATATTATTATATATTAATATTATAAAATATACATGTCTACTAATATTTTACACATTTACACTATTAAAGTTCTAAATATATTGAAAATTTTATATATAAAACATTGTGTTTATAATTATCCTTCCAAAGAAAAAAATAAAAGAGAAAATCATTTCTAATACTTGAGTTCTAATATCAAGAACCTGTAAATTATTTTAAAATAGAAAATATAATCGGGTCATTGATCGGGTAAATGGGTCAAGAATTTTAACCTAAACCCGACACGAAAAAAAATCGTGTCAACTCCGACCCGACTCATTTAATAATTGTATTAAATTAAACAACCCATACCTATTTAATTGTATCGTATTCATATTGGGTAATCGAATCGTATCAAATTTTACCGACTCTAATTTTGAGTTCCCATCAATATCACCTTACTTTCCTTTCCAACCGACCTTATCTTCCTTTAAAAACTCCCTTTCTAAAGTTATGAGGCACTGACAACTGCTCAAGTCAAATTGCATATGAACTGTGAGGTACGTAAATCAATGGTCTTATCGGAAAATAACATCAGGCCCTTGTGTTTATACAGTTTTTTATTTGTACCATATAGGTCTTGAATCCTTAGCGAAGCAAACCAACCATGTCCTTAAAAGTTAAAATTAACAAACTATGCTTGTTATAAAACTAATAAACTCTTATCATCGGCTGATGTGGTGTAATCTCGAACCAACTGAGCCAAATATACGCACAAACAGAGAGAAAGGAATAATGGCGATGGGAGAAGATTACGAGGTGCATCTTCAACTGAGGTCGTGTTTTTAAATGCATGAATTTTCTGCTCAGTTTCATTTATATTTTCTCAAAAGCTAACATAATCTCTCAGATTAATTGATAAACTTACATGTCTTAACAGAACAGTTAATACATGTCTCTGTTCCTGCCTTATGCTTGGAATCAATTCATATTTGTTGGGAATCGTGATCCGTTTTAATGTTACTTTGTTAATTTATCCTGAAATTAAGCAATTATAATTTTTTATTTGTTTTATTTTTCTTTCATGTTTAGTAGAGTCTCAAATTTCAGTTGGGATTCAGGCTCAGTCGAGTGTAAGTGAGTTTATTATATTTGATATCGTAATCATCCATTTTTTCAGTTTACAGCAATAAGAAATTCTCATAATTTGATTATTTAGTACCCTGTGAATTACTGATATGCCAAATGCATCTGACTTCAGATACTAGGTTTTATACTTTGTCTACCAATTTATGTATCTCGGATATTCATAGAAAGTTTTCAAATATTGGCTTTCTTTAAAACCGTTCTATCTTGTTGACTGAAGAAAAAAAGCAAGCTGCTGCCGATGCATTGTTCAGTTATTCAAAATTTGTAATGGTATGTATTGGGAATCAAGTTCAACCTTGTGACTTGAGGTTGCATTTGATGAAGGTAATTTATAATTTCCCAAGCAGTGATATTATGTGAGACTATATATATATATATATATATATATATATATATATATATATATATATTTCATCTGTTGGTGGACATGCAATATGAGTCATATTCATTGACAATGAGAATTTTGTTTTTTTTTTCCTTTTGCTTTTTTTCAGGAGGTTTCGGGGTTGCCAACTTCAGTGAAGAGAGAAACAACTCAGGTTGCAGCTTCTCCTGATGCAATGGGAGAGTCTTCAAGCTCAGGCCCAGTCAGGTTGAAGAAAGCTGAGAGTTTTAGGCAATGTAGTTGAAGAATATATGGGTTAGTTTCCATATGAGTTGTTTTCTTCTCGATTTTAAACTTGTATCTGTAGAATTCCTTGTTATGTTAATAAATGTAGTGTGATCCAATTATTATTATTATTTTTTCATGTTTAGATACCAAATTATGATGGTGCTTGTACTCCATGACTTCTTGTTTCTCTACCTTGCAATACATGTTGAATGTTTAGATACTGATTCTGGTATGCAACATCTCAGTATAAATATATAATCAAGTTAGAAGCTTGTTTATCTATCCATAATCACTAATCTTGTTGCTTCTCTCATGTTAGTCTTTCAAAGTTGGTTTGAGATGCAGAAAAGAAAAAGCATAGTAGAGTATGCATATCAGATATCATCTTGGGAATCTTAGTCAAAGACAACTCTCATAGCCTTTTCACACTATGTTTTTCTGTCCACATTCATTGAAACCTTGGTTACAGTATTATTGCTGGCTGCCACACCTGGAGGTTTCCTTTTGAACCCGAAGAGCTTTCATTAATTTCAATGGCTAAACTACCTAATGAAGCTTAATTTACATAGTATACTTTGCCATTACATACCACTCGGCACAGTTGGTTGGAATAAGATTGAAGCGGCAATTGAAACATGCAATAGATTCCATTTCTGTTGTCAGTTTTTGGATAACCAATGTCTAGAAATTCTTCCTTGGTTGCTTAAGTGATGGAACAATGCACTGATATACTGATATTTCCATTTTTTCTTTTTTTCCATTTTCTACTCTCATTTACTTATGACTCAGATGAGTCATTGACACTTCATTTCCACAGTGTCTAAGCTCCACTGTTCCAACACAATAATGCAGGTGACAAATTAACGCACTTAATAGGGAAGGGGAATAAAAGAAAAGAAGGGTGTTGCACAAATTTAAAAAGTATTTACAGTATTCTAGCTTGTGGCTTGCAATTCAAGTCCTGTAATGCAAGCCCAAACCTACAGGTCTAACCTTTTTGTCGCACTTATTGGTGGTGCATCCCAAGCTCAAGTAAGGGCAGGGGACTTGTCTTTGGCATGGAGGGGTTAAAATGAGTTCAAGATTGAGTTTTGAACACTTTACTGTACTTGAATTTGTCTGACAACTGAAGTGGTTATCATTTTGATTAACTAGCTTCTTCTTTGTAACAGTGTTCCAGTGGTTCCTGATATCTGAATCGGTTCTTCCTGGGAGCTCTCTCGCAATCTCAGCCCAACTAGAAATACAAACGCACATGACACACTGTTGAGTGTTAATTTTTCTTACATAAACACTAAAGAATCATTAAGAGTTATAATGGAAAACTAACCTATTGCAGTGATTACATGTAACGATAATGAGCTCCTTCTTCTTCCATAATTTTATCATGCTTTACATCGGTACTAAGGTAATGGACCCATCGATGTGACAACTCTAGTAGCGGAGAAGGCGTGACCTTGCATGTAAGAGATAAGTATGTCATCTTCCTCCCTGGTCCATGTTCCACTTCTGGCAGGACCTTCATCACCACAGCATGAACACCAAGGTCTGTATCCCATATTTACTAATTACAAGTGGCACTAGGAATACTAGCAGAGTAGTAGTGATAAATTTAATTTACTAGTTTAGAAATCCATAGATGAAATAAAGCTAGTTATCCATAAACCAATTCTATATATACAGGGTTATGGATTAGTGATCAATATTATGAGTACAGAGCACCCATTCATGTTAAATTTCTACAGCACAATTAGTGGAAGAAGCATCGCCAAGGTAATGCTCACCACTCCTGAGATATATGGAGATGGAAATAGTGTAATTAACACTCATTGAATATGCTAGCTATGCCATTTTTGGACCAACTTTATATTATAATATAGCGTGACTGGGACAGACAATATGATAGGATTGCTTTTCCTAACAGATTACTTCAATTTAAAGTTACATATTCATCTTCTATGTTTATATTTTAGGTTTAAATAAAAGGCTCTGTCTATACTCCATAATATACACATATTCACCACTTTGGTGATAATTAAATACAAATGTGGCAAATGCCTGAAAATTTGTAAAGGTAAACATGTCATAACGATAAGACTTGTAAGGTCTTAATGTGTCTTCCACTTCACGTGTGAATTTTGATTTCCGAACTAACAATTAATTGGTGATTAGTCTTATATGTTCATCGATTTTTAAGTGCTATAGTTCAAATTTGCATACAAAGCTGTTCTCTACAAGTATTTGTGGTTATATAGCTGAATCAACGTTAGTGTCATATGTAACATCTCAAAGAATTTATTTTTTTTTTTCTCTCTCTGTGTCTTACCCTCATCCAAGGTGGATTAATTCGAAACATATTTACCAATTCTTGGACCCTTCAACATTCGGATGAGCAACATCTAAAATTACTTTTGTTCTCTTTTAACAAGAAACTGTCTCTCTGAAACCACAAGCAACATGTTTATCAACCAATCTTAGATGGCGTTTGTTTTTTTTTTTTTTGGTTTAAAATCTTAATAGACCTAAATTAGTTTGAATTCTGAATAGAGACAAATGTCTGAATTTAAATGACATGTTTGTTTTTTTGTCTGAATAGTTAAAAATAAATATTAAGTTGTTTACTTTTTTAACTTAAAAAATCTAAAAACTAACATTTTTACATTTATTCCTTTACAAATTATAATGTTAAACAAATAATAAATATCTCAAAAGATATAAATAAGGTAATAAATTATCATAACATAAATCATATTCATTTGAGTACAACTCTTTAATATTTTATATCATATATGTTAATCAATTTTATTATAGTTTGGATGTTTTTATATGAAAAATATTCATTAAAAAATTATAAAGATAAATAATGCTAATTTGAACAAAATAAAAAGATAAAAATAATAATAGTCTACCACTATATATTATCACAAGTTATATACAGATGGGTAATAATATGCAATTATTAAAATTTTTTCAGCTAAGGATAAAAATTAATTAATTAGATAGTGATATTTTGAAAAATATCTTTTAATGGTAGCATTTAAACTTTTTAGATTAAGTAAAAAGCTAAAAGATTAGCTTAATAACTTAATCGCTGAAAACAATCAGACTTAATGACGTAATTGATTAAAATTAAGTCAATTAAATTATTAAGTTAAAAAATAAATACCCTCTTAGTCTTAATCACAGTGAACTTAAATACAATTAGGAGAAAGTCGGTGTTTAGATCATGCCAACCAGTTATCATCTCAGTCATAGTTAATAGTAGAAAGTGTTGGGATAATATGCTCTTTTAAAGCATATTAATTTATTTTCTGATTAATAAATTATTTGAGATATTTTAATTGCTTGAATATATTGAATAAAGTCCATTTAATCATATTATATGTATTTATGTGATCACCATGTGGATTCACAGAAGACATAAATACAAGTTATCTTATGATTAAATAAATTAAGTTCACAGTTGATAAATAAAGTTGGGCACTTTATTTAGGTTTAGACTGTAGTAAATTCATTGAATGATTTGTCTTAATCATGTATGAATTTACTGATGTAGTTTGACTACATTGAGCTGGGTCACACATGAGATTTAATTAACCTTGAAAAAACTGTATTTTCCCCAACAATTGGTATCAGAGCCATCTCATATTAATATATAAGAATTTGTATGAAATTAATCTTGATAATTATGTATTAGAGTGGCACAATTTATTCAGATATATATTATTGTTTTAATATATGAATAAAGCATGTTAATAGTTTGTCTTAATTCATGGTTAGATTTTCTATTGTATTTTTCTTTGGATCTGTAACAAGAGGGGTGGTCTTTAATCACCATGTTTCCTTCTTGATTTAATTTACTGTAATAGAATTTTTGTAAGCCAAATTGGCCTAGGAAATTTGTAAATTACGGATTACAGTTAAGAGGAACGAAGGCTGGAAATTTCAGCGGCAACGGTGACCCGACATGTACGGCGGCCGTACGTCCGGACGGCTGACGGCCTGTTGCCGACAAGCCTTGGCAATGACACGGCGCCAGCGCCAGTAGAACAGCGGCGCCAGTGAGGAACCAATGCTGCGAACCCAGCCGTCTTGGTAGCAGCGAGATCCGACCGGTGGCAGTGGGAGTATTCCGGCGTCAGACCGTTTAAGAAGCCGATGTGGACAGCGTGGCGAGAAGAAAATTATGATTTTAGGGTTTCATGGTGTTTATCATGGAGGACCCTATAGTTTCGTAATTTTTCTTTTGGGCAGATAAATGTTAAATATTTTGCATTTAAGTTAAAAAATGGTTTTGGACTTAATGAATCCTAGTTATAGGCCCAATTAAATTTAGGCTTAATGGATTAAAAATGCATAGATAAAATTTAACACATTAAATTTATTTTTGGTCCAAATTTTTTTTATAATTAAAAAAAAAAGGGATTTTAATTATTTCTTTCAAAATTAAAATTGGACCAATAATAAATTTTAAAGCCCAATTTCCCCTAGTCCATTAACAAAGACAAGCCTATGGAAGATGGACATTAACAAGAAGCCCAATGAAGATTAGGCTTAGGTTTAATGTATTTTTCATTTTAGGAAAGCCATGAATTAAGATTATTTAAATGTTTTTCTATATGTTGTGTTTTGGTTGATAACATGCCATGATAACATGTCATATAGAATAGGTAGTGCCACTCTATACATAATGATACATGTCATTCATAAATTATGAATCTTATTATATTGTTCGAAAATTGTATGTGCTTAATAATATTAGATATCATCTAGATAATATTATAGGAAGCATGCAATTAACAATATAATTATTGTATGTTTTAAAAGGAAAAACCAATTTTAAAATATTGAGTGGGAGAGGGAAAATTCAAGATAATTTTTCTCATGGGCTCCATTGTTAGTTCAATAATAAAATTATATATATACCTCGACTTCATGATACGGTGATGCTCCCTACGGAGGGTATATATATTAGATATTTTATTGGATGAACTTCTTTAAAGATAAAATTGAAATATTTTTCAATCAATTGTTCACCCCAACGGTGACTATTGATATGAAAAATACGTAGATTGAAACAATGGTTATACACTCAACTAAAAATTTGTTATTAACCTTCCCAACGAAGCTCTGTTAACAAATTTAGGCCCAAAGGGATAACGATAATTATTTATCATGTCTTTACATGAAAGTAAATAATCCAATGGAAAATTGGGTCTAGTAAGTGTAGACATGACTTCCCCAACGGATAGCTTGTCAAAGCGGTACTAGATTATCGTTACAATAAATTAAAATGCATTTATGGTTTTTTGCATTTTTGTCATTTATTGTGAATATTATTTCAAAGTATTTATGCATGTCTATTTTGTTTCAGAAAATGACTTCCATCAACCCATTATTAATTATCCTTGTTAAAAATGAACTCACTGGAGAAAATTATTTAGATTGGAAGCATAATCTATTTAATATCCTCCTTCTTTGAGGCTGCAAATTTGTTATTGACCTTGCCCTCGGAACCATCGTTATGATTATAGAAATCGAGAGAGCCTTATGAGAAATGGTGCAGGTAACAAAATGGCTAAGCGCTATATATTGGCTTGATTTCTATAGGCATAAGATACATCGGACATGGAAGCTTGAAATAATGGCTAGTCTTCATCAGATGTTTGGGCAGAATACTCATTTTGCCAGAGATGCAGCGTTAAAACGTATTACGGATACTAAGATGGAAGAGGGCACAAAAGTTCGTGAACATGTCCTCAGAATGATGGACTATTTGAGTGAGGTAGAGATTCATGGTGTTCAAATCGATGATAAAACAAAGATTAACATGGTGATTGAATCGTTACCACAAACATTCCAACATTTTAAGGTCAGCTATATCTTAAACAATAAAGATATGACCTTAATTCAATTAATGCACGAACTACATGCTATAGAAGAATTTTATCATAGCAGAAAGATTCCTGAAAAAGGATTCTCTTCAAAGCTTAAGTCGAAAGACTGGAATGAGCAAGAAAGAGTAGGGATTGGCAAAGTGTTCACCAAAAGAAGTGGCAAGCCAAGAGGCAAGTGTTACAAGTGTGGACAGAAAGGTCACTGGAAGAAAGATTGTCCTAAGATTATTAAAATCAGGTATAGGAAATCTTTAAGCTTCCTAATTAGTTCAGATTTCTATTGATTTATGCAATAGTGAATTCTGAGATAGCTAATTTGTACTTCATTTATTTGGTTTTCAGGAAACCAAGAGATTAAATGAAGAAAGCTTCAAGCAGCAGTTGAGGATATGCTAGTTTATATCAATTGAAGAGTTAGATCAATTAGAGAGACTTTAGTTTTGATATTTGTCTTTATTAGAGGAATTTAATTTCGGTGACTTGTTTTAATAAGCGAGTACCATTGTTATCGATCCTCTATTTTAGTTATTTATAAAGACATTTTATCATATAAGTCCATTGATCTATTCAAAGTAAGATATAATGATAAATAGTATATGTTTTTATCTAAGAAAAGAAATGTTTCTTCTAACCAAAATAACCTCTAATATTTATGCTTAAGTCATATAAACTATAATAAGATTTTAAGAAAATGATTAATGATAGGCTTCTTAGCCTATTAAGATTGATCATGGTAATTCTATAAATCTTATTTAGAAAAGTAATATGACGAGAATGCTCTTTTTGAGCTAAAAGCATAATATTGTATTGGATGATTTAGTGCATGCAAATGTACAGACTAATCAATTTACATGTGGTAAGAGGTTATGGGTATTCAATCAATTTTATCGATGAATATTCATCTCTTTTATGTTTGTCCAAATGCGTCATAATTCCATTGCTTTTGAAATTCAAAAGGGTGCATGGATAAGACAGAATCATTTAGACAGGAACATAAAAGAACTTCGAAATGATCGAAACAAAAAACACTATAATATTATAGTGTAATTAAATGGAGAAACAAGATTCTTTTGGATAAAACAAAATATATACTAAGTAATTTATCAATTGCCTTTTTGATTCCAGATACCAAAACTGTAAAAGTTCACTGAACTTAGTTTCATCTACCTCAGTGTCTACTACTCCAAGAAATTATGAAAAAGTCACAAACATAGTTTGAGACACATTCATATTTGGAGGTTACTAGTATTTATACTAGGATCAGAGGTAGAAAAGATGAATTCGTGTTCAGAAGTTTACATGTTTTAAGTATCTTAAAGGAATAAGGTAAAGTCTGAATTATAGTCCTCAAGATAGGAATGTATTTATAGACATATTCTTTACTTTCTTTGAGGAAGACTATATAATGACTTATTACCTAAGAGTAAGGTAAAACTAGAAATAAAGAAGATCGGGGTTGATGCTCAGCTTTCAACACCTGTTATTGAACAGGAAGAACAGCAACAACCAGCTGATCAACACAGGATTATCCCTGAACAACAATCACTTTTAGAACCTCGTCGTAGTGGGAGGGTAACTACGTTACCAGCGAGATACATGCTATTAGGAGAAACCTATACGGCTATCTCAGATGAACATGTACAAGATCCCACTACTGAAACTCTAATAGATAGAGATGTTGAATTTTGGAAAAAGGCTATGAATCAAGAAATGGAATCTATGAATTCCAATAAAGTCTGGGAACTTGTAGAGGCACCAAATGGGGTGAAACCTATAACGTGTAAGTGAATCTACAAGAGAAAAAGAAGAGTAAACGGAATGGTGGAAACATTTAAAGCAAGATTAGTAGCCAAAAAGTTCTACTCAGAAAGAGAATTCGATTATGAGGAAACTTTTTTCCGGTTGCTATGCTTAAATCCATCAGGATTCTACTCTATATTGCTGCAGTGCTAGATTGTGAAATTTGGCAAATGGATGTCAAGACTGCCTTTCTTCATGGCATCTTGAAAAAGACATCTACATGCAGCAACCAGATGGATTCATACTAAAAGGCCAAGAACACATGGAATGTAAGTTGCAGAGATCCATTTATGGATTGAGGCAAGCATCCCGGTCATGGAACATCAGATTTGATCAAGCGATTAAATCGTTTGGATTCATTCATAATATTGATGAACCATATGTGTACAAGGAAAATCAGGGAAAATCTGTAGCTTTCCTAATTCTTTATGTAGATAATATTCTCCTGATTGGAAACAATATAGGAGTATTGACTACAATAAAGAGTTGGTTAGCAAAACAGTTTGATACGTAGGACCTAGAAGAAGCAAGTTATATTCTTGGTATCATCTTTATATGAAACCGGAAGAATAAAACTTTAACTTTGTCTCAAGAGGTCTATATCAAAAGGTATTGGCTAGATTTAGCATGGACAATTTCAAGATTGGTTTATTACCATTCAGATATGGAATTGTATTCTCTAAGGATAAATCTTCTAAGACATCTGAAGAGATAGAAAGAATAAGACGAGTTCCCTATGCAGAAGCTGTGGGAAGTCTCATGTATGCCATGCTTTGCACTAGAACAGATATCTGTTTTGCAGTAGGACCTAGAAGAAGCAAGTTATATTCTTGGTATCATCTTTATATGAAACCGGAAGAATAAAACTTTAACTTTGTCTCAAGAGGTCTATATCAAAAGGTATTGGCTAGATTTAGCATGGACAATTCCAAGATTAGTTTATTACCATTCAGATATGGAATTGTATTCTCTAAGGATCAATCTTCTAAGACATCTGAAGAGATAGAAAGAATGAGACGAGTTCCCTATGCAGAAGCTGTGGGAAGTCTCATGTATGCCATGCTTTGCACTAGGACAGATATCAATTTAATCCTGAACCTGAACACTAGACTGCAGTCAAGCATATAATGAAGTATCTGAAAAGAACTAAAGATTATATGCTTGTGTATTCTGGTGATAAACTCATTCCAGTGGGTTATACTGATTTTGACTTAATGTCAGATAAATGTCAGATAAGGATTCTAGAAAATCAACTTCCACTTATGTGTTTGCATTAGGAAGTAGAGTTGTTAGTTGGAGGAGTGTGAAACAATCTTGTGTCACAGACTCCATAACTGAAGCTAAATATGTGGCTGCATCGAAAGGCGAAAAGAAAATTAGCTCTAAGTTCTTCCTCTTACAAAATCTTGAGGTGGTATCTTATCTTGTGATAATAATGGTGCAGTAGCTCAACCAAAGAACCACAAGAAACAAAACATATTAAAAGAAAGTATTATCTTATAAGGGAATAGTGTAGATAAGTTATATGAAAGTATCCTAAATGGCATAAGATGCTAAATAGCAGATCTTATAACAATGGCCATTAGTGGAAAACCTTTATAACCTGCACTTAGAGCCCTAGAGCATGTGCAATATGCCAGATATGCTTTAAGAGCTAGTGGGAGATTGTTGGGATAATATGCTCTTTTAAAGCATATTAATTTATTTTCTGATTAATAAATTATTTGAGATATTTTAATTGCTTGAATATATTGAATAAAGTCCATTTAATCATATTATATGTATTTATGTGATCACCATGGATTCGGAAGACATAAATACAAGTTATCTTATGATTAAATAAATTAAGTTCCGATTGATAAATAAAGTTGGGCACTTTATTTAGGTTTAGATAGTAAATTCATTGAATGATTTGTCTTAATCATGTATGAATTTCTTGATATAGTTGACTACATTAATTTGGGTCACACATGAGATTTAATTAACCTTGAAATAGTATCGGACTTATTAAATCTCATAGGCATTGATTTTCTTGTAATCTTAATCTTGAGTTAATTATGATTTCATGATTATAATTGTTATTCCATTTGAGTTACCAATGGGCACGACACACCCTTGTAGTCAAGATTACCCGGTATCTTGGTGGGAGCAATTATGAGTATTGGAGTTATAGATTAACAATATAGAATTTGTACAACACATCTCTTGATGGGTTTTCGGTACTTGATCATAGAATTCTCTGGCCAGAGTGTGTCAACATATTTTATATGTTGAAAATGATCATTAGAAAACCGTAAGTATCAAGGAATAAGATGTAATTAAATCGATTGGGACGGTTGAGATATCGATTTAATTAAAGATGTGGTACAAAGTTGAGCGATAAAGAAATCAATGTGGCTTGAGACAATTTTTATTCGAGCATACAATTATGGAGGTCAGTTCGATCTTATAGTGGAGTAGAATTGGAATTAAATGATTAGGCTTGTTTAATTACATGCTTAATTGTTGTAGCACTATTGTATGTTCCCAAATGATCCCCGGGTTAGCTCATTTAATTGATTGCACCCTCTTTGGATTAATAAGCAAGATAACTAGCAATTTTGGTCAAAAACATAATTATAACTTTTAGTGGGAGGCTCTATTAATATACTTTTGTATAAAGCATATTTATTTTGGTGGTCATATGGAAAAAGAAAAGCAACGTGAATTACAATTCTAGGAGCTTTAAGAGTCCTACTATGAGAGAGATATAAAAAGCCTCATTCTATTCTAAATAGGAGAGGAAAAACTCACTATAAATATGTGTGAGAAAAAGGTTTTTGAGAGACAGACACACAAGACAATTTTAGAGAAAAATATTTTTCTCTCTAATCTTGAGAGAAAAATTTTCTCGTGCTAGTTTGCTTTTAAGTAGTGATAAAGGTGCCCACACGTCAAGTGCAGATCAATCCTGAGACATAACCTGGAAGATCGTTTGGCGACGGATCGTGATCTAACGAACGTGGTGGTGACGGATCGTGATCTGGGAGCTTAAATCACTTCAGCGGAAAAATCCAAATTGGATTTTCAAGGTACGATTTCTAGATTACAAATTCATATATATTTTATGAGATCGGTCCTAAAAGTTTTTTTTTTTTAAAAACTGTATTTTCCCCAACAGAAAGAAATCAAGAAAGTCTAGAATTTCGTTATTCTTATACGCACGCACACCCCTCCCCCTCACTCATCGGCACAACTCAATAATCCAATTGAATCCCATTCTCCACATATGATTCTCTATTATTTTTATATGTGTGCGCACGTAAAAATATATGAATAATTAAAATAGTTTATTATTTCATTTAATTATTAAAAAAATGACCTCTAACTTTCATAAAAATCACGTGGAATTCAACATAATAGATGATGTGTCTTTTAGCAGCAAATTATACGTATGACAAGTTGTCCTTGCATATTCCAAAAATTGTCATGTCGTTTTACACAAAAACCAAACGACATATTGTAAACAATATGCGTCATACATCATATTGTTTGTTTTTATTATCTTATGATGACACGTTGTTTTATATGTAATCCTGCAAATGCCGTCATCTTTAGCATGCTTCCAAATGAAAATTTGAAATTTTTGGATGTAATGTCATTGAAAATATACAACTCATTATGTTTAAAGTGAAAATTTAAAATAGTATTTTTTATAAAATAAATAAAAAAGCAATGTTAGGGGTGTTATATTTTTAATTTTTTGCGAAGTACATGTTTTTTTTTTCCCAAAAGTCCATTTCGGGACAAATGAGTTTTGATTTTATTTTAGTTTTGCTAACAATTGTTCAAATTTATATTTTATAAATGCTCTCTCTATCCACATATGTTAAAATTACGGAATTTGAAATAAAATGTAATGCATGTACAACTTATATACATACACATATATATATATGTGTGTGTGTGTGTGTGTGTGTGTGTGTGTCTGTATATATATTTATGTATGTATGTATATGTATATGTATATGTATATGTATATGTATATGTATATATGAAGAATTGAAATAGTTTATATTACATTTAATTTTTCAAAAACAAACGATTTCTTATTTTTACAAAAACCACGTAGATTTCAACACAATAAATAAAGTGTCTTTGAGTAGCAAATTATAAGTATGACATGTCATTCTATTAGATTACAGAGGAATGTCATGTCGTTGTTATTAAAATGCAAATGACGGATTATAAATTTTATGCATCAGTGCATACTATTTATGTTTTGTCATTTCTCCAAACATGATAGACGTCATGTCTGTTGTTTATTTTATGATGGAGAACCAGTCGTTTCATTGGTGATGCTATAAACGACATGTCATCTTCAGTATGCTTGCAATAAAATGCGTAACAAAAATGATGAACTTACATGTGATGTAAACATTAATTCTTTGCGGACTTGATCTTCCTAATTCCGATGCTGAAGGACATGGAAATCGAGTCTTAATTTACGATTGCAGCAGTGAAAATTAAAATTGTGCAATCGAAGAGTGCGGGAGAGTATAATTTGCTCCATAGTATCAACTTTCCTTTTTTGGAAGGGACTTGCTTATCTGGGCATCTGTGCTCTTGTTGTTATCGTTAAGTCCTTTTTGGGCTAGTTTCAGATGCCAATTTTCTTTTGCTCTTTTGCAATTAATTCCTTGTAGACCATTGTTGACATCACAATAACATGTGATTGGGGCAATACAGCTGCTAATTTGTTTTTATAGTTGTTACAATCTGCAGATTTTATAAAATTCAGAGTCAATTAAAATTCTAAATTTGGTACGATTATAGTACAGTTGAGAGGTCTATCGAGAATATAATTTAGAAATCAATATCAGTCGATGGCTGAGAAATCTACTCATATGTTTAAGGAGATACCTCAAAAATTAATCCCAAAGGTTTATCATTGTCCTCAATAATTGTTGGAGTACCAACTACCACCGGGCCAAAACCTAGGTAATAGCTTAACTATTGGATTAATAATGCGATGATAAAGTCAATTAGCAATAATACATAACTGTCACTTATTATTAGTTTGTTACCACATAATTCAAGATACAAATCTCAACTTTAGTTGTATAGTAGTACTTCCTTACAACACGTAGGCAAATTGAAATAAAAGGAAGAAACATGTGTGCACGAGCCTTGTATCTCACGCTCAATGTTCATTTCCGGACTCATTTCTCCATCCAGCTCATCATCAACAGCACTCATTTGACTGCCGAGCAAGTATGAATGGCAATGGGAAGGGAAGGGGAGGAGACCCATCACCCCGTACTCATCTATCCCCAATATTCTGCATATGTCTATGTCCCCTCTCTATCTCCGACAAAATTGTTTTAAGGAATCCCCGTCCCCTCCCCGTATAATATTAGGAAATCTCCCAAGGGTTCTCAATCCCCGAATAACTGATACGTTTTGAGTTTTCAATTTCAATTTATTCATATTAAAATAAAAAATTTAAATAAAAATAAAGTTTGGCAGTATTTCTTACATTAGAAAATACAATGAGATAAATGAAATGGATATAGATACTACAATGAAATTTAAACAAAAGTCACATTAGAAAATACAAATCACCATAATTATTATCTTTGTCAATCTTCATAATCCTACAAAAAAAAAAAAGAGATTGCTTTCATATCAACAATGAGATAAATGAAATGGATAGAGATACTTAATCAATATTTCTAATAAAAGTATTTACATCTTGTGCCTCCTTCTCCTCTTATTCTTCCTCGAGGAATGTAGCAAATTAAGAGATAGCCTCAGGCTTCAAATCTAAAACAATAAAAATAATATAAGTAATGTAACTTCTAAGTGAAAATATTAATAATTATATAATATAATTACAATATAAAATAAACTCATACTGTCATTGTAAGCTCGTAGCCGACTTTGAAAACACATTAAATCCTCCAATGTGCTTGATTGAAGCTTGTTATAGCACTCGGTCACTGATGTTAAAAGATGATTCGGAAGCAACAATTATAATTGGAATTGCTAAAATATCTCTAGCAATTCGTATCAATATAAGGTATCGAGGGTCCCCATCCTCGTGGGGATTTCTGCCATCCCTATGAGGAAGGGCAAGGGGAAAGGATCACCATGATCATCAATACCGTTTTTTAAATGTATTTTATTAGGCTCAGTTACATTGAAGCATCACCAACATAGATCAACTCTCAAAACCGTTGGATACATATTATTACAATTATTTTAAATTCAGCCACATACATCAAACGATTTTAGAAGTTGTTCTACGTTAGAGTTACTCTTACTTAGCAACTAACTGCCCATTTTATTTTGCGTACTATCACTTCTCCAATAATAATGAATTTCCTCGTCATTCCTTCCAGGTGCTCTTACCCATTTTATACCGTCTAACCAATAAATAAATAAATAACACACAAAAGGGAAAACAATTGTCCAATTTTCCTTTCCCTTCATCAAAACCAAATAAATCACGAAATTAAGAATCTTAATGAATAATAAAATAAAATAAATAAAGACTAACTTGTTGTCCAAAATGGCAAATATAGATTGATAGGGAGCGCCTCCAGCGACCCTCACCCTGTTTCTGATGCAATTGATGAGTCGCTCGTCTTCTTTCCAGTTCTTTGCGAATGAAATCTTTCAGTCTCCCAATCATTGATCGATTTTGCTATTTTCTACCACCATTATACTATTATTAATATTAATTAATGTATTGAGATGATTTTACTTGGTTTTTTTTTTAATACCCACCAAGCATGCAAACATGTATATATAAGCCTAATACTTCTTTTTTTTTTTTTCTTAATTACATTACAATGTAATATTTAATATCAAAAGTTTATCAGAATATTTTAAATCATTTTTACAATGGCACAATCCCAATTATATTTGATCTGAGAATAAATAATACTGTATTAATATTTACAATAAAAAATTTATTATAATATTTTAAATCAACTTTGTGATGATTAAATCCCAATGATAACGTCCTAACTAGAATAAAGTAGATCTATTATCAAATATTCAGTTGGGAAAAAAAAAATCATGTGCGCGCTAATCTCAAGAATGAAATGATTAGTTGTTCACCATTCAAACAACTTTCCAAATCAATATTAATTGTACTTCGAGCCACTGCAAAATAGGAAGTAATTGTAACAATAATTTACGGGAGCACATTTGATTATCACAGGCAGAATAAAATCCGCCTCACACAATTAAGTTACATTCCCCATTTTCTTCCCCTCCTCCTCATGTGTTCATTTATTTTATTATATTAGTTTTACATTTTTTAATAATAAAAATGATTCCTTTTTATTTGATGCCCTTAGCTGTGGAGTAGTTACTCTTGGAAGTGTTTCCTTTGCACTACTATTTATTTTAAGCTGTACGAACGATGCTCTTATCAAGTGATAGGATGTGATATTCTTTGGCATCATTTGAATGGTGAAGCATCAAGTTGAAGCTAAATGCTGGAATGTGATATTCCATTAATCAAACATTGATCTTTGTGTACTCCGTAATTTCTTTTTCAATTTTTCAATATAAATATTAAAACTTTAATCTCCTGTTAAGTCATTGATGTATCACATAAAATTTCGACTGATAAGAGTTTGATTAATAGACTCACTAATTTTCTCGCAAAGACGTGTGTAATGTTTGTCATGACTAATAAAATAATTAGTACTTTTCACTTTCTCATAATTGAGGTTTTAATTAGTCAAGCTAATTTTAAAAATATGTTTGTACTCTCTCCACCATTGAGATTTCAGTACTCAAGCTAACTTTATTCTTACAACATGATTTAAATTAATTGCTTAGTATATAATACGTCTTTTTATATATGTACAGTATATAATACGTCTTTATATATATATATATAAATACAATCACTCTTAAGTATAGACATTGTCATATTTTAAAATATAGATTTAAAATTTTACAAAGTTGTTAAAGATTCTTACAACGTTGTAAAGTATAAAAATTATTTTACAATATTATAAAAATCTTTTATCATATTATAAAATTTTAAATTTATGTTTTAAAAAATATGGACTTCGTAATTTGAAAAGGACTCCTTATAAATAAGGATGCTTTCATTTCTGTTTGCATATAAGACAACAATTCACATAAATAATAAATGCAAACCTTTTTGTTTCTGTCTTTTTTTTAAAATTTTATTTAATATTACATTATAAGATACGAAATGGTGGAATGTAGAATATAAACACAACCATTCATAAATAATATCAGTCTTCCTATGCATACAGCCCTCTCAACAGTAAAAAGGAAACTTGAATAAAAGTTAAAAAAAATTAAAATAAGCATGTTTCGAATCTTTTGGTTAAATATCAATATATTTGGTGACATTCCAAGTTAATTTAACATGTAACTAATTTTGATTACACTTTCTCACTAATTGGTTTGCTTATCTCCACTTTTCGATCCACTAGTTTCGTGTTGAATATTTCCACTAAACTCGTAAAATACTCATATTTTGGTTTACATTCCAATTAAAATCATTTCTTGTTAGAGTAATTTAAAAAATGGGTAAAACTTTCTCCACATTTGGTTTAAATGTTTCAACTTTTATTTCATTAGTTTCACGACTAATATTTCAACTAATTTGTCAAGATTCCAATTATATGGGTTAGATATCGATATTAATTTTTTTTATTTGATTAGTTCAAAGTTTTGATAACGGTTCTCCATTAATAGGTTCATATTTTTTAACTTATTGGTCCCCAAATTTTGCGTTCGATATTTCCGCTAAATTCATCAAGTATTAATATTTGTTGTTAGATTCCAAGTAATTTGAATTTTTTGTTGGATATGTTCTAAGTTTTCATTATGCTTTTTCTCTTAATGGTTCATTGATTTCAACTAATGTTTCTCAGGTTTTACGTTAAATATTCCAATTAACTCGTTGAGATTCTAATTATTAAGGTTAGGTACCAGATTTGGTTTCATGAAATTTGTTTTGGTTATGTAGGTTACCAGTTTTGGTTGATCTTTCTCCAATTTTGGTTGCTGTATTTCAATTATAGTTTCACAGGTTTTGCATTCCTTATTCCAAATTAATTTGTTGAAATTCCAATTTCATGGGTTAAATGTCATTAACATTTTTCTTGATTTGATTTGTCTTGGTTTTTTGTTAATAATTTTCATTATTTGGTTAACATGTTTCAACTTATTGGTTCACTAATTTTGCGATTAATATTCCTACTAACTTCATTAGATACCAATATCTATTATGATATTCCAAGTAATTTCAATTTTTCGTGTTGGATATGTTCCAAGTTTTCGTTCTATTTTTTTATCTTAATGGTTTGTATATTTCAACTAATTTTTTTCTCTAGTTTTACATTAAATATTCCAGTTAATTCGTTGAGATTCCAGTTCTTAAGGTTAGGTACCAGGTTTGGTTTCTAGATATTTATTTTGGTTACATAAGTCAAGAATTTTGGTTGCCGAATTTCAATTATAGTTTCACAGGTTTTACGTTCTGTATTCCAGTTAACTCGGTTAAATTTCAATTACGTGGGTTAAATATCAATAACAATTTTCTTCGTTTGATTTGTCTTGGTTATGGTTAATAATTTTCAGTTTTTGGTTAACATGTTTAAACTTATTGGTTCACTAATTTTACGTTTTATATTCCTACTAACTTCGTTAGGTACCGATATCTGTTGTGATATTCTAAGTAATTTCAATTTTCGGTTGGATTTGTTCCAAGTTTTTGTTCTACTTTCTTCCTTAATGGTTAATGTGTTTCAACTAATTGTTTATCTAATTTTACGTTAAATATTCCAAATAACTCGGTGAGATTTCAGTTCTTAAGGTTAGGTACTAGGTTTGGTTTCTAAATAATTATTTTGGTTACGTAGGTCACCAATTTTGGTTGGTCTTTTTCCATTTTTGGTTGCCATATTTCAATTATAGTTTCACATGTTTTGCGTTCTTTATTGCAGCTGATTCGGTAAAATTTCAATTACGTGGGTTAAATATCATTAACATTTTTCTTGGTTTAATTTGTCTCAGTTTTTGATTAAGAAGTTTCCTTATTTGGTTCACATATTTCAACTTATAGGTTCAATAACTTGCGTTTGATATTCATTCTAAATTCGTTAGCTACCGATATCCGTTGTGATATTCCAAGTAATTTCAATTCTTCGTTGGACCAGTTCCAAGTTTTCGTTCTAATTTCTGACTTAATGGTTAATGTGTTTCAACTACGTTTTTCTCTAATTTTACGTTAAATATTCCAATTAACACGTAGAGATTCCAATTCTTAAGGTTAGGTACCAGGTTTGGTTTCTAGAAATTTATTTTCGTTATGCGGGTCATAAATTTTGGTTCGTCTTTCTCCATTTTTGGTTGCCGTATTTCAATTATAGTTTCACAGGTTTTGCGTTCTTTATTCCAGTTAATTTGGAAAAATTTCAATTACATGGGTTAAATATCATTAACATTTTTCTTGGTTTAATTTGTCTCTCGTTTTGGTTAAAAAGTTTCATTTTTTGGTTCACATGTTTTAACTTATTGGTTCACTAATTTTCTGTTTGATATTCCTACTAATTTCGTTAGGCACCAATATCTGTTGTGACATTGCAAGTAATTGCAATTTTTTATTAGATTTGTTCCAAGTTTTCGTTTTACTTTCTCACTTAATGGTTAGTGCGTTCGAATTATTAAGGTTAGGTACCAAGTTTGTGTTTCAACTTGTTAATCCAACGGTTTTGCATTGAATATTCCAATTAACTTCGTAAGATTTTGGTTATCCTGGTTAAATATCGAATTATCTTTTTTTGGTAGATTAGTCTCTAATTTTGCTTAACCTGCTTCATTAGTAGGTTCATTTGTTTCAATTTACTTGTCCACATATTTTGCGTTTAGTATTTCAACTAAATTCTTTAAATACGACGAGTTCGATTCTACGTAACTTTCATTCTCGGTTAGATGAGTTACTGATTTCTATCTTTCTCTTATTGGTTCATGTGTTCCAACTAATTATTCATTTAATTTTGTGTTGGATATTCTTATTAACCTAGTACAATTTTATTTATTTTGGTGTGGCAACTAATTTACTCAATTAGTGCATAACTCCCATTAATAACTTAATTAGTGCAGCATTTGGGTTAAATGACAAATTATTTTGGTAATTTTCGATTGAATTAGTGCATCAATTCGGTTTAATTTCTTAATTTTCCATTCTATTATTTACACTGATAGATGTATAGATTTGGGTTGAGTATCTCTCCGACTAATTACCTCGTATTACAGTACTTACTATAGGTACCAATTGACAGGTCAAGTTTTCCTATTTATTTCAAGTTCCAAATTAATTCCAAAACTATAATATTTTGTTATAAGATGACTCTTATGTTTAACTTTCTCACATCTTGGTTCAAATATTTCAACAAATTAGTTCAAAAGTTTTTTTGTTCTTAATTGTTCTAGTTGTAATTAGGCTAATTTCTTTGTGGGTCGGATCCTCGTGCACCATGTGACATAAGGCAGCCGTGCGTGTATATGCATTGAAAGATCTTGTGAGAAGGTTTTCCTCTTAATAATAATAATCTTTAAGCATGCGGTTCATTTAATACCTATTACTTCATAAATTTTTTCCAACTCGTTGCTCCTCTCCTCGTTGAAGGGATGAAGATTATTTCATTAGTTTGGTAACATGCTTATGCTGTTGACTCCTAAGTTTGACTATTGTAGATAGGTTTTTAACAATTGTAAAGCTAAGATATTTCCTGCTTCTTCACTATATTGCACTATGATTAGTGAAATTTACAAGTGTTTATTTAGAGAGAATGATCATCTGACTTATAAATGTAGAGACACTATAACATAAACAATGAACCTTCTCTAGGTTTCAATATGGATGTGAGTTTTTCTGTAATGTCAGTGGAGGGTGCCATGAGTGGTGCTTCCATTTCTTTTGCTGCATATGCTTATAATTCGACATCCTCAGACTACTATGGACCAGCACATTTCGTTTCCTTTGCCAAATTAGAGGACTACACGGATAATGATCAACATGTTTCCTCTTTTGTTTCTACAGAGAGGCTGTCTAAGTGTGTGTAATTGGCAGAGAGTTTTCATCAATAGAAGATGCTGAAGAGTTTTGCTTTGTCTATACGAAGAGTATCAGTTTCAGTGTTCGGAGAGATATTAAAAAAGCAAACTCAAAAGGCAATGCCACAATAATTGTTCCAAAGAAGGTAAGAGGTGCAAGAAGTTTTTGAATAAAAGTGATCGAAAACTAATAACGAAACCTTTAACAAGAGTATCGCGTGAGGCTGCTTTTCACATTGGTTTTAATCACGCTAAAGGTGTTTAGGTTGGCCAGCAGTAGATCGACACATACACTCATGCACTTGTGCCTCTCATTCAGGTGCAATTTCTTCGCTCTTGCCGTAACGTGTCAGATGCTGATTATGCTACTGCTTCCGTTCTCTACCACTTTGGAATGAAACCATCTCGGATCCATGAGTTAATGGCAGAGCGCTCAGGTGGATATGAGCATGTTGGATTCATAAGAAATGACATGGGAAATAGTTTATATGCTGGCCGTCGAGAACAAATCATTGAAACTGACTCAGAAACAATGCTTTCAATGCTACGTAGAAAACAAGACATGGACACCGGATTCTATTATCAATACACTATGGACTCCGAAAACAAGTTGTCCGATATATTTTGGTGTGATTCTGGAATGCATGCAAATTTCCACTACTTTGGTGATGTTCTAATATTTGACTCTACATACAAAACTAATGCATATAATAAACCCCTTGTCTTGTTCGTTGGTGTAAATCATCACATAAGGAGTACATTGTTTGGCTTTGCACTGCTTTCTAGTGAGACTGAAGTCAAGTACATATGGCTCATTCGCACTTTTATCTCAGCGATGGATGGTAAATTGCCTATTTCTGTTGTTACTGATGGAGATAAGGCAATGTAATGCCATACGAATAGTATTGTCAGATGCTTCTCACAGATGATGTTGTTGGCACTTAGAGCGAAATGCAACTACAAATATTTCGAACCCGTATTTTACACATTCCTTTAAAGATGTTATATTGGATTATATGACAGAGGATGAGTTTCAACTAAAGTGGGATGAAATGGTTGCCAGATTTCAACTAAATAACAACGAATGGATAAGTAAGTTATACATTGATCGGCATATGTGGGCTGAGACGTTTTTTAGGCACAAGTTTTTCAGTGGGCTTCGAAGAAATCAATTATATAAGAGTATGAATGCATATCTAAATCTATATATTGTGGCAAGATGATGTTATTTGAGTTCGTCATGAGGATGGACCTTTTGATTGCACGACAATGTTATAAGAAGGCCGAAGATGACCACATCTCATGCCACACATGTCCTGTGTTAGTCATCCTTTGCACCAGCATTACGAGAAGCAAGCTGCCTCAGTGTACACTCACAGAGTGTTTAACCGGGTCCTTGAAGAACTTCGTGAAGATAGCTTGTTATGCATCACAAATATCATGTCTGATATTGGTCGCCGAGTATATGATATAAAAAAATTCATATCTGAGAATCAGTCTTGGGGGGTCTTTTTTCATGAATCCGATTCAAGGATTGTGTGCACTTATAATCTTATGCAGACACTAGGTATACTATACAGCCACTACTTCGCTGTTATGAAGGCAGAGAACCTATCAGAGCTACCTATATGTATGATTTTGCCTTGTTGGACAAAGGATGCCAAAATTTCAAAATCTTATTTGCGAAGTTCTTGTGGTAACCCAAGTCTCAGTGAGGCTGTTCGCGTTAGATCTTTGACCATTGCGTGTCGAAACCTAATACATTTTACAGCAAAGTCGATTGATGGTTATAATGATATCATTGAGGTTATCCGTGAATTGACCTTACGAGCTCAAGATGCATTAGGCACTGATGGTTTTCCAAGACATTCCATGAAAACTACACATGAGGGCGATGTTATTCAGGATCTATTGCTTGTTAAGTCTAAGGGTTCATCCAAATTTAACTGTGCAAAAAAAAGACGTGTTTGTGGTATCTATCATCAACTTGGTCATACCAAACAAAAATGTCCACAAGTTGGTAGAGCAAATGGTAAGAATGATAATGACAATGCTAGCTTGAACACTGACTCTATTTCTGAAAATACAATAAACATGACAGCAGCTGCAAGTTTAAATTTTTCAACACATGAGGATGGAATCTCCAGGGGTACTATTGATTTTGTTTGGTCTGCGTTGAATAAATTTGATGGCCAATTCAATAGTGGTCTCAGTTTTCCTTCAAAAGGTCTTCGACGTGGGTGTCTTTGCCTTATCCACATTGCTAAGAGTTTTTTTAAACAGTTTTTAGTTTGTATGACACTTTTTATAATATTATCGAGCAATACATTTTGTAACATTTTGTAACATTTTGTAGTTAAAATGTTTTTACCCTCAGCCTATTTGTACATGTTTTCAGTAATATTTTGAAATTGACATCTATGCATGCTATAGGAAATCGATATTGTATGAGCAAGTTAACGATAGAAATATTTCATTCATAACCAGTTCTCAGTGTCTTGTGGTGCAATACTCTTCTCTTTATGAGATTATACCCGGCTAGACAAGGCATAACAGAGATCAATGGTAAACTCATTAGCTTCAATATAATCAACTTGCATTGTCTGGAAAAGTCCTAATGTCTAAACCCAAAAATCACCAAGACCACTTTTTTTGAAGCCTATTCTTAATGTACACTTAACCATGAGCTCCAAACAACCAAATTCGGCCTCTTAATCCCATTAAGAAACAACATCACGAAGATTCCCGCAACGTATATATATTCACCAATGCTCACAACCTCATTAGTCGCATCCCGTCTTTTCGAAACAAGTGCTCGAATTTCATACCCAAAACTTAAATTTTTCGCCTCACCTCAGTACGCACGCAAAACAACAGAATAAACAAATGCAACAGGCCGTGTAAACAATTATATAACATATCAATTAACAACATCAATGTCACATGAATTAGAGTATAGCACGCACAAAAAATATTCTCAACAATCAATAAATCTAAAATCATGATTAACATTGGTAATTTGATGTCAAATATCTCTAAAACCTGAGATTAAACGAAGTTGCCGATGCAAGAAAAATGTTATATGCTAGAAAATACAAGTGATTTAATAATTTAACTGATTAATCAGAATCACTATTAGCACTATTCGAAGCTAGCATTCATGTTCAAAAGGGTCCCAGCAAAGGTATAGAAGAACATTGCGGTAATGAACATATACAAAATAGAAATCATTCCTATTCATAGTGAAACTTCATCTCAACCCTGCAGCCCAAAGACGTTCAATGAACTATTCGTCAGGTAGCTTGTAGTTTAAGTATCCTTCTGATGGGAAATAAGAGCTATCAACCTCGGACATAAATCTTCTCAAGTGTTTCTTTGCTTGTAGTTGGTTAGCATGGAAACTCTTAATTGAAGGGTGAAATCTTGGCCCACTCTACTTCTTTGCATATTTCTCCATAAATTTCTTTACTTTCTTTGCAAGGTTTCTTGATGTCACATATTCATTAACCAGACATATATGTATTCCCTTAAAATTTCGCAATGAATCCAATTTAGAAAAGAATGTCTTTACATAAGCCTGACTGAATTGCTTTAGGGTATCTTCTCCAGGGCCTCTAACTGGATATCCGACCGCAAATCTAACAGGTTTATATTTTTCCTCGATGTTCAACATCTCTTTTTCCATGTCTTCTGTGAAGAAGGTAGACTCAGCTTCGATGTCCTTCATGCCTTGATTCCGAATAGCAACTCCAGTAAACATCTCGCCGACATCCAGTGCAATGATGGTCATGTAGTTGTTTGCAGTGAAAAATCTTTTTTCCAGGCTCAATTTCAAAAACCACAATCCTCTTCTAGAGCACAGGAGAATACTGTCCAATTGAAAATAATCTAGCCCTATCAAAGGTTGGAGTTTGATATCCAATTGACTTGTATCCAAAAGAGTTGCGGCAATAGACATCGATAAAAATAGTACGGGGAGGGCAACTAATGAAGCATATTCATTAACTGCAATAAAAATATTCTAAGTCAATATAACAAAATAATTATACTGTAATTAATTAAAAGTCCAGGATTCTTAAAGATAAAATAGTGAAACTCATACCTGATTTTTTATCAAACGAAGGGTGAGAATTTGATGTTCCAGAAACGTGTGCGAAACAAATTAGCATGCCTTTAAAGTTTATAGATGCATCCAGTGCGAACAGAAATTGCTTCGTGGGATTATCTCCCACCTGATACCTTAGCACAATTCCAAAAAGATTGTGCCTTCTTTTGATATACAGCATTGCTTCCTCTGTACATTTTGTAATGAATCTCCCCTCGTCAATGTTTTCCTTCCCCTGCCACACGGTAAATTTAGAGAGCAACCCACACACCTCAACTTCAATCACATATTGATGCTGTTTTAGAGAGAAAAATTATTGCTCTAAATTCACTTCAAGTATGAGGACAGTGGTTTTGCGCACAAGAGGATGTGCCTGAAATCCCAACCGTGCAAGCCCATCGGAGGCTTTTCGTCAATAAGAGCAAGAGGTTCGAATTTGAGAGCAATGACCTTAGCTGTTCTTGTGGAGCAGTATTCATCTTTGATTGTTACTGCAGAACAAAACACTCGAGTAAAGCAAGAGCAAGTGTGGTTATGGCAGTTCAGAGCTTTAGTAAAGATCCTTAAGGCCATTTTTATGGGTGGAGTGAGTGACTGAAAAGAAAACAAAGCAGACAGTGAGTAAGAGAACAAGTAATGAGTTTTTTTTTTCACTTTATAGTCACAGAAATCGTTGAAGGTCAGGAAAAATCATAGAGGCCATTTTTATGGCTAGAGTGAATAAGGGAGAAGAAAACAAGGGAAATAGTGAGTGATTTTTGCATCAGAGTGAGAGTAATGCTTTTCAAAAGCACAGGAGAAGACTTGATTTTAAAATAACCAACGATTTTGGTAAATGAGAATATTGCTATTGTGTGCTGTTGCAACAAACGGTTACAAAGGCAGCGAGTGCAACAACCGCTTATTAGCACTGCTCTTATTCTTTTTACTTTTCGCTGCAACAATACGATTGCAGTATGCCACGAATGATGAAAAAATAACTAATAATTTTTTTTATAATACGTATCAAGTGTTAATGTCGTTCTCTCTAACCATTCAGCTAGCCGCTATCTCTCTGGAATGTTTTACTATTCCCCCAGAACGTGCGGTTAGCCGAGTACATTAGTCGACTGGCCTCTATGTTTTTGGATTGTAGGAGAATGCAAACGATTAACCGTCTTCTATATACGCGATTAACCGCAAACTTTCTGCGTTGAAGTCATAATGTTTTGGGCACATTCAGTTAGCCTCTTGTAACAGTCGACTAGCCGCTATCTCTCTAGACAGGTTGTAATGTTCCTATGTACTACGGCTAAAAAGTAAAAAAAAAAAAAAAAGCGAGAGAGAGAGAAAAAGGCTTTTGTGGACAAATTTTGTCATTTTGTCACTAGAATCCACATCGATCGTTATACAGACGGCTGGCTCCGAATGTCAAACCAATTAATTTTTTTCCATCAATTTCTTGTTTTTATTTTTTTTTAGATTTAGTTATTCTCCCATCATTACATTTACATACTGCAACTGTGTGTTATTGCAGTAAAAAATAAAAAAGAATAATATTGTCATACGTACGAATCAATGAGGTCGAGTTGAGAGAGCAAGAGATAGAGTGCGACTGTGAGATTTTGCTAATGTTGGAAATTAAAGAGACTAAAAGCATCCAAAATGTTTAAAATTGATTTGCTTGCTAGGGAATTAAACAAAGAATGGGGACTTTTGTACGTAAAGAACGACATTAACACTTGATACGTATTATGAAAAAAATTATTAGTTATTTTTTCATCATTCGTTGCATGCTGTAATAGTATTGTTGCAGCGAAAAGTAAAAAGAATAATAGCAGTGCTAACAAGCAATTGTTGCACTCACGCTTTTAACGCGCATTAAAATCAAGTCTTCTCCCATGCTTTCGCAAAGCATTACTCTCACTCTGATGCAAAAACCACTCACTTTTTCCCCTGTTTTCTTCTCCCTCATTCACTCTAGCCATAAAAATGGCCTCCATGATTTTTCCCGACCTTTAACGATTTCTATGACTACAAAGTGGAAAAAAAACTCATTGCTTGTTCTATTACTCACTGTCTACCTTATTTTCTTCTTAGTCACTCACTCCACCCATAAAAATGACCTTCAGGATCTTTACTAAAGCTCTGAACTGCCGTAACCACGCTCGCTCTTACTTTACTCGAGTGTTTTGTCTTACAGCAACAATCAAAGATGAATACTGCTCCACAAGAACAGCTAAGGTCATCGCTCTCAAATTCACACCTTCTGCTCCTATTGACGAACAACCTCTGATGGGCTTGCACGGCTATGATTTCAGTCACATCCTCTTGTGCGCAAGACCACCGTTCTTATACTTAAGATAAATTTGAAGCAGTAATTTTTCTATCTAAAACAGCATCAAAATGTTATCGAAGTTGAGGTATGTGGGTTGCTCTCCAAATTTACCGTGTGGCAGAGGAAGAAAAACATTGATAAGGGGAGATTCATTACAAAATGTGCAGAGGAAACAATGCTGCATATCAAAAGAAGACACAATCCTTTTGGAATTGTGCTAAGGTATCAGGTGGGAGACAATCCCACGAAGCAATTTCTGTTCGCACTAGATGCATCTACAAACTTTAAAGGCATGCCAATTTATTTCGCACACGATTCTGGAACATCAAATTCTCATTCTTCGTTTGATAAAAAATCAGGTATAAGTTTCACTTATTCGTCTTAAAGAATCATGGACTTTTAATTAATTACAGTATAATTATTTTCTTATACTGACTTAGAATGTTTTTATTGCAGTTAATGTATATGCTTCATTGGTTGCCCTTGCTGGATTATTTTCATCGATGCCCATTGCCAAACCTCCTTTGAATATCAGTCAACTGGATATCAAACTCCAGCCTTTGATGGGGTTACATTATTTTAAATTGGACAGTATTCTCCAGTGCTCTAGAAGAGGAATGTGGTTTTTGAAATTGAGCTTGGAAAAAAAACTTTGTACTGCAAACAACTACATGACCATCATTGCACTGGATGTCGACGAGATGTTTACTGGAGTTGCTATTTGGCATCAGGGCATGGAGGACATCGAAGCTAAGTCTACCTTCTTCACGGAAGACATGGAAGAAAAGATGTTGAACATCAAAGAAAATATGAACCTGTTGGATTTGCGGTCGGATTTCTAATTAAAGACCCTGGAGAAGAAAACCCAAAGTAATTCAGTCAAGCTCATATAAAGGCATTCCTTTCTAAATTAGATTCATTGCCAAATTTTAAGGAAATGCCTATATGTCTGGTTAATGAATATAGGATATCAAGAAACCTTGCAAAGAGAGTAAAGAAATTTGTGGAGAATGATGCAAAGAAGTAGAGTGGGCCAAGATATCACCCTTCAACTAAGAGTTTCCATGCTAACCGGCTGCAAGCAAAGAACCACTTGAGAAGATTTGTATCCGAGGTGGGTAGCTCTTATCTCCTATCAGAAGGATACCCAAACTACAAGCCACTTGACGAAAAGTTCATTGAACGTCTTTTGGCTGTAGGGTTGAGATGAAGTTTCATTATAAATAAGAATTATTTCTATTTTGTATGTGTTCATTACCGCAATATTCTTCTATGCTTTTGCTAGGACCTTTTTAAGCATGAATGCTACCTTCGGATAGAGCTAATAGTGATTCTGATGAATCAATTATATTGTTAAATCACTTGTATTTTCTAGCAGATAACATTTTTCTTGCATTCGCAACTTTGTTTAATCTCAGGTTTTAGAGATATTTAACATCAAATTACTAATTTTAATCATAATTTTAGATTTATTGATTGTTGAGAATATTTACTTATGTGTGCTATACTCTAATTCATGTAACATTAATGTTGTTTATTGATATGTTATATAATGAGTTTGCACAGCCTGTTGCATTTCTTTATTATGTTGTTTTGCGTGTGTACTGAGGTGAGGCAAAAGATTTGAGTTTTTGGTATGAAATTCGAGCACTTGTTTCGAAAAGACGGGATGCGATTAATGAGGTTGTGAGCATTGGTGAATATGTATGCGTTGTGAGAATCTTGGTGGTGGTGTTTCTTGATGGGATTAAGAGGCTGAATTTGATTGTTTGGAGCTCATGGTTAAGTGTATATAAAGAATGGGCTTCAAGAAGAGCGGTCTTGGTGATTTCTGGGTTTAGGCACTAGGACTTTTCCAGACAATGCAAGTTGATGATATTGAAGCTACTAAGATTACCATTGATCTCTGTTCTGCCTTATCTAGTTGGGGATGATCTCAGAAAGGGGGGAGAATTGCACCACAAGACACTAAGAACTAGTTATGGATGAAATGTTTCTGTCGTTAACATGCTCATATGTCATTATTCTGAGCTATGGCATTATTAACAAGCTCTTAAATTGTGTTCCCTAATTTCGGATGTTGAGATCCCATGGGCTTTACTTTTAAAGGCATGCATAAAGGCCAAAGACTATGAAATAGAAAACCATGAAAAATATGATGGTCGTAGATCTTCATCATACATAGATAAAGGCCGTGGCTTTGGGGCATATATCATTGCCTGATGGATGCCATGATGCCACAACTCGGAATAAAGGCATATGAGCATGTTAACAACAGAAACATTTCATTCATAACCTGTTATCAGTGTCAAACAATAAAGAAAATATTTAGATAGAAAACAAATTCAAACACATCAAATCTCCATAAATTCAAACATACAATAAAACATAACTAATAGAAAATTCAAACATCAAATTTGTGTGTGTGTGTGTGTGTGTGTGTGTGTGTGTGTGTGTGTGTTGTGTGTAATATATATATTCATAAATATGCCATATATATGCCTGATACATAAATATATATATTCATTACTAACACACACATACACATACACACACATATATCTATATATATGTGTTAGTAACCAATATAGCTATGCCTGGTACATAATATATATGTATGTGTGTGTGTGTGTGTGTGTGTGTGTGTGTGTGTATTTATGTACCACACATCTATGTTAGTAGCCAATATATCTATGCACACACACGCACACATAAATATACATCAAATCCCCATAAATTTAAACATAAATAATAGAAAATTCAAACATCAGATTCTTCACTGCTAACATCACTAATTACTGAATAGTTTATTTCACATTCCGTCTCCTTCTCAAATATGAGAGCTTCAAATATTGAACTATTTTTATATTTGAAAAGCACGCATCACTAGCCAACTCAATCTCTACAGGTGACGTTGTACCCTTCAAATTTGGAACTGTTCTTATATTTGAAAAGAACAACATCACCAACAGAGATTGAGTTGAGAACAATTCAAAATTTAAAGGAGACGGAATGTAAAATGGATTATTCAGCAATTAGTGATGTTAGCGATGGATAATCTAATGTTTAAATTTTTTATTACTTATGTCTTATTGCATGTTTGAATTTATAAGGATTTGATGTGTTTGAATTTGTAACCCCTTAGGCGAATCTCACATCGGCAAAACACGGGAGAGATGCTGGATATATAAAAGGTGATCCATACCTTAATTGACAAAACGCGTTTTGGGATAAATGAGCGCCCCAGAAAAAATATATATAGATATAGATATAGATATAGATATATTAGTTACTAACACATCTATCTATATATATATATATACTAGGCATATATATTCGTTACTAACACATATATATAAATATATATACACATATATATCTATATATATGTGTAAATTTATATATATGTCTATATCTATATATATGTATAAGTAACCAATATAGCTATGCTTGGTACATAATACACATATTTATGTACGAGTCATCTATGGTAGTAACCAATATATCTAAATATATATATATATATCTACCTATATACACACATAAATATACACATGTACACAGGCATGCATGTGCATATTCTTAATTTTTTGAGAGAATGTATATTCTTAATTGTATCAAATAAATTGAAATGAAAAAGTAGTAATAAACTATTGTCATTAGTTTTTTTACAGAAGTTTATTGAAAATTAACTTGTCTAATTGCCTTCTTTTATAGATAAACTTTTTGGAGTACCTAGTTTGGTTGATTTAATGTTTTTGCTAAATATAATCACCTAAATGCTAAACTGTTGATCGTAACAAACGTAAAAGAATATACTTACAGGATAGAGAGAGTGAAACAATGAGAATGAAGGATATATTTGTAGGAACATCATCAGCATGGCCTGCAGCCCCAAAACAAAGTTCTAGGGCAAAGGTAACTGAAAAAACAATATATTAAATCATCCCACAATACAGTTCATATCTCCTATTTCATAACAGCTTCAAAGATTAAGGTCTAGAAAATAGAGGAATGTACATATTTGCGGAGACAACCATTATTATCAGAACGGAAAACCACCCTCAGCGGGCCTTTACTTGATAAAGTTTGCTAAGGAGGACTTCAGTGTGCACATACAAGCTAAGATATTAGTTGATGTGCAAAACATGCAAAAGAATCTAAAGAGGTCAGAAGGAGAAGAATATTAGGATTCAATCTGGAGACAGAAAAAGCTACAACATCTAAAACTGAAGAGCTCACTTATCGAAGCCCCTACTTTTCTATGGTTATACGGATAAATTCTGTTTGCTGCAACTGGGTCAAAGTCTTTGAGGAGGTCATAACTATAGCTAGAATTGTCTCTTCCTAAGTCAGACTCAGAAGCAACCTGCTTATCCCCTGTGAAAAATAAACGATATAATACAGTATCCAAAGTATAAACACAGGTAAAGTAAAAGAGTTGCTCTATACCAGAAAGGCTGCCAAAGCAGCTTTCATCCATATCTTCTGCTGAATCATCAAGAAGGAATGGACTCACAAGAGCCTGAAACAGAGAAGACCATTAACAAAGCAATAACAAAATTTGTCACACTAACAACAGGAGATTCTATTTAAGTACCAACCGGACAAATAAAATTTGATGCGCACAAAACAGCAGGATAGAATGTAAAATCAGTAAACTTTATGAAATCAGAAGAATAAAAAGTTTCTATAGCTGAATATGGTAGATTATACCCCCAACAATGAATGGTATGCGATCGTGTGACAGTATCTCACTGATAAGCTGAGAATCAAGTATTCAATGGTATATGATCGTGTGACAGTATCTCACTGATAAGCTGAGAAGAATATTCAATTATTTAAATACTGAAATTGGAGATGACCAGGAATGAGAGCATAAGCAATGTAGGCTATCAAAGCACTATATTCCATGCACCTCTACTAAACAAAACAGTCACAGAAAGCATATAAACCAAGTGAAATGCTCATTTCTGTAAAATGAACTGCATGTAGCGACACAAGCCAGAGAAATAATCATAGAAACACACAACACGACACACCATAACCAAATTTTACGCTTCAGGTAATACATTAACATTATGTGAATTAAACTTGCTTAAAAACAATTGCGGAAATAGAATAGTATGGTGAAATAAACTCACAGGAACAGCAGGATCTTGAAACTCTTTAGCATTAAATTTCACGTTGGGGCTCACGGTCCCTAGAAGATGGTGTGGCACTCTTACAAAATCACATGACAAACACAACCCATTTGAACCAAAAACCCAACTGAACATTACAATTCGCAAAAATGAACATTGAAGAACATAAAGAGATAAAAGAAAGGGGACAAACGCTTTTGGTCTTCCAGGGAGGCTTTGTTGGTGAGAACATCAAGGCCTTGATAGACTTGCATAGAATCAGCGTTGATGATTTCGACTGGGAAATGGGACGCCAAATCAATGGCTAGCTTCGATTTGCCTGAATCTGTGGGACCCATTACTATTACTAGATTTGGCTTATTTACGGCTCTCTGTTTGCTTCCGCCATTTTCCATCTTAATTTTCTTCCTCCTCCTCCTCCCTCGGCGTCACAGGTAACGGGCGTTTTAATTGTAACAATGGCTCTAGCATCTAGATTTTGTGCTTTGAACCAAAATCAAATAATCAGCATCCAATCGTAAAAAATCTCCTGACAAAGGGATAATCTTGTTATTTCAACAACTCTAAAGACTAAATAAATAATTGATCATTTAAATAAAATAAACACTAATTAAAATCCTAAATTGATTTTCTCCTCCATTTGCCCTTTATTTTGATTATTTTTATACTTTCTTTTTAATTTAGTCAATACACATACTGTTTGCATTACAGAGGAAAAAAATTAAGATTTGTTCGATTGGCTTACAGCGAGTCACGCCGCCCCTCTTGAAGAGAGTGGTATATGATAGAAGATTTGTGATCTGAAGAAGAAGAATAGAAAGATATCCTTTACACTCATGGGTTCGAGTTCAAACTCTCAAGCTTTAGAGACTGGGGTCTCCGCAGTCTCCATATCCTCACCTTTATCCCTACCTAGGTCTTGTACAAAACACTTATCCAATAAAATAGAAAACCTTGTTGAATACTCCTATGTTCCAGACTCTGTACAAATTTCTGAGTCTTCCCTACCTCTTATTAGTCCCTACAAACTCTACCACCGTTCTAGTTCTGTAATTAGATCTATTCGGTCTATTATCACTTCTAGTCGTCCTACTCCTAAAGAGTATGTACAGTCTTCCAAACTTGACCAGTGTGCTTTGCAAGCTACTCAAGCAGAGCAGTATGTAACCCTTGAAATTCCAGATGAGCTAATTACCAATTGGAAACGTGAAGGTTATACTCACCTCCATCTCGGGGGAGTACGTATGATCTTAACGCTTCATGGCAGAAAAGGCTTGCGGTCCGCGGCAGAATGGCTCTTATGGATACTAGATTCAAAGAGTACCAACATCATTGTCATTGATGCACTTCACTTGCAGCGATGTCTTACCTTTTACCCAAACTTCTATCCTCGAAGATCCGAACGCTTTCAAGAACCTTGAAAGTCCAAATCCGGATCCAAGGTCTTTGACAGTGGTCACCTCAAATGGCTACTTTACATCACCGGTGGTTTATAGACTTCAAAACCATGCTCTTGATCTTCCAACTCCTCACACCTCCATCGATACCCTCGTGATCTTGGCCATACAACCATTGTCCAAATCCCTAAACAGATCCAAAAGCGAATTTCTCAAGTTGATGCCGGAATGGCTCTCCAACTATGAGAAATTCCGAATTCACAACCAATCCGGACTTGAGCTCGATTTGAAAAAAGGCCAGATGCTGTCGGATGACCTTTCAACCTCGAAAGTCAACCTCCAACTTTCTTTTCATACTGCTATGATATCTCATTGCTCAAGAAAAACTTCCCATCCACAGTTTCACTGCTAATGGCTATCCTGTGTACCCTAGCAAGTTGCAAGGCCATTTCTTATGGGATGTTCCAAGTGCTCACATGTGTGATCCCGGCTGTCCGTGCCAGGATGATGATGATTCTGATGACGACGACTACGAAGTCGTCTCCAGAAGGCGCAGGAGTAAAAAGAAGATTAAAAAGCGAGGTTCTTGCAGACCTCCACCTGATCCCTCATCAGACGATGAGCCAGATTTTACTCCAGCTGAGACTACAACCCCTGTTGTTCTATCCTCCCATGTCTCTATACCTCAAACCTGTAGGCAGCAAGTTAACAACCAACTTCTGTCTCAAACCCTTGTTCCAACCTGTTTCATGATTGGATCTAGTTCTTACCAAAGTCAGTTCCCTTCTTTGGGAAAACAAACAGATCCACAATCCAAAGTGGTTTCCAAACCATATGTCCAATCCCCTGTTCTCTCCTCTGGACAGTTTGAGGAACCAAAGCAGTACGAGCAAGTGCTTAACTGGCAAACCCAGAATGCCAGAGCCCAGAATGTAATCCTGGAATCTCTTGACACCAGGATGAAAAATGTTCAAGCACAAGTCCAGACGACTCATAAGAAGGTTGATGCCATTTCTGCAAGAATGGATCAGTTATACCACAACCTTCATGTAATTGCTAGGCGGACATAGAGCTGCATCATGATTGATTTGTAATTATTTGGGTCTAAGTTCACCCAAAAGAATGAGATCGAACTCAGCGAGCTTGAAAGAATTGAAGCTGAGAAACAAGGTCAATAACCGTCCTTGTTTGGTGGTCAAACTAAACCTTTACCTATTCCTACACCATACTTTGACACCTATCAGCCATATTATCAACAGCCTCCTCTCAGCCAAAAGACCCAAGAGTTACACCGATTCCTTGGTGTTTCTCCAAACATGTACAAACACTCCTCAAGGTCGTATGTTCAACCTACTCCTTCAAGGCCCTCTCCTACGAGGCCTGTACCCATGCCTAGACCTCAACCAGTTCCTAGGCAACGACCTCCACCACCACAAACACCAACCTATGCTGAAACAGTTCACACACCAGCCTATGCTGAGACAACTTCTACTCCTTCTCCTCAGCAAATACCTGAATACTTTCAGCAGCCTATCCCTGAACCTATCAGACCACCTAAAGACAAAGAGCCCATGCATCAGCTCTACTCTGGTCTTATAGTTCCAGAAGAAGATGTTGATCCCTCAGATTCAGATTTGAATCCATCCTCTGAGTCTTCTTCTCCAACAGAATCAGTTGTATCCGAGGAAAATTATGTGGAAGTTTCTAATGTTTTTATGGCACAACCATCCACATCTAATGATCCTCCAATTCCTGAGGATTTTCATCCCAGTGAACCCCTTGATGAAGATGAGCCTTGAAATACAAGTGTGCAACCCAAGAGGGGGGGTGAATTGGTGTTTTAAAAATTATCCTAATCAAATCACACAACAATCCACAACAATCAAAATCTAATGCCTTATAAAATTGAAAACAATAAATTCAATAAAAGCACAATAATAAATGAGTAAGAGAGGAGAAAGCAAACTCAAGGATTTTTACGTGGTTCGGCTATCCCCGCCTACGTCCACGCCTCCAAGCACACCGGGCTTGAGGATTTCACTATCCAAGCCTTTCCAAGGCTTCAAATGTTTACAATTGACTTCAAGGTGTCAATGAACCTTTACAACAATAGATTATTCCCAATCTCTTAACCCAAGTGTATCCCAACACTTACAATCACTCAAACAAAAGATTACAAGTAATTTTTCTCTCACACAATCTTTAAGATTACAAATGAAAGCTTGATGTGTGAATAAAATGAAACAGAAAGTGTTTAAGGCTCTATGAAGATTGTATAAGCGTGTATAAGCTCAATGGTAGTGTTGTGATCAACCTTTGAAATGATTTAAATGAGCTTATTTATAGTTGGAGCCAAAACTAGCCGTTATAGCTAATTCTTGAGAAAATGGATCGCGTTAACGTTAACGGTTAGCCGTTATCTTGGTCAAAGTTACCGTTGGGCTGAAATTCAAATAAGCGGTTCACCGTTTTCGATGCAGTGAAGGTAATTTCGAGACCTGCAAAATAAATTTGGTTTAACCGTTCTTCTTAAGCGGTTCAAGGTTAGTAATCTGAAATAAGCGGTGAACCGTTTTCGTAACGTGAAGGGTAATTTCGAGACACGCAAAATAAATTTGGTTTAACCGTTCTTACTAAAGCGGTTCAAGGTTAGCAATCTGAAATAAGCGGTGAACCGTTTTCCTAAACGGTGAAGGGTAATTTCAGACCGCAAAATAAATTTGGCTTAACCGTTTTACTAAAGCGGTTCAAGGTTAGCAATCTGAAATAAGCGGTGAACCGTTTTTGATGAAGGGGTAATTTCGAGACTATAGTGAACTATTTACCAAAAATTGTAGCTTTGCCCCAAAACTTTCTATAATTGTACTATGACCCAAAACGTTATAAAACTTTACAAAAAGGTCCAAATTCAGAATTTCGAAATAATACTTTGTGAATCCCAAAACTATATGAAATTATGAAATGGCCCAAAATACTACAACACTTTTCAAATAAGCCCTTCTCCAGAATTTCAAACAATATTTGTTGATTTTCAAGTTTTCAAAACTCTTTCAATTAAACCATAAACTTGAAAAATAATCAATTTCATAAAATCATTTTTCCATTTAATATAAAACCTTTATAATGTGAAAATAATGATTTATTTAAAATCTATAAAAAATAATTTAACCTTTTTTTAAAAACTTAATCATTCTTAATCTTATTTGTTATCATCAAAATCAATAATATGTAAACATATATGTTAACAATCTCCCCCTTTTTGATGATGACAAATCTTTCATGATTTTAAAGAATGATTCAAAAATTAATCTTGTTTGTTATCATCAAAATCAATATTATGAAAACATATATGTTAACATTCTCCCCCTTTTTGATGATGACAAACATTTCATGTATTTAAAGAATGATTGCATAAATTGCTCCCCCTAAATGTAAGCTTCTCTTACAATTTAGGTAAATTAACAAATTTAAATACATGTATTCTTCTCCCCCTCATCATCAAAAAGAAAACTTAGTGGAAAAGAAAACAAATAGCAAAATTTTTTTTTTTTTTGTATAAATTTAAAACAAGTATTTTTCTTCCCCTTCAACATACAAAAGAAAACTTAAAGGAAAAGAATAAAAGGAGTAAATTTATTACCCATGTTGTCCAAGTAGAAATTTTGATAGAATCTCCCCCTAACAACAAGCATCACCTCAAATACAAGATTTAGTAATATTAATCTCAAATTATCATCATCACATAATTCATCAACTATAAGCACATCTCAATCATAAAAAGAATGTTCAAAGTGCATGTTATTCTCATCCTTTTGAAAACAAAAAAAAATATTAGTTTGTCTCCCCCTTTGGACAACAAAAATATTCAAAATGCATATTATCCAAAATAGAACAAGTAATAAGCTAAGCAAGGGAATGCAAGAGTCATAAGAGCATAATGTCAACAATCCAAGCTCTATAAATAATAACAAGACAACTAAACTCATCAAAGATTTAATGTGACATTTCAATAAAATTTAAAAAATCTCATATGCTTAAGATTTCAAAGTAAATGTATTTCTCCCTTACAAATAATATCTCCCTCTTTATCATCAAAGAGAATAAAAACTCCCCCTATCAATCATCAAAAGCTCAAGATAGGCATATTAGCTCAAAATTATCCAAAACATAAGTAAAGACATAACCAACAATCATATGTTATCTAAAATAGACACATAATCCAAAGATATGAAAAAGATGCATAAGCATCCATATAATAGAAATATAAAATGAAAAATCATAAAGTGGGAATTGTTGGTGTGTCTACATACAAGCATAAGAGACTACTTGTGAGTTTGGTGATGAAAATGGATTTTGAAGATGACTTTGAAAACAAGAAATCATGAGGAATAATTTTTGTGAATCGATTTGAATAGAAAACAAATGGAAATGATGAATTTTGGAGTGAAAAAGAATGAAGGAAGAAATAGTTTTTAGAGAGGGAAACACATCCGGTTTACCGAAAAACGCAAGAAGATGAACAACACTCTATCTTTCACGAATCCGGCTAACCGGATTGTGCCAACCGGCTAATCGGTTGAAGGCAGCAAGCATCTATCTTGAATTCGGCTTACCGGTTATCCGGTTTTTGACAGCAACCAAAATAACATGCATTCGGCTTACCGATTTTGAGAATTCGGTTATCCGGTTTTGGGCAGCAACTAAGTAATGACTTCCTCTAGAATTCGGCTTACCGGTTATCATAACCGGTTATCCGGTTATTGACAGCAACCAAAATTCAAGAATTCGGCTTACCGGTTTTCCTTACCGGTTATCCGTTTTTGCCCAGAAAAATTCAAACACACAAAATAAATTTGGCTTAACCGTTTTTACTAAACGGTTCAAGGTTGGCAATCTGGAAATAAACGGTGAACCGTTTTCAGTAAACGGTGAAGGGGTAATTTCCAGAGACTGCTATAGTGAACTATTTACCAAAAATTGTAGCTTTGCCCCAAAACTTTCTATAATTATACTATGACCCAAAACGTTATAAAACTTTACAAAAAGGTCCAAATTCAGAATTTCGAAATAATACTTTGTGAATCCCAAAACTATATGAAATTATGAAATGGCCCAAAATACTACAACACTTTTCAAATAAGCCCTTCTCCAGAATTTCAAACAATATTTGTTGATTTTCAAGTTTTCAAAACTCTTTCAATTAAACCATAAACTTGAAAAATAATCAATTTCATAAAATCATTTTTCCATTTAATATAAAACCTTTATAATGTGAAAATAATGATTTATTTAAAATCTATAAAAAATAATTTAACCTTTTTTTAAAAACTTAATCATTCTTAATCTTATTTGTTATCATCAAAATCAATAATATGTAAACATATATGTTAACAAGCCTGAAGAGATGCGCATGCCGCCAGTTCATGATGCGCCTACAGCACAGCCTAATCCAAATTCCAAACCATCTAATGGACCATGGTTTACTTTTGATGATGTTCCTAAAGCCAAATGGTTCCTTAGATTCCAAGAGCTTGCTGCTTGGCTTGATCTTCAGATGGCAAAACCTGGAGCCGATAGTTATCATGTTATTAAAGAATTCTGCTCAAGATTCTTAGGATCTCTCCGTGATTGGTTCCTAAGTATCGGTGAATACAGGCAGCTCCAGTTATTCCAGGCAACTGTACCACAAGTCTTAGAGATTGTGTACAACCAGTTTTTGGGAGAACCAAACCTAGCACAGGAATCTGCTAGACGAGATTTTCATCAGATGAAGTGCTGTTCATTACAGATCAGAGATCTTGATAAGCACTACAAAAGGATGACAGTCTTATACTACAGACTGAATGGTTTTAATGATCACTCCCTCAAGCATGTTTTTGTGCGCCTCTTCCTGAGATTTTGCGGATATTCGAGACATCCGAACTCACCGAGATAAATTTGGATGATCTTACTCTTGGTAAGATCTATCGGTCTTGTCTCTTGTCTTGAGAAACTTTGTGAAGCGGAGAAAGTTTTCAAACACTTTATAGAAAAGAATGAACCCTTGAGTGCATGCAAAACACTTATCTTGCAATCAAATGCAAGGATGAAAGAACTGCACTTGTTCTACGCAAGAAAAATCCCATTTCCATAAATTCACTAAACTAAACACTCTTGGGACACCGTCCTTCAAAGCCTAACCAACTACCGATTTTCGGGAAGAAAAGCATCAACACCGCAGCGAAGATTCCGGTGTTTAAATACGCAAAGAAAAGGGCACTTTGCTAGATTTTGCCACTAACAATCCGGCAAATCAGCGGACTACTGCTGACATGTCATGAGTCTCTCCTACTGCGAGGATGATGATATTGAATCAGTATTACGAGCAGGATGCTTATGATGAAAAGCAGATCTTCGTCACGGCTGAAAAGCAGAAAGAGTCTCACGATTACGACTCGATTACGATTTTGTTCTTGAAGGCGTTGCAAAATCCACCACATCGGGCATGTCGGACATGTTCCTCCTGGCAACGGTCTCTACCATCCATACAAATCGATATCCTTCCTACCAAATATGCGAACCTATCAGCTGTCATAGGATTCGTTGATCTTGGTTGAGCACACTATCTTAATCCGTCCATACTCCTCACGAGTTTTGGAAGCACCATACCCAGCTCTTTAAAGCTGTTAATGGTGAATATTTTCATACGGATCGCTTGCAAAAAACCCGTTGGTATCCAGGTTCTTTCAGTTGTGTTCTCGGATAAATGTCATAGGTTCTTCCGCCGATGATAAGGACCTCCTCATGGGTTTTGATGTTCTACGACATCCACAAATTGAATGTCTCAGCCAGGTATCGGTACAAAGCAATTCCTACCTTATACGACACCGAGGATATACTCGATTTCGATGTTTCCTCACCCTAGGTCTTTTCAAAACAAAGTTCACTGCCGTTTTGTCACGAAAATCATCTGCGATTCTTTCACCCTTTCCTTTGTGGAAAAACCCTCGGTTCTTTGTTAAGCTTCCTTGAACTTAATGAAGATGTGAACCACAAAGGCTACATCCGGGCATAAGCCTCGGATCAAACTTGCACAAGGTGAATGCCAACTCATGGCGCGAGGTTTAATCGAGCCCACACATTCGATTGGGCTTGTCGAGCATTCTATGTTGAAAGCGTTACGAAATTGTCGGGTAAGAAAAGATTAGTCATTGACTACCAACCCCTCGATGGTTTTCTCAAAGATGATAAGTTCGCTGCGAAAGATTCAATCCTTGTTCATTCATCTCGAGGTGCAAAGGTGTTCTCAAAGTTTGATTTGAAATCGAGGATTTTGGCAGATTGGTATTCATCGTGATGATCTGCAAAACATACGTATTCCAAATGCCCACTATCGATGGGACGGTGATGCCCTTTGGTCAAAAATGGCACCATCACTTTTTGAAAGGCTATGGTCAAGATTTTCCAACCTATCCTTGGCAGCTTATCTACATTGATGATATTTTGTTGTTTTCCAAGGATCATGATTCACACCAGAGACTCCTCAATCAGTTCCTGTCTATAGTGGAATCACATGGAGTCATGATATCTGAGAAAAAGTCACAGGTGGGCCAGACATCCATTGAATTTCTTGGCATGATAATCCAAGATGGCAATTATAGTCCTGGACCCCACATCGCACAAGAATTGATGCATTTTCCAGATACTTATCTAAACCGCAAGCAAATTCAACAATTCCTCGGGATTGTCAACTATCTCCGAGATTTTTTTCCACACATTGCGGTCCACACCTCGAAGTTGTCAAGGATGCTTAAAAGCGGCCATGGGGTCTGAGCAGACAGTTGTCCGGCCTCAGCAGTCACTCGTGACCGCTGAGACTTCCATCCAGTGATTGCCATGTTCTCTCTGCAGATCAGAATCACCATTATTGGCAAACACTGTTCCCTAAAGAATCCAAAGCGCACAGGGCAATCCATGCCTATAAATCTGAGTTCGTGCACAATATTCAGCATCAGCACTCACTCTCAGAAAATCAATTTCTCATTTGGCGCTTCACCATATTCCTCCTCCTCAAAATGAGTCCAAGGAACCAGCAAGCAGACTCTTCCTTTTTTAGTCTCATGGCTTTCATCTTTTGGCTTCCAGATTGCCTTCAAGATCTGATCTTCCAGAAGGTTATCGATCACAAGCATGGTTCCACAGGTTCAAAAAGCCATCTCTTGACATGGCGTTTATAGTCTTTAATGGCCATACAAGAATTCAGGCCAACCCAGAATGAGTTGTGTCAGCAGCCATTTGTTCCACATCCAAATCCAGACCAAATGCACCAGCTAGTCTTCAAGCTTCACACTACTTTCTATCCAGTAGTGGATGAACACTCCAGTTGGGGACATCATGTCATTCGTGACATCACCCCTCAGGCTTATTATGTTTTCTGGTATTTGGTAAACCTATACCCAGTGGCTCTACTGTTTGATCCCAACTTGATCCATACCAGCCGCAGATACGGTAAAGGGCGATGGTTCGACAGAATGTTCGCTCCTATTTTTAGGGATCCTTTGACTCTTGAACTCACAACTAGCTATCACATCCGGCATCCTACCATTGTGATAGTAAAGCTCACTGACCTCTGGGGTCGCCAGACTGAACCTCTTGTAAATCCCATCATTCACCATCATGACTGTGAATCTTTCCATTCTATGTGGACAAACTGTCTCACAACTAGAAAAGCTCTAGCCGAAGAATATGGCGTTCCACCCTCCTATAATACTCACAGTCCTTTATCTTCTGATGTTCAATCAACTCCAGATCTTTACTTCAAAGAGGAAATCAGGAATCATCGTCTCCACTCTGAAGGAGATCAGGCCATAATCCTACAGCAGAGATATGACAACTATCTCATCAGAAATGGCAGATCTACCAGACAGCGCACAGACTGGACTGACTATCAATGGCCTCAACCCGATTTTTCATCAGATTACGATCGTGCACTGAACACATCGATCTCTTACGAGACTATTTCACTTTAATAATGGCATTTGTCTTATATGCCATAAAAGTCTTAAAGTAGTTTGTCTATATTTATTAGAGTCTTGTGTAAAAGTCTTTGCCCTTATCCACGGCTTGACTTTTGTGTCCTTGTCTTTACTTTTTCAAAGTAGTGGTTAAGTGTCTTTGTCATGTCATTATCAAGTTGTATTATTAGTTTGCATTATTGCTTTACTTTGTCAAGATTAGGTGACGTGTCCTAATCAAGTGGTTGTAATAGTGGGGGTCCTGTCCCACTTTAGTTTGAGGCTTCGTCTATAAATGGCGAGCTTCTCCTCTTTTGTAAGGAGGCTCAGATGCTCAGATAATAAAATAATCTTGAGACTACACTTAAGTTTCAATGAGTGGCTAAATATCTTCTTCTTTCTATTCTTCCAATAAGGATCACAGATCGACTTGAATACTTCATTTTCTATCTGGCTTGGTGACAAGTATGCTCTACACTCGCCTCTTGTAGGATCTTGTGTATCAGAAAGTCTTATGCCTGTTGTACCAGAGTGGTATACTTCTTATACCATTGCTGTTTCGCCTATACTAAACACCTAAGATAGAGTCGGAAGGCCTTTTGTTCACCGAAGAGATGCGGGAGTGGCGAAGAAAAAGGGTTGGTATGTGTCTTTATGATTTCCTCCGTGGTGTTGGGTATATTGGTGGAAACCGAGCATGCGGGCTATTAGCCCTAAGGACGATTTGTTCGTCATTGCTCACAGTATAACAATGCCTCGTACTCATTCTTTGGATCTACGTGAGTTCGTGACTTTCTATGAGTTAGTGGATCCTGGTTTGGTATCAGTACATTATGGGTGCTCCATAATGCAACTGGTATCTTAGCTGGTATCAGAGCCCCAATCCTTCACGATGAACTTCATATCATCCAATCCACCACCACCAAATCGATCTGACAATAATCGCTCGATGCCACCACCGACGCCTTCACAGTGCCGCGCGGCACCACAGCGACTGGTCCACCACCATCGGCTTGCTCTGCGGAGAAGATGATATGAAGACGCCTTCACTGTGGAGAAGATGAAGCCAGAGAAGAAGAAGAAGAAAGAAGGAGAAAAAGAGAAAAGAAAAGGAAAAGAAACTGAAGAAGACAAAGAAAAAAGTAGAAAAGGAGGGGATAAAAAAAGAAAGTGAACTGAAGAAGACGAAGAAGGAGGAAAAAAAAATTCTGCAGAAGAAGGGAGGAGAGAGAGGAAGCAGATGATGACAAGAAACAAAAGAGAGAGAGAGAGAGGAAAATTAAAAGAAGTAAATAAATAAAATAAATATGTTTTTAATAAATAAACAAAAAAGTTAATAAATATCATTTTTTAATTATATAATTTAAATTAATAAAAAAATTAATTCAGTATAATATAATATTAAATATAGTATAATTAAAAATTAATATAATTTAATATAACACCAAATATTATAAAGTATTATTAATATAATATTAATGTAATACAATATTATATAATATTCATGTATTAAAATAATATAATATAATATAATATAATATATTTATATTAAAATAATATAATATAATATAATATAATATAACAAACGCACCAGCAGCAAGCTAACAACTTAAACAGTTCTAGAGACAAAATAATCTTTTAACATGTTTAACAAAAATTTCAGAATTATTATTTTACAGGTCTATTTGTTTTTTCCTTAATTTTAATTAAAATTAATTGTTAGGTATGATTGTATGAATATATTCGTGCACATAATATTTATGAAATTTAGGCAAGATATTTGCACCTACTTTAAAAAAATTAATTATAAAAAATTCACATATTTTAAAATATAAAATAACATGTTCAATGTAAATTTAGGGGTCTAAATAAATAATGGGATATGAGGAACCGCCTTAGAAAAAAGTTATTTTTGAGAATGATCAAATTGATTAACTGTTTAAACTTTTTCCCCTAGGTATGGCCAACGCACTGCACGACTCACCAAACGTCGGCCCACTAGGTCCGTATCAATACGGTCCACCATTGCCCACTTTTTTATAAGGACCCAGCATAGGGCTCATGCCGTGCCCAAAGCCGTGCTTAAAAAAAGTCCATCAACTTTTTTTTTTCTTCTTTAAACTCACATATCCCACGTGCCCAGTATGATTTATTCAAGTTTAAGTGTCTGACATGTTTTTTAAGCCATCAACCTAAAAATAATAATCATAATAATAATCATAAATTCATAATAATAATAATAATAATAATAATCATTTTATTATTTTTTTTAAGAGAACAATTAACATTTTATTACTAATTTATCACAATTTCACAATTATATATTTTATTTCACAATAATCAATCATAACACAATAATACATAAATTTAATTTCATAGATCATAATAATGATTGATTAAAATTAAAAATATAATACTGGAATAACAATTACAAGAAGTACGAGATATCAATTATAGCAAACCACTCGTCACAACTTACAAGTTACAACGATAAAACACGAACTACGACAAATCAACGAATAACAAATATGAAATAACATTTATCAATCACAACTATGGATGCGGGAAACGAGCAAGATTAATTTTGTCTCGATTAAGGTGGCGAGCTAAACAATTTTACACGTGCCGACGTAAACCCCTATGCCATGGGGCTTTTAAATAAATAACTTCTCGATAACAATAATTGCACCTGAACAAAGAAAATTAAACCGAACAAAGAAATCTATCTTTCCTTTGCTAATTCTATCTTAAACCGAACAATAATTGCACCTTTCCTTTGCTAATTCTATCTTAAACCGAACAAAGAAAATTAAACTCCCTATCTTTTTCTTCTCCTTTTCTTTCTCCTCTTCTCTTTTCCGCTCCTCTCCTCTCTTCTCTTTTCTTACAACCGAACATGGCCTCATTCTTTCATGCTGCTACGTGTCTCAAAGTAAACTACTCACGTCACGTGCACCAACCATTTCCCTTCCTCCAAAACTGATATATTTAAACAAGTTATAAACCTTATCCATTTTTCTTTATTTAGGGAAAATCGCTATTTCGATCAGTTTCACCAAATGATCGTGTACTTGGCTTAAGTTTGGGAAATCTCAGTGACCACTCCTATAATTTAAAATATTCTCACAATTTCACTTGAATATCATATTTTTTTTAATTACACAAAATTTATAGAAATGTTTTCGTAATTTTATTAAGGAGTAATTTCAAGCCAAACAGGAAACAATTTCAATATCTAATTAATTTAAAGACTCAATGCAAAACTCAAAATTGCTAAAATATTACTTAAATCACATCCTTAATGTTATAAGATAATTCGATTATCATGTAATCAAACTAATTTCAAAATCTATTTTGAAAGCATGCGATCATATATAGTCTCTACTGTGAGATTACTTTATTATAATGTATGGTCATAGAAGAGTACCGGAAGATATATAATTCTCTATGGTAAAATATAAATAATAGTCTTTAATTTCTCATGATATATTTTGTTGTTTTACTAGCTTGTAAAACCATATGCAAATGCTGAAAATTGAACTACGATATGAAATATCACGTGATACATCTCATTTGACCTTAGATTAATGGTGAAAAGAGAGATGTCATGTAGCCTACACCAGGTTTCTCTCTTGTTAATTTATTGTGCCAAGATTTCGTAGATATCACTTAACTTTTCTCGAAACAATCTGCCAACCAAATCTATTATTATTGATTTGTTCTTGTGGGAAGGCACATCTTAATGATTATGATGAGGTATTTAGGCCATGTTTGCTTGGGGGTAAAGAAGTGGGGAGAGGAAAAGAATTTGATTTCTTCTCTACTTTCCATTGTTTGGTTGGACTAAGTTTAATGGAATTGAATTTCCATTGAAATTTAATTTCCATCAATTTGAAGAATTTGTATTCTTTATCAATAACTAAGGATTTCAAATTTTTTATCTTTTTAAACACAAAAATTTCAATATTATCCTCTAAATAAAATCAATTTTAAATAAATTAAAATACAAATAATTTATATTTTTATTATCTTAGATTAATAGAATAAACTTATTTGAAAAAGAAAAAACAATAAAGTGACTCGCCAGAGACGCGATTTACCATCAAAACCGGTACCAATGGAATTCTCATGAGCCGATCTATGACTCTATAGGGTTAGAAATACTAATATATATTGTTATTTACCTCAAGTCTTATTTACATGCTTGCGAAAATTTTAACTCTCATATTTCCAACTATATAGTGTATTTTCTGTAAAATTAACATTTCCAATAAGTAAATCGTCCATTTTTTTATCATTATTATGCATTTAACGCGATGAAAAATGGTGATCAATGGAGGTCAACGACGCCGGCCAACGGCGGTCAACATGGTGGCTGTCCATGGCCAAATACTGTAATTTTAAAAAATAAATTTTTTTATTTAATTAGATAATTTGTAGATTAAATTAATTCATAATCTTATTATTTTTTAATTTATTAACAATATTAACATAGTAGGTATATTTGTCTAAATAAAAAATATGTAATTTCTTTTAGTTTCAAATTTAATGTGAAACCAAACAATAACAATTAATTGTTGCACTCTTTCCTCTCATCACCTCTCCATTCATCTCTTTTTTTTCTCCTCTCCTCTCCTCCTGTTTCTTAAAACTAAATACCACCTTAGTATAAATCTTTTGGTTCATTGCACCCCACAAAGTCTCGAGACCATCAGTCATTCCTAGTTCCATGGATAGGCCCAAGCACATTGCAAGGGGTTATAAGGTAGGACTGTACTAGAGGCAATGTTGACCTTTGGGGATTGGACAAATACCCAAATTTTTGGGAAGAAAAGAAAATTATTTCCCTACGCAATGTTAATAAACAAGTACCACTCAAGCTAGCACATTGAAAAATGAAAATAACGTGACAGGATGTTGTGTCAAATTATTAATGAATCTTTATGAGGCTCTATCTACAACTACAAGATGCCCAATTCAGTTTTGAATTGTCATAAGTTGGCCACGTCTATCGTCTTATCTTTCACCTCTAATGTGTTTGGATTGCAATCGGGCTTCTAGTTCAACAACATACATTGACAGCATATGTATTTATGTGCGGTGGATTTCATTGACACACGCAAATTCAATTGTTATGCTTCCGTTTTCTCTTTTTGTGATGATAATAAGAAAATGAAATACATTTCATCAATTAAGCAAGTACTCAACTTTCATAATCTGAATATTGAACAAACCTGGTGACGATGACATACTAATTTATGAGTATTTTGTTTAATCCTAAATCAACAAACTCTGCATATATCAAAATTAAAGACCCACAAAAGTACGTAAAGAAAGAAGATCACAACATGTACCGAAACATACAACAAAATTCTAATTACATCACACAAGTAAATCATCATATTAGCACAATTTAGTGTAGGAGTTCGACATTTTTGCTGAGTTCCTCCAGCTTCTTCATCCTCATTTTCTCACTTTCACCCACCAGCTGTTCATTCAAAGAGCGAAAAAGGGGAAACAAAATAATCATAAAAGGACTTTTATCAGAAATAAGAAACTATACTGTTGATATACAATTAAGTGATTAATTACCTCCATTAATTTGCTGACCAATTGAGCCTTTTCCTTATTCTTCTCATTAAAAGCTTCAAGAGCTTCTTTGTATTCCCTCTCCTATATACGATGATAAGGGGGAAAAAAAATTGGGTCAACAGCTAATTAAGAATAAAAATATAACTACACTAATACATTTACATAAACACTCTCAAGTGCGGACATCTATACATTATAAAATTTGAATTTTAGCCATTAAGTAATTAACTATACTATATATAGACAATGTTTTGCTTGGTTAAGTATTGAAGAAGAGACAAGTTATGATAGTAAAATTATACAAGGAGACTGTGAATTTTCTGATTTTAAGAGGCCTTTAATGAGATAGATAGCATAAAATTCCATCCATAAACATAAACGAAAACAAATTAACAGCATATTCTAAATTTGTTATGGTATACTTGAATCTTGAATCACAATTAATGGAATTGTTCAATTAATAATAATTGTCGTGATGCAAACAATGTTATATAAAGAAAAATAAGCTGTAAAATTTTCACCTTTCTTTGGCAGCTGAGCCCCAGTGGCTTTAACTCTTTATTAAGTGTATCAATCTTCTTTCTTACAACTGAAACATCCTTTCTCAATGGATCAGCCAAAGTTTCAAGCTCCTGATGAAAATCAAAATATTTTCTTAATTATATTTCAAGAAACGAAAACGCATATACATGAATAATAGATCAACGAAGAAACAAATCAATCAAACTACTTCTCTAATCTCAGACAGGCGCCTGGTAGCTTCTTCGACACGGCCAAGCTGAGCAAAAACTTTGTCCCTAACTTCAATCTTCTTCCTCTCAATCTCCTCTTCCTTAGCTCTAAACAAAGCCAATGCTGATCTTGACATGTCTTCTTCTTTTTCATCCTTGGTTGGACTCCCATTGCAGCTAACAAGCCCCGGGTTCTTCACTTTTTGCACTTGTAATTGTTGCTGTGTAGCCATTGCTGCCCCAGCTAGCTCAATGCTTCAAACAAAATTAAAGAAGCCCTTTGATTAATTCTCTTTTGTGTTTATAGATTATCAATCTAGCTGGCTCTCTTTCTTTAGTTTGCAACTTTTTCTTTTAGAATTAGAATGATGGCTCTCTTTCTCCAATATGGTAGGTGGAATTTATAAAAACCAAAACTGGCTTTAAAGGTATGAAAACCAACTTCCTTACTGTTTACAACCCAACAAATGCTAATTATAATTAAAATAAAGCGAATTGTTGAAACTACTAAAGTGCCCTTGTCACTTTATCATCATGAAAGTTAGGAGATGATTTCTCCTTTACTGAATGAATTAGACTTATTGCCAGGAATCCTAATGATCTTTTTTTTTTTTGCCAACTTTTACTTTAATTGACACCATTATACTTTTTTGTATTGAAATTTAAGTTTAGGTCTGCTTAGTCAGCAGTACATAGAAGTTGATTATTACTAATTCTTCTACGTAGGATCTGCTTTACTTTTTAGTATAGTTTATTGATCTTTTGGTGGGGTTGATATTTTCTTAAGTTGGTATATTGACAAATTCTTCTAACTACTGCACTACGCAACTCACTTTTCTTGGGTGTTATTTCCTTGTGATACAAAATTACTCGCATATGGTATAAAATATAACATAACATTATACATCACTCAATAAATAAACTTTAGTGTACTTGTAAAGAATTGTGTGTTTGCATATATGTTTGCATATATTTATATAATTTCATTTATCGTGGGTTGCAGTACAATTTGATTACGGTTATTGGTTTCAGAGTCCTGAATAGTATTGGTAACTTTTCTTTTTCTATTCAGAGAGTGGTGCTTGGGGCAGAAGTTTTGTTTATGTGGAGTGGATGGTAAGGGCTCACCTGCACTACACATGACATGAATTAATGAGAGCCTTAGTGGGCAAGATAGAGTTGGAGTCTCGGTGGCTTTGTTACATTTATAATATCATTGCTCTTCCAGCTTGGCCTTGTAACAAAGAATCTTCACTTTTAATCTTTCGAGTTGTTTTATCCTTTTTGTTTTTCCCAATATCTTGTTTTAGCAGTCAATTATTGCTTCTGTTATGTGATAACCCACTTGTTTGTTTGTTTGGTCATAAAATACCCTATCTGCAATTGTTTTTTTTTTCTTCATATTATTGGTGTTTTTTTTTTCTTCATATTATTGGGTTTCTATCTTTTATTGTTTTGATTTCTTCTGAATTTTGAATATTTGTCCAAGGTATAATTATATATATCTTATATTTGTTTCATGAATTGGAAACAAGATCTTTGTTTTGATGTTCCCATACAAAGTACTATTTATACTTCTGATATTTAAATCCTATAATTATATTTGTGATATGAAAATAAGAAACTTTTATGATTAATCCAATCCTTTTGTTTCCTAATTCAAATGCTTGTGGACCATATGACAGACTTGTCACTAGCCCCCACATTGATTCTGTATTCACAAGATCTTTTTAAAAGCTAGCCAAGCTTGCAATTCTCATAGTGACTTGCATTTCCTTAAATAAAAACTCAACAGAGTATGATCAGAATACAAATTGCAATAAGCTTTTAAATATGAATGGGCAAGAGGGTTGCCAGTTATATATATGCATGCTCTCACAAAGAATCCAAGCTTGTGGACTTGTGGTGGCTGAAATTTTTGAATGTTAGCTATAACTTTTTGTTTGGCTGGGGTATCATGGAATCTGGACAGTTCAAGCCAGCAAGCTCTTCATGTGTGCTTCAATTGCACTAAGTATCTAGAAAGATTAATTATGATCAATCCTTTGTAGTAGGATAAATTTTATAATGAATAAGACTCGTTACGTCTTCCTCGAGTTCCATAATCAACTTTTTTTTATTTTAATAAATCTTTGTATTATTCAGTTTTGTAAAGTATAAATAAAAAAATAGAAACCATCCTGTTGATGACGCTGTTCTAAGGTGGAATGCGGTCAAGCCAGCAGCCTAAATTTGCGTTTAAATTGGGGCCCTTTTATTTCTTTTTCTCTCCTTGGTAAGCTAAGGGATCAGATTCCATTTTACTTTCTGTCTATGCCCAGAACTAGGGATGGCAATCGACACCACCCGTAGTGGGTTTATCATTACTAAATTTAAACTCGTACAAAATTTAAATTATTAAATCCATTCGTAACTCGTAATATGTGTTAATTTTTTTAAGAAAATCCACCCGCAGCGGATTTTAATAATTATCAAATCCGCAATGGTACCCAGTGAATTTTTTACGAGTTTCCGTATTTAAAATTATAAATGTTTAATATATAAATTTATAATAATAATCTCAAATTCCATATAACATGCTTAATTTTATATTTAAACAATATAAATGAAAATGAAATTTTCAACATCAATCCAACACAAATTCTGCATTTAAAATTATAAATGTTTAATAAATAAATTTATAATAATAATCTCAAATTCCATATAACATACTCAATTTTATATTTAAACAATATAAATAAAAAATTAAAATTTCAACATCAATCCAACACAAATTCACGAATTCAAATATAAATTACACAAATCCATTTAAAAAACACAAACTAATATACAAAAATAACAATTATATTTCATTTTATCATTTAAAATAAGCTCCAAGACAAGATATTCATTTCATTCACCACCACAAGCACCCATCTAACACGATGTCTACAATAATAATTAAGATTAATATTTTCAAATACTAACTCGAAGAAAAATATTATAATAATAAAATAATTCATGTATTAAGTTAAAGAAAAATAGTACATACAAAATTATAATAGGTAGATGGGCATGCGGCTAAGTCAAAGGAAAAATGTCTTTAGTTTTCTTTAGGTCATAACTTTAGAATGAGAAATGAGCCACTTACATACATACACAACTTTTGGCCTTTGGTTATTTGGCAATTTAAATAATTATATTATTTTCCTAATACATTTTTTAGATTAAAATTAAATTTAAAATGTTTAAAAAAATATTACGGGTTTGGTGGGTATCCATGCAGATATCCACTAGATATAAGACTAATACCAAACCCATCCGCATCCATATATGGGTTTTATTTTATAATACTAAACCCACCCGCAACGGATAAAATTACCCGCAGCGGACGGGTTTTGACGGGCAAATTTATAGGTATAATTGCCATCCCTACCCAGAACAATTTTATATATATATATATATATATATATATATATATATATATATATATATATATATGCATGTTGCCCACATTTGGCCTTCTCAAATAACACATCATGATACTAATTACTTGGCAAGTGAATTATTAAAGTTACTCGAAGTCTGAACAACTTTATTAAGTATTAGCTAGCAGTTTTATATTATCATTTGTATTCTATAATAAGAGAAATTTTAAAATATATCAAAAATATTATATCAGTCATCTCATAATGATACTCATGAAAGTAGATTCTAAAACTCTATCTCATAAAATCATATTACTATCTCTTACTCTATCCTTAATTAAAACTAAAAGAATGGCCAATAACGGTCACCTACTTTTAATTTCTTTTATCAACACTACAACGAAGGATCTTTAATCTACATCGCATTCATTTTAATAGTTGCAACACAATTACATGCAAACACAGTTACTTCTTGCTTCTTCTCTACTCTTAGAATGATATAATTTTACTATTTAACTAAATTGGATAAACTCATTTCCCACATTTTAAAATACATGTTTTATATTTTAAATTGTAGCATTATATTTAGACAATAACTTGCAAATCTTCACTAGAGAAGAAGTCTCTACATATAAAGTGAGTTTATGATACAAATAAGATTGATAAAGATACATAACAAGGATATTATTTTGATTTTAGCTTCAAAAGAATAATTATACGATATAATGATTGGTTCATGGTTGTTTTAAGAAGGCAAATTTGACTTGTTTAGAGATTTAATTTACTTCTTAATTAATGTAATTGCTAATTAATAAGAGAATCGATAATGTGATATCATGGAATATTATATTCCATTTTTTGTTTTATTTTTAATGTGCTCATTGTTTCACAATTAATTATTTCTTGTGGAAAATAAAAATATAAAAAATTTGCAATTTTACTTTTCAAGCACATAATTTATACGTAATTATCCTTTAACTTCGGATAACATTTCCCTTTCAAAAATAATTTTAAAAACGACAGACAAGCCTTTTTGTCCTACCTTCGCGCTTACCGGGTAACGGATACATCGCCACAAGGACAAGCTACTCCTATAAAATTACTCGGATGAAAATTCTGTCTCAGATCAAAATCCAATGACGTGTCGATTATTTATAATAAAAACAAAGGCTACCTATTCACCCACATACGAGATGCCACGTTTCAAGGAATTCGAGGCTCCGCTGGATTTAACCATACACAATCTCTAAGCATCCAAAAGCGTACAGAAGAAGCGAAGCCCAAGCCCTAAAGGCTAAAACCCTACAAGAACAAAAGAAGCCGTTTCCATTTCCATTTCCTTGCACAAACATTCAAAACTCCGAGATATAAATTTTAACTTCCTTAAGCACCTTTTTTTTTTAAATTTTTTTGAACTGCTTTTTGAATTTTTTATAACAGAGAAAACACTCTCACAAGCGTGGTTATGAGAGAGCAAAGGCGGAGAAATCGGGACCGAGAAACTGAAGAAAATCGGACACGACAAGATTTCCGTCCGGTTCGGAATGAACCGGAACGACATAGACCTGCTACTACGACCCGGTGTTATGACGACGGTAAATTTCGGTACGTGGGGAAACTGTCACCGTTGAATGAGACGTGCGCGAGAAAAGAGTCAGCTTCCATGAAGTTCGAGTGGACCAATCTCTTGCCCGATAGACCCGATATATCGGGTTTCGGTTTTACTACCGATAAAGACCGTTGTAGAATCAATAATGAAAATTACAATGTGGGTTTTGGCAAAAACCCATATTTAATGTGCCCCGCTGGGCCTAATGGCGCTGTGACATCAGCAAAACGATTATATAAACAAGAAGAAGAAGAGAAGTTTGCTTTCAAATCAAAGGCTTGTGTTACAACAACTGAGCCTCTGGTCAGTTTAAAGAATGATCATAATGCGATGTACATTGACGGATACTCAGTTTCGAAATCCTCTGCAATGATGAACTGTAACTCTAGGCGGGCTTATTATCATGGTGAGTATGATATTGTTTGTAGCAATGTTGCTAGTAATCAAGATAATTATAGGCTTCAAAAGAATTTTAGAGCTAGCATTGTAGATTCTATTGTGGAGAAACTTGAAGGGAGTTATAGTTCTCACAAGGTATTGGACCATGACGGTGGTTTAGATGATCAGTATGATAGTTTTTGTGGAAATAATTCTAGTGATCAAGATTGTTATATGCCTCAAAATAGTTTTAAAGCTAGCATTTCAGATCCGATTGTGGAGAAAATTGAAGGTAGTTATAGTTCAAACAAGGTATTGGACCATTATGGTGGTTTAGATAATCAGAAACTTGATGGTGGTAAGAAATTGCGGGTAACGGAGCAATATAGGGAATGTTCTGATTCTAGGAGTTCGTATGTTAGCAGAGGGTCACAAGCAATGAAGCAAGATGGAGAATGCTCAGGGTCTAGAGGCTTGCATGTTGAGTGTGGATCAGAAGTGAATTTGGATTGTGGAGGTTTGCAAGTGGAAAAAGATCACGGTTTTGGAAGAGATGGTTGCCTTAGGTTGGAAATGTCAAATCATGATAATGCCGTGCATGAGAATGTAGATAGATCAAAGCAGATGTTGATAGAAGAGGTCTCAAGCATTGAGGAGTCATCAAGAAATTTGCTTGAAAGGGGATGTATTGTGGATTTGTCAATGATTACTCATAATCCAGGACATCAAAACATTTTGTATGAGAATGAAGATAGATTTCAACCAATGTTGGTAGGCAATGGGGAGCCATCGAAAAGTATATTTCAAAAAGGACGTGTTGTAGATTTGTCAATGATTACTCAAAGGGCAGAACAAAAAATATCATTCGGTTGGATTTCCTCTGATAACATTCATAATTCCAGAACTGTAGGTGAACAATGGACTTCTGAAGATGCTGGAAAATTGGGGGATACAAAAAGTTTGGGATTCAGGAAAACAGTTGATGAGACTGCAAGTCAAGACCTGTTGCCATCTGCATTCTTGCCAGGATTTACGCTAGAGCATTTAAGTGAAGAACCTGTAAGATCTTCTAAAATTGATATTAAGAAGCGTTTAGGGCCTCCTCCAAACATAAAAGAGAGATTAGGTCCTGTCCGAAGTGTAAAGAAGCGTTTGGGCCATTCAAGCTTGTTAACCAAACCTTCTTGTCAAATGACTGAGAAGCTTTTGATAACTGCTCAGAACAGTCATATGTTGATGCCCCAGGTTAAAGGTCAAAAAGAAAACAAGCTCTGTAGAAGTTATTTGGATGATTTGCACGGAGGTGATTCATTTGAAGTTAAGAGGAAAAGTTATAAGAATGAGCCACTTGCACACTCGGATGAGCAGTTAGAACAACTTGTCCATAAGGCATTTATGAAGTCTGTTAAAGAATTGAATGAGAACCAAGCTCAAAAAAGGAAATTCACAGAGCGAGGAACAAGTACTTTAAAGTGCAGCGTTTGTGGCAGGTCTGTGATATACTTTTATGTTTCAAAGAGGGATAGCTAAATCTATCCCCGTTTTCCAATTCCAACTTAGTTTTTTCACTTTCTTCTGCAATCAATACATAGATTATGCTGTAGCTTGATGGGCAATTTACTTTGGTTGGAATTTTAATCAGTCAAGATGAAGCTATGATCATAGGGTAAAATGCAACTAAAACCCTACCATGCATATTTTAGAAGAGATAGAGAATGAGAAGCATATGGAAGTGGAAAAGAGAATACCTGGGTTCATCTTGTAATTTAGGAGTGAAGAATAGTATTTGTCACTTGTCAGTGTTCAATTGTATATGTTCCTGCTTAACACTATTAGGAATAAATCCATCCACTATAAGATGCTTTCTTCTGCCAAGTCTCGGCACTAGTCTTCCATTTGTCTGCTCACATTCTAGAAACCTTTCTACGTATGTTTTGATTTTTTTTCTCATTAAATATAGGATTAGAAAGACTCCTCAATAACTGATATGCCGGAAAAATCTCTGTAGAGATCGGTAGTGATTCTTGGTTCAGAGATATGTTTCTAGTTTCTAAATAACCAATGGAATATGGAGCAGGTCATTGTCTCATTTTCATTGCAAATTAGTTGAATTGATGCTATGGCAGCTTTCCTCGATTTGGTGTAATTGTTTAATAACCGGTTCTTTTACATATTGAATCAGCTTCTCCAAAGAGTTTGTGGACACATGGAGTTTGGCAAACCATGCCTTCATGACTAAGACAGCAAACCTCAGAGCAGAGCACTTGGGTTTTCACAGAGCACTTTGTGTTCTAATGGGATGGAATTACGCAGCAAACCCCAAAGGTGGATGGAATCAACAGATATTGCCTGATTCTGAAGCCTGGGCTCTGAAGCAGGATCTCATTATATGGCCGCCAGTCGTTTTCGTCCATAACAGTTCCATAGGGAATCCTAATCCAGATAAGCGAAAGATTGTAAGCATTGAAGAGCTCATGGCTATCATCAGAGGTAAGTTATCCTTTACACTAGTGATCATTCCCACTGTGTTCTAATAATTTATGAAGCACTCTGATTCTGTTTCATTATTTAAACATGTTTTCTCATCAAAATTTTAGTCTTCAATGAGTATTCTTGTGCTGAATTAAATGATTTCACCTGTTTTCAACATTTCTGGCGTCAAGAGATTTTGAAACTCTTTTAACTTTTTAGAACTTGGAAGGACATGTATCCAGGGTTCCTTTCTAAAGGGAGTGGACTTCTCGTTTGGCAGGTTTCTCAAAAATCTGTTGTTTCAGAATGACTTGACGCACTTATATCTGACCTGACAAAGCTCCTTCTTTGATTCCCTTTTTTGATGTCTTCTACAAGATGTTCTCGCAATACACGATCTGCTTTCTATGTTCTTTGTTCTTTTTTTTTTCCCCCATTTAACCAGTCCAATTCTCATTTTAGGTATGGGATTTGGTCAAACAATCACCAGGGTGTGCCATGGGAAAGCTGCAAATCAAAGGATTATGGTGGTGAACTTCCATGGAACCTTTTCTGGGTTACAAGAAGCAGAGAATCTCCACAAGCTTTATGCCGAGAACAAGCATGGGAGAGCTGAGATCCAGAAAATCACTTACCAAAGCAACTATAGTATTTACAAATCATGGCCAGCAGATAAGTTTCAAGGTGTTCTGTATGGCTACTTAGGAATTGCAGAGGACCTGGATAAACTTGATTTTGAGGCTAAGGGTCGATGTTTTGTGAAGAGCAAGAAGGAGATTGATGCCATTGCAAATGCCTTTAGATGGTGAATTTTGAGAGTAGGACCTGTTCATACTAGGAATATTAATAAAATTGCCCAAAAGCTAATTTCCCAGATTTTTCAGTCTAAATCCCAGAGGCTGAACTTCACATTTTGTAAACGCCTCTTTTGTGAGCGAATGAAATGGTAGACTTGCTCCTCTTTTGGAATGTGCTCATCTTTTGGAATGTGAGCAAATACTTCTAAATGTTTATTCTGATTTTTGTTATAATTGGACAAATGAGCATTTCCCTCGTTGCACATAAGAATTACATGACACCCTGGAGAAGCCTAAATGACAATCAAAGTATTTGATTATGTAGATGGCCTGCAAAATGATTCCAAATCGACTTCAAGTGTCAGTATTCTTCGAGGATGAATAAGCTGTTTCATAAGAGGGAAAGAAAAAGTAACCGCAAATTTATTAGTGGCGGATATCTTTTTCAAAACGTCCCAACGTTAGTTGACAAGTAAGTTAAGGACAGTGACCTTAAGTGCGAGCCATAAATGCAATTAAGATTATAAATAACAAGATTATACTATCATCTAAGCTGCAAATTTAATGATGTTTGCAAGCTAGAAAGTCATGCATGCTCAACTGATTGCCGATACTATCCGTCCTCCAAGAGTTAAGCTACATTGAATGCAAAAAAGAAAGCTAGACAAAGTACTCAAATCAATCCCCACTTGCGCAACCCTTACAGCCACAATGCACACACTCAACGTGTTTCTCCTCCCTCAGGTGCTTAGGAACTCTGCACACACAAGTTGTGCCAAAGTTGTGATCCCTTGGCTGTATGCATCGTAGGCAGCAGAGTCGTTCATATCCGGGCTGCACTTCAAATGAAGTATATCAGGGAGAAATATATTTCTATTGAAATAGATTAAGGAGGCTTCACTAAAGGTAATTCTACTTGATGGTATCTAATTAGTATAGTCACAAATCATTGAGGTCTAAAGTTCAGCTATATATTTGTCAAGAACTGAATCATATATTTGTTAAAACCCAGGTCCCAAAAAGGCTAAAAGGTGCACTAGCAGAGTGAGTTGCGCAGATGAACAAGTCAGATATCAGGACTCTTTAATTTTTTGGATTTCAACATTGTCTCAATCATGGATGAGCTTGAAATTCTGAACCAAAGAAGAAATAAAATCACTAAACGGTGTATAAGTAAAAACTCCTTTGCATAATTTATTCATAAAAGAGCTGCAAGTATGAACCTTTTTCCACTTAGCAATTAAGTTGCTGTCACCATATCCTTGATCCAAGCAGAACTCGTACAATTCCTTGGAAATCTCATTCCTTTTGTAATAAAGGTCAAATATGTACTGGCTCCTCTGATGCGCAATTTTGAAGATGGGCCACAGTGTTTCACACTTTCTCTTGCCATCATGTTGATCATTTTCAGCTGACAAGCAGAAATCAGAAAATTATTAATTTTTTTTTTCAAAGTGAGATAAAAAGTGAGTAAGGGTCACTGCAGTGTTAGTTTCTGCTTCTCTGAACTAACAAAACATAACAATTTACTTATGTTATAGATGAATTGAGAGGTCCAGCCAGCCATACATTGGAAGGGTTATTAAAATTAAAGAACAACGAGAAATCTTTCTTTTCAAGAGCAATGGTGGTCAAATAACGAAGTCAATGGAAAGGGAGAAACAAACAACGCATGAATTTCACTTCCAGTTGAAACCAACCCACAAAAAAAAAAAAAATAGCTTAGTTTATGAAACTTCTCTTCTGGATGGGAATCAACATAATATTTAGATAAAGATTAGTGCAGTTGGAAGGCCTCTTGTAAACAAAAATTTAAAGACAAAAACAGCAGTTAGATTAATTAAGAACCAAACGCATATGTAATATGTTTAGATTATTTACATTTACTCTTTTAAAAACATAGCCAGAAGAAAGTATTATGAGAGAGTTTAATAAAAGAAAGAGGACATTTCATTAGAATCAGTACCCAACCTTCTCTCATCTTAGCCTCCATCTCACGAAGCGTAGGCTCAATCAACTCCCACCCATCTGGATACTTGGTACGGTTTGTCCTCACTTTAGGCATTTTGCAACCTGTAGCTTGATCGAATCAACTGACTGAATCTAAAGGCTTAAAAGGCACAGAGTTTCAAGAGCCTCCTCCAACTTACACATCCAAGTGACCTAACTTATAAATAGATCTGCATGCAACTCAGCAAAGGAAATGCAAGTGTTACATCAATCTGGTTCGACAAGAACATTCATTCTTACCAATGCGGCACATGGGTAGCTAAAGAAAACAAACAACGTAGTTTTGGCCTGACAATTTGGCAGACAAGGACTTCATTTCACTAAATATGTGAATGTTTTTGCTTTTATGGATTTTTCTATGGAACTTCCATAAAAAGATTTTCCAAATTAATGCATTTTAAGCCATTAGTATCAAAAGAATAGGTGACTTCACCATCACTTGTTCAAATATACAGCACCTTGTTGCTGCAAAGATCGAGTCTACAAACTAATGTGACATAGTTCATTACAAAACAGATGAAAGTAACTAGGGCACAGAATTGATTAATGTAATTATAAATCTTCCCTCAGCTCCTCCATATCCTTCCGTTCTGCAGTTATAAGACAAACCGAACTTAAATTGAAGGAAAAAGAAAAATGTCTTCATTGAACGAACCTAGTTGAATGTTGGGTCTAGTGATCGTATGAATTTAACAGCATCCCTAAAATAGCTTAGTACAACTTCAAAACTTCAAAATAATAAATAAATAAGAAGAAAGAAAAAAGCTGAGAGGGAGAAGCATAATGCATACCAGTTTGTTGCTTGATTTGCCCTTTTGCTTCTTGCTAGAACGTCGATGTGAAGAATCAGCTGCAACTTACAGGTGGTGCCTGTTTAATTTAATTATACTACACCGCAACAGTCCTACGCACACATTTTGATTTTACTTTTGATTTTGCCGTTATGGGTACAGCAAAAACAGGTTATTTTCCGCCAGCCCCCACAAGTTTCGACAAAAATTAACCTGCACCCTAATGTTTCAATAATCATCACCGTACCTCCAAATCAGCATATTCAACTGTTATCTTTAACGGTAGAGGGGTAAAATTGAGATTTGACATAAACGGCTACAAAACGAAAATGAAATAGAAGAAGGACATTTGACCAGCCTTTTTATTAAAAAAAAAAAAAAAGAGAGAGAAGAGAAGCTTTTGGGAGAGAGAGAGAGAGAGAAAGAGAAGAAGAAAGAGAAGAGGAGAGAGAGAGGAGAATTCGGGTTTGACCCGCCGACCCGTGAGTTTGACCCGGCCGTATCTCCCTCGTCCGACCTCCGTTTTGGGCGAGCAAGGTACCGTTTCGAAGCTTGAGAGATGAGCTACGTATCCATGCCATTCTCGTCGCCGGAAAATGACCGGAACGCTGGCGAAAACAGGCCGAAAGTTGCGGCCAAGATCCGTTTTTGCTGCCGTCGATCTCGCCGGTTTTGGGTGATGCCACCGGCTGGAACTTGTTCCTCAACTTCCCGGCAACGTTTTCCGACCAACCACGACCACCAGGGACGTCGGAATTGTATTTTGCTGCACTAGCATGTAAATGAGCGGACATAAACTTTGTGAAGGGCAGCACTCAATACATTTTTTATTTTTTTAAATGCTTAATTTTGAAATTAAGGGCAAACAAGTCTTTTCACTAAATCAAGTAACTATCCGTCAAAGATAACAGTTGGATATGCTGATTTGGGGGCGTGGTGATGGTTGTTGAAACATTAGGGTACAGACCAATTTTTGTCGAAATTTGTGGGGACTGGCGGAAAATAACCCTTTTTTTTTTAACTCTTTAAAGTTTTTAATAAAATATTTATTAGCACTGTACTCACCCCTTTAAAACAAAATAAAGTACATAAACCCATGCGAGAAATTTGAGCATAGTGTTAATTTGACTTTAAAAATTACTCATTTGCGCTGTGAATTACATCTTTGTTGCTTACGACCGAGACAGGTTTTTGCTTATGGAACATATCGAGACTGAGATTACATGGAGTCACAAGGACGTTCGTTTCATATTAATTTTAATTTTCACGCACAAGTCTCACACATTCTACAGATGCTAGGAATCTTTCAATGACCTTCCGCAAGTCGTTCAACTTTAAATAGAAGCAAATCTTGATTTATAACAATTCCATGGACTATGATACTTCAACGGGAAGGTCAACAGATATGCCTATCACGCTACACATTGTCAATGATTATTCATTTGGATGGCCATATCAAACAGAAACTATAGAATCATACTCCTATGAACATGATTTTCTTCAAATTAGGATTTCTCCAAAACTTATACAGTTTCCTGGAGACGCCCCACGAGGCTAGTTACATAAAGTAGACCCTTATGGTGATTTAAAAGACTTCAAGCAAGCATAATAAAAAATTTGGAAGAAAGCAAATTAAGTAAACTAAAGAGAGCTAGCTCAAACCAAGACTTCCTTTTGCAGTATCAGAAACCAGTCTTAAAAACAATGCACCAATCATAAGGTTTCAACTTCCATTTCGTTGCAATTATTAAAACATAGTAGAGATCAACTTCGGAAGGCACTTGTCCAAAGTATAAGGATGTTGAATTCTTTGAAATATGAGCAAGAAATACCAAAATCCAATTAACAGAAAAGAAAGACCAAGCTTCCTCATTCTTTCTTCCCAATCCCGTGCGACAGGTTATAGATCCCTCGTCCCTGAATAACCAAATATGTAAATTCAGTTACATCACCACAGATAGAGAGAAAGTAATTCCATTCATATTTTCTTGATATATTATAGCACAAAGAAGCACACTCACAACTAGATACAATGAAGTGGCAGCCAAAGCAATTGGAATGGCAACAGAGGTGATCTTGTCCATTGGCCCTTTCAAGTAGGTGTGTTTATGGATGCTTTGAAAATGCTTCTGCTTCTCCAAGAGCTTCTCCCGTGGCCTAAAGGGTGCCTCAGTCTCCGACATTCTACAATAGAGTAAGATACCAATAAATATTGTCTGGCCAAAGCAAATTCCTGAAGCTCTCTAACAACCACAACCTGTCCCGGGCCCCCAATCCCCACCCCGCCCCCCAATACAAACCAATTAATCATGCTCTTTCCAACTGAAAAGAGGCATCTGATCCTTTTTTTATTGGGGTTTTTTTTTGGGGGGGGGGGGGGTGTTGGCCGCACATAGAACAGCATCCCAAACAAAAAAGATTACAAACTAAAAAACAAAAGTACATATAACCCAATAAGATATATCAAGAAAAATGGCGAAGAACTACTGTCTGTCCAAGTCTGAGAAGAGACGCCCCTTTCATGCAAGTCTCAATATTAAGGATACAATTTAATAAAAACTACAGAATTCTTATCTCAATTACATGCGTGTACATTGAAGTTTCAACAAAATGATACTGTACTCCAAAATGATCCAATAAGTACAATTTCCAATCCCCAAAAACAAAAAAAAAAAAAAAAATTGTGATCCCATTGGAAAAAAAAAAAGATATTCTACATCTGTCATCTACATCCCAGGCTTACAACAAGTCAATTTTTACTGAATAGCCTAAATCACAACAACTCCTCACAACTAGTCTAGCCCTAATTTTTCTACATTCAAAAATATATTAACGTGAGGGCTATGAACCCTAATTTTACGATTCAACGGTTGAACAAAATGAAAAGAAAAGTAATCAAAGGATTACCACACCCTAATTTTGATGAATTTCGAAACAAGCTTTTATCTTAAGCTGAAAACTCAGCAATCACTTTATCAAGATCGAATCAAAAAGGGAAAAAAAAGATTTAAATCGCTTCAACAAATATAATTAAAAGAAATATAATCGATTGAACTAGATCTAAGATGCTTAAACGGGGGAGAAGAAGGACTTACATGAAAAAATGGAAGATTTCGGCCGATAAAATGTACGGACTAGATATCGGTAGCTGAGTCTATCAGCGAGAAGAAACCACCAGAATGTGGAAATGAGGAAGAGTTGAGGAGGCTTGAAATTTCTCTAGGGATTTTGTTTCTTTACGGTTTCAAGGCTTACAGTTCACTACCGTGAACGTTAATTACTTGCCACGTGGCGCGTTCAGAGAATATTTTGTTCGGTCCATGGGCTGTGGCTAAACACACCGGCCCAGTCTATCTGCTAACGACATCGTAAATAAAAGAAGCCAGTCAGTACGGACGAACGCACGCACACACACCTCCGACCTCTCCATCCCTCTCTCCTCTGCAAATTCAAGTGTTCAACAATGGCGCAATTTTCAACGTCGTAGCCATATTATCCACTTATCCCCTATTGGCCGATCGCTAGAATGCGCTCCAAGGAAAAAATCTCCTACTTTTACGACGGTACCATTCTGTTAACCTTTTTCGTGTCTATTAATTAATTTAATTTCCGTTTCTCTTTTTTTTTTTGTTTTGGATAGAATGACAACCGCTGCTATATTCTATTTAGCGCAATTAATCACTGAACCCAAATTCGGTTCGTCTCACTACTGAAACTAAAGGCCTAGCTTAGTTCAGGTTTAGCTTTTTTTAACTATTCAGGTCCTTTGCCCCCCCCCCCCCCCCCCCAAAAAAAAAACAAAAACACCTTTCTCTAACCAAATACTACTTAATAAAGTTTTTTAATTTAGTTTTCTTTTTCTTTACGTTAATTGAATAATTTGAATGTAGAGCGTGGTGACTGGTAACTGGCATGTAAAAAGATTAAAAGAAAAAAGAACCAAAAAAAAAAAAACTTGGGTTGCATTGATGTGTGCCTCTAGGGCACGCACTAAATAATTATTCAAGTAAATAATCTAATATATTTTTAAAACATTAGATTTAATCATGTCGAGTATTTTTTGCAAATCTAGAGATTAGTGTTCTTTCTTAATGTGTGCTCCGCTTCCAGACACACGTTAGCACCATCTAATTTAATATGAGACTATTCAGTAGCCTTCTATTAAGAACAAGGTGTTCTTTTTTTTTTTTTCTTTTTTGGTTGATTTTTAATAGATTCTTGCTTATATTTAAGTGTGGATGTTTCAGGAGATGTGGGCAGTGTGTACTTTGGGCCTAACCATCCAATGAAACCGCATCGGCTCTGTATGACACACCATCTGGTTCTCTCCTATGATCTTCACAAGAAGATGGAAATATATGTTAGTTAGTTGTTTATTTTTGTTTCATTAGCATAACTTGTAATTATGCAAGACATAAAAAAAATTTTTTGGGGGCTTTGTTGTATAATGCAGCGGCCACATAAGGCATACCCAGTGGAGCTTGCACAGTTCCATTCGGCTGATTATGTTGAATTTTTACATCGGATTACACCGGACACTCAACATTTATTCCGACAAGAATTAACTAAATGTATGGCCTATTTAGCCAAATCTTACTCTATTTTCTTTTTCATTCTTTTTAATCATTTATTGCTACTTCTGATATTGTAATGAATATTTTCCTTTTGAAGGGAATAACCTACTCTTAATGTAAAATCAAGTATTCTATTAGATGGAAGATCTTGAAAAAATTTGCTCCGTTCATTAGAAATTGGCTGCCCATTTACTTTGGAGCCAATATTTACTTGTTTAAGGTGATGTGAGCAGAATGAAAGGAAGATAGTTACTTGATCAGATGTTTATTGTTTGATGGTTATCATAGCTTTGCCATGGTCTGTTACTGAAGTTAATTTGTGTGATTTGCTTTTTCAATCTAGTTCACAATCATTAACTTTTCCTTGTAGCTGCCTCTTTTTAGCACAATTAATTGAATTGGTTAAAATAAGAAATAAATTTGATATGACATCAGTCTATGACCTGTTTGGTTTAGTGCTTTGCTTTTATAGCTGAACTTATTTGGTCTTGAGTTTTGTTTTCCAACTTATGCTTGAGTTCTTTTGGTTGTAACTTTAACTGAGCGATGCTTGAGTTCTTTTGGTTGCAACTTTAACTCATCTATTTCTACTTTCCTCAGATAATCTTGGAGAAGATTGCCCAGTCTTTGAAAACTTGTTTGAATTTTGTCAAATTTATGCTGGTGGAACGATAGGTAATTTAAAAGGTTCATAGAGCTGCTGTTGAGTTTGGCTTTTCGTCTCCATTTTACATTAAGTTTGGCTTTTCGTCTTCATTCTCCATTCTTAACTACTGGTTTTCCGTTGCATACAGATGCTGCACGTAGATTAAACAATCAGCTCTGTGATATTGCCATAAATTGGGCTGGTGGCTTACACCATGCTAAGAAGTGCGAAGCATCCGGTTTTTGTTACATTAATGACTTGGTTTTGGGGATCCTGGAGCTCTTGAAATATCATGCTCGTGTGTTGTATATTGATATCGACGTGCATCATGGTGATGGAGTTGAAGAAGCCTTTTATTTCACTGACAGGTAGTAGAATTTTTTTATCGTTTAATGAAGTATAACTACTATGGGATGTAAAGTGATGAGATCTCCAATTATTTAAAGCAATCAAGATAAATACTATCTGCAGCTCACTGCTGGTTGCATTAGGCTACTTCAAACTTGCAGATACAACCTGACAAAATATTTGATTCTGGTGATATGTTTCTCATGATAGATAACTGAACATGTTATGGAGTTAATATAAATTAAATGTATGTGGAGTTCTAATGATAATGTAAATAGTTTCTGTAAGTTTAATTTAAGTTGGTGTTTGCAGCTTATGATCAGCTGTTGGAATGTTCTGACTATAGCTTCAAACAAAAAATGTCCTGGATACATGAGTCAAGTTTTTGTTATTTTTGAAATTCATTATTCAAACATGCTAATTAACAAATCAAGCCAGATTTTTCAAACCATGAAGTGCTTTTAAAAGCCTATCTTCTTTATCGGTTGAATAGGTTTTCCCCATGGCACAATATTGTTTTATTTGATTGCATTTTGCTGTTGCTTTTGAGAGAACCTCTTATAGATTTCTAAATTTTTTAGGTCCCTAGAAGGCTGGCTGTGGTAATTCCATTAAATGGACTGACAATTACACAGTGCCGACCAAATAGATTAAAAAAACTCAACTAACATTCTGAAAATGGTCGTAGAAATGCATAGATTATGCTACTCAATATGGTTGTTGTTCTATTCAACTCAAACTAACGTGGTGAATTTCAAAATGCAGGGTCATGACCGTTAGTTTTCACAAGTTTGGGGATCTGTTCTTTCCTGGAACTGGTGATGTTAAGGTACTTATTAATGTCTTCCTTTGTTTTCTGTATTTGTATCTTTTAGATGCCAATACCACTGACCTCAGTCCAGGTGCATTGGTAATTATTTTGTTTTTTGTGTCAATTTTCAGTAAACTGCTGAATGTATGAATACTTCTTTTGTCTGTTACTGCTTTGCAGTATTCAATGTTTTGTCACATTGTTTATGTCTTTTACTTTAAATTTCTATTGCTCAAGGTTTTTTCAGTAACATGAATATGTCTACATTTATTTTCTTTGTTGTTTGGGAACATCTTTATAAGTTATTGCCATTTTCTTGCCAAAGTTGAAATTGGATTAATAAATGAGAATCATTCTCAATTTCTCATTGAAGGAAATAGGAGAAAGAGAAGGCAAGTTTTACGCTATAAATGTCCCGCTCAAGGATGGAATTGATGACACTAGCTTCACTCGACTTTTCAAGACAGTAAGTTCTGGTCCCAAGCATCTAATGGCTGGATAACTTTCTTTTTTGGCTTAATGGTGTCTAAGTGTAAACTTTTTCCTTGGAAATATCTGTTTTGTAGATTATTTCCAAGGTTGTTGAAACATATGCACCAGGTGCCATAGTTCTTCAATGCGGGGCAGATTCTCTTGCTGGGGATCGCTTGGGCTGCTTCAATCTCTCCATTGATGGTGCATAATCTCTGTAATTGAGACTTTTGTTCTCCCCCTTAATTTAATGCGTTTTTTGGAGCTTGTTTGTTGTTCTTTTGTTGAAGACTTGAAGATATCTGCTTGGTCTTGAGTTATTGGCTATGCGTCAATCATTGATGTTAAATTGTTGATATTAGTGTTTCCTTTCTTATGATTTTGCGAGGCTTTCACAGGTCATGCTGAATGTGTTCGATTTGTCAAGAAATTCAATCTTCCCTTACTGGTATGTTTTTATTTGTTCAAGTTGTACATGCAGTTCATTAGTGTCATAAATTTAATGTAGAGAGGAACATTTCCCTGCAGGTCACTGGAGGTGGGGGATACACTAAAGAAAATGTTGCTCGGTGTTGGACTGTTGAAACAGGAGTTCTTTTAGATACAGAGCTTCCCAATGGTATGCCAATTCAATCTTTTGCCTCAATTGAATATTTCAGTTTCATTTATTCTGAATTACATTTTCTAACTTTTATGTTAATTTGATGTGTCTTGCAGAAATTCCAGAAAATGAATATATCAAGTATTTTGCCCCTGAGTGTTCATTGAGAATTCCAAATGGACACATAGTATGTAATTTCAAAGAAATTGATAGACTTATTTCTCTTCAATAAATGAATTCTTTATTTTAATTTTTACATTTAATCAGCTAGGTTAGATACATTCAAGTTTAGCCTAGCAAGAGCTAATCAATATGGGCTATCATGTGAAATTTATGGTCTTTATGATATTGTTTTGTTTCTACTTTAGTAATATTGACCCTACAACCTTCCTGCGGATGCTGTGCAACCTTCCTGATGATGTACTTCCATTTTCTTTGATTGAGCAGGAGAATTTGAATAGCAAATCATATCTTAGCACGATTAAAATGCAAGTACTAGAAAATCTCCGTTCCATACAGCATGCTCCAAGTGTTCAGATGCAAGAGGTTAGTAATATGACAATAGTTGTCAAACAAATCCAGTATTCAGTGAGCCTAATAATGTTTGTAATAGCTTATTGATTATTTATATATTGTTACTTTTGCTTGGTTTTTCTACACATCTTGCGAAGTTCCTTTCCTCTTGTACAAATTACAGAATTTTTGTGCTACATCCTTGCTAACCATCTGGCATTCACATCACTCACGACTCATTCAATTGCTTTTTACTCATCATTGAATTTTTGCGTTACATTCTTGCTAACCATCTGGCATTCACATCTCTCATGACTCATTCAGTTGCTTTTTACTCATCTTTTATCAATTTGTTGGCTGTCTTCTGATTAGCTGTGACCCAGCAATAAGTTTCCCTGGTTATGGATTACTTTCTATCTTTTGTTGCATCTGAAATGATGATCCGTTCTTCACAAAGTTTATGATAGGGTAAAGTTGTTGTCAGTTAACAGCAATTTTATATCCTTAAGATCTAGTTGTTATTATGGATTACTCATGTTAAATTATATGAGATGTCTAGAATAATGAAACATCTATGTTTGATCAGGATGGCCTAAAACTTTGAACTCCTCTTGATTTGGATGGCAACTTAGAGGTTATTACGTGCCTGCTATTATGTGGTTTTCAGTTTATCATTCTCTGGCTGCTGATAGCAGTAATTTATGAGTTTCAGGTTCCACCTGACTTCTATATTCCTGAATTTGATGAAGATGAGCAGAACCCTGATGAACGAATGGATCGTAAGTTGAATCCCGGAATTTTGCTCTGTTGTTTCTGTTGCCTACACACTAGCTCTTTCTCATATGATCTTTAAAATTTCATTTTCATCATGTGATTCTTTCTTTTCCTAACTAAAGTAATTGTCTTTTCAGAGCACACTCAAGACAAGCAAATCCAGCGTGATGATGAATTCTACGAAGGAGACAATGACAATGATCACATGGACGTTGGTTAACGCAATGGAGCAATTTTTTTCCCCTTAGGAGGGCAGATTCAAGTTAAGTGTTGTAATTAAATTTGAATTAATGGTTAGCACCTGGATATTTAGGAAAAAGTTATCTATGATGCATCTGTTCATATTGTTTCACGTTAAAATCTTTTGTTTTTGACTGAATTGTAGAAGTATTTTGTATTCTACCCATTGTTTTAGGCAGGATAACGATACAAGTTCAACAAAATTGAGCATGTTGCCATCTTGATATTGAAAAGAATTGGTTAAATTTTCTACTAGGAATCGCCAACCATTGAATTCAATCATCCTCGTGGCTTCTTGTGTTTCTGTGCAATATCTGTTTTCGAGAGCACAACAATGGAGTAGTTATTCTGTGATTATTGACATGGAAAACTTTATTTACCTTTTTCAACTTTTATACACCCATGTAAAAGGAAATGCTTTATAAGCATCTACTTGCTTTTATTTATTAGTTACTGATTCTGTTTGACAACAGTTCTGTATTACAAGTATTGCTATACAAAGTGCATGTTTATACTTTACAATCTGATCAAACTTTCAATAAGTGTAGCTGGGGTTTTCAATGGAGCGGGAGGGCGTTGTACCGTACTGTGGTTGGATGATTGATATGTCCTTATTCAATAGCCCACATATGGAGTCATTATCATGAATTAGTAAAATTACTTATTTATCATCCCATCATATGAACTTTCTTAAGATATTATTGGGGAAGTGTTATATTTACTCTTCAACAGCGGCAAACAAGTAGTAGCCGCCGCTGATTTGTTTGCTCTCCGTGTAAAAGTGATAATGATGTGCAGCAACTGGTATCAACGGACATGATGAGCAAAGCTTGTTCTCGGTCTTTAGCGGCTAACTACTCAATCAACATGATTACGTACTCCAGTCTCTGACAAATGATGCATCACAAGGCAGTGTAATAGGCCCATCAACCTGTAACCCAAACTCCTCCTCAGACAACCTCAATGTTTGTCTGAAAATCACTTTTTTTTAGATACACTAAAGGAATCAAGAAGCGCTTTTGATCAGCCGCGTACACTACAAAATGGCCCTTATGAGCTTCATTTCTGGTTACTGAAACTGAACTTCCCATCCTTTTCATCACAGCAAAATTTTCCCATTTCCTAGAACATATCATGCTGGAAGAGCAGGACTTTCGCGCAAAATAAACTGAAAAGGGATATATACACGCATATATATATAACAGTTGAGGCCTGCAGACACTTCATTGTTGTAGTTGTTTCTAGGGAATCACTTGCAATTACATTAACTAAGCACTTTTGTCTTATGACCAATCAACGTTGTACTTGCCGTCTCATGGCAGCCATTAGTTTTCCTACCGAAGAGTAAAACAAAAAGGTAGAGGTGAAAAATCAACAAGGAAACAACCAAGTTACACGATTAGAATGATGAAGCGATCAAGTGACCATGCCCTTTAGCAAGAACTTTGAATACAACTATGAGAACACATACGGTACATTGCAACTTAGGACTAATATTACTAGCTTGAAAATGACAGCATATCTAGTTAAATCAAGATGGCTTTTAGAGAATCCATGAACTAACATAAGCATATTCTTGCAGACTTAAATTCAACATAAAGAATATCTTTTGAATTTCGCCGCTTCTTCTCAGTCCATCCACAGACATATTTAATTTGTTGCAGAATTGACATTATTTAACATTTGCTTTTGTAGTACTACATCAAAACTGTAACATCTTTACACCATGTCTAGAGTTGATATCTTCAATAGGTAAGCAACAAAGTGACACAAATGTCAACCAAATTGCAACTCTTATATCTGCCCATTTCTTTCTGAGAGACCAATCTTTCAATAAGGGACGCTGATCAGGTGGACAGTATCACCTGTGCCTCAATTTTGGACCTACAAAAAATAGGAGAATCAATTATGTCTTTAAATGTAAATTATTAAATGTATGGGGCCAAATGTTATTAACCCTACATCTAATAACCCAAGATTGGGCCCACAGTTTGTGGCCCCAACTGCAATATCCATTATGCTTAGCCCAATCGTGAATCTTCGCTTGTTTGGATCCCGAGAAATGTCTTTATACCACAAAGCCCTCCAAATTTTCTAGGAGAGGAAAAGATAAACGAAACCTCCAAATCATTAACTAATTGGAAAAAGGTGAGTGCTATAGCTATTCAACATCTTCTAGCATATTTTCTGTAGCTATTCAACATCTTAGTTAGTAGTTTGACTTTCATGTAGTGTGACCTTCATCTAATTTCTTTTGAAGAAAAAAAGATTGATTGTTTGTTTAATATACTCAAAACAGTTTCATTAACAGCATCTGGGTTTGGTGTGATTAAATGAAATTGTTTCGATGGGTTCTGGATGTTTTGCAATTGATTGATTACTGTCAAGCAATTTATTTGTGTGTTTGTATATGTGTTTGTGTTTGTGCTTTGCTAGGTTGGCAGGTTATCATCTTTGGAGGTGCAAGTTGAAGTTTTTTTGTCTCTGAAATTTAATTTAAAAAAGACGAATGGCGGCTGCTGGGGAAGCAGTTCTTCAGGTTTTATCGGGGACTTCACCATGTGTTAATTCATTTGATCGGTGTCTCAACATTTCCAGTTCAGGTGTTTCGTTTAAGTTTAATGTTAAGTATGCAAAGAATAAAGGGACTGGCTACGCAGAGTTGCATAATGGTTTAAAAAGCCACTCGAGGGTCTGTGCGTTTCATGGTGTAGATCATGATTCACATGGAAAGAAGAGTTGTAACAGGTTGAATTCTGGCTGTTGCAAGTGCCGGCGAATTGAAAGTATTGATGGTTTAACTGTTGATAATGGAAGACAACCATCATTTCCTAATAAAAGTGAATCTAATGAGCCGAATGTTCAAGATTTCAAGTTGGATCGGCAACTGAAAAATGGAAAAGCAGGTATTTCATCGAATGATAAGTTGAATGCTTCAGGGTCAATAAGAAATACAGTCCATAAGGTTTGGGCAAAGTCAGTTGAGGACGAAGCATGGGATTTACTTAGAGAGTCTACTGTGTACTATTGTGGAAATCCTGTTGGAACAATTGCTGCCAATGACCCAAATGATTCTAGCATTCTAAATTATGATCAAGTCTTTATCCGTGATTTCATACCTTCTGGAATAGCTTTCCTTTTGAAGGGAGAATATGATATTGTACGGAATTTCATCCTTCACACCCTCCAGTTGCAGGTAATATACAGCTTAGATGTCAAATTACCATTTCAACCAGTTGCCTGATACATTTAGATAAATATGATTCATGCAATGAGTATATTTTTCCTCTTCGTCTTTGTTTCCATAAATTCAGGTTTAGGACTGGAATTTCTTTCTCGTAATGACAACCGCTCATCCTGATCAGTTACTGTGTTATACTAGAAATTGCCTATATGCCGTGTTCTAGAAATATTTGTACTCTAGAAATATTTGTTGCCGTGTTCTAGAAATATTTGTACTTGTAGAATTGATCTTTTGATATATTAGGTTCTGAGCCCATTCTTAAAGCGTCATTTGAGATATATTTATGAAACCTTTTATGTGGACGTTTGTCCCAAATAGATATTATAAAATAGATACATTGGTTTGTCTCAAATAGTTATTATATACATTGGTGTTTAAGGGATTTGGTTTAGGATTTCACCTGACTTATCTGCTCACATTGATTGGTACAAATGCTGGTGCATCCTGTCCTCGAATTCAAATTCATGTTTACACTTCCATGTATCTTACTACCTGAGATTTCCATTGGAAGCAAGTAGGGGTATTCATGGATCAGATTTTACGGATTAGACATCAATCCATATCCGATCCACGATTTTGCGGATAATAAATTTTCAATCCAATCCACAAGTTGGTAAAATTCAATTCAAATCCAATCCATACATTTGCGAATCGGTTGCGGATTTGACCCAATCCATATCCAATCCACCATTTTGCAGATTGGTTTGAGGACCGAAAATTTTTAATTCTATCCAATCTACGAACTAACCAAATAAAAAAATTTAATATAAAAATAATTTTACTACTGATCAAATTTAAAATTAAATAAGATTTAAATAAATTAATTATTTAAATAAAGGTAGAAAATGTATTTAAAGTTTCAAAATATAACACACCAGAACGAAAAAAAATCTCATTCGTTTAGATCAGTACATGGAAATTAATTATTTGCAAAATTATATTTGTTTATTTAATTATTTTTATTTTATATTATTATCGGATAAAATATAATATAGTGTTAATATAATTATATTTTACTTTATTTATTTTGTAGTAAGTACTAATGTCATATTTACAAGCTTTATTTTTAATTAAATAAATACTTTTTTATTTTTTTGCAAAGCCGCGAATTTTTGCGGATTTACAGAAGTAGATCCTTATCCATTCCACTGATTACGGATTATCAAATTTTTAATCTAATCCAATCCATCAATCCACTGATTGAATTTTTACGGATAAGATTTTTACGGATCGGATTTCTATGGATTAGACAGATTGAGCGGATTGAATTGGATTTTAAACACCCCTAGAAGCAAGAATCTCATTTCTTATATCATTTTGTTGCATTCATACTACCTTGGCTTGTATTCTTCCATGTAATTAAATAACATGTATTGCAATGATAGAGCTGGGAGAAAACCATGGATTGCCATAGTCCTGGTCAAGGACTGATGCCTGCGAGTTTCAAGGTGCGTACTGTTCCACTTGATGGTGATGATTCTGCAACTGAAGAAGTTTTAGATCCGGATTTTGGTGAAGCTGCAATTGGCCGTGTTGCACCTGTCGATTCTGGTTAGGAATTTTTAACAGTATATGAATTTACAACTGTTTTTATCAGAATTACTGTTGCACCAAGGAGTTTCTGTACAACTTCTGATTTTACTTCCAGGACTGTGGTGGATTATATTGTTGCGAGCATATGGAAAATGCTCTGGGGATCTTTCAGTACAAGAGAGAGTTGATGTACAAACTGGGATTAAAATGATTTTGAAGCTTTGCATTGCTGATGGTTTTGATATGTTTCCAACTTTATTGGTAACGGATGGTTCATGCATGATAGATCGTCGCATGGGAATTCATGGCCATCCTTTGGAGATTCAGGTTAAACTTCTTTATGTTTTGAACTGTTTAGTGGCTCATCTCATTTTGCTTCATTTTATGAAAAGTTATGCCACTTATTCTTGTGATATCTTGTAGGCACTTTTTTATTCAGCATTACTCTCTGCACGTGAGATGCTTACACCAGAGGATGGATCAGCTGACCTTATTAGAGCTCTGAACAACCGTCTAGTTGCTTTGTCATTCCATATCAGGGAATATTATTGGATTGATATGAAAAAACTTAATGAAATCTACCGGTATAAGACAGAGGAATACTCGTATGACGCAGTTAATAAGTTCAATATCTATCCAGATCAAATTCCTCCATGGCTGGTGGAATTTATGCCACATATAGGAGGCTATTTGATCGGGAATCTGCAGCCAGCCCACATGGATTTTCGTTTCTTTTCTCTGGGAAACCTATGGTCTGTCGTAAGCAGTCTTGCAACGGTGGATCAGTCACATGCCATATTGGATCTTATTGAAGCAAAATGGGCAGAGTTAGTAGCAGATATGCCCCTCAAAATATGTTATCCTGCTCTTGAAGGCCAGGAATGGAGAATTATTACAGGCAGTGATCCCAAGAACACGTACTGTCACTATTTTAATTGTCATGATGTTATTTTTATTTTTTTGACTTCTGCATTTTCTAATTACCTGAGCCTGCCACCTAATCTTGACTTCATATTTTGTTGCAGTCCCTGGTCTTATCACAATGGAGGTTCTTGGCCAACTTTGCTCTGGCAGGTTAGTTACTATGGTATTTATGAGTTTCACTAAATATATATATATGTATTATTATTTCATTAAGCTGCCTTTGGAATTTCAAAGTTGTTTTACTAAATTAACATCGATATTGTGGTGTTGTCCTTAGCTCACCGTGGCTTGCATAAAGATGAATAGAGTAGAGATTGCTGAAAAAGCTGTCAAACTTGCTGAGAGACGTATATCTGGAGACAAGTGGCCTGAATATTACGATACCAAGCGAGGAAGATTCATTGGGAAACAGTCGCGGTTGTATCAGACTTGGTCAATTGCAGGGTATCTTGTGGCAAAGCTCCTGCTGGACAACCCTGCTGCAGCAAAGGTCCTTGTAAATGAGGAAGATTCAGAGCTTGTAAATGCCTTCTCTTGCATGATCAGTGCCAGTCCACGGAGGAGGAAACGTGGTCGGAAAAAGCAGACCTTCATAGTATGAGTTTAGACTGTGAAGCTATGATGGGTCCGGCTGAGAATTTTGTTCTTGCTGATTTTGGAATTGGGAGAGTTGGCCCGTCTTACTTTGGGAGACAAAGTCCGCGGCAGTATATGTCGCTTTGGTAAACAAAGTCCACGGCAGTATATGTCCATATGGTTGGTTGTAAAATAGTTATCTTTTAGTGAATACTATTTCTGTAAAATTGATATAGTTACTGTGTGTTACCTGAAAGTAGCATGGCTTCACCAACTTATAATTTTCCTTTTGGATTTAAAACTTGTTTTTATATATTTCCTCCTGTAAATTGTTGTGTGGACCTTATTAACGACAAAACATCCGTAACGAGGATCCTTTACATTCTTCATTTTAACAAATAAAAGCACATCTATATTCCAAATTCATAAGATGCAAAATGATCGCACATTGCAATAATTTAAGACACAAAATGACATCTATATTCCAAATTCGTGAGAAGCAAAATGATGTCCAAAAATGAAATGCCGACTTAAAGAGGGCAAGAATTTCACAGCAAAGCTATGAAGGCTATTGAGAGTTAAGATGATGATAAAAGGTGGATATATTGTACATGATAGACTTTACATAGAATAAGACAAAATGTCTTGACCCCCAATCCCAGGAATAAATAGACGCCATCTCTTAACCAGGAGTTAAGAATTAACAGTGTCATTGTTCTCAGCTAAGATGCTGTCCAACAATGACTCACAGGCATCTTCAAGTAAATCTAAAACCTGTCGCAGAAAGAGATGGTGTCAATAATGGATGCTGCATCTCACATATGCTTTTATGCTGGTTAAATCACAGAAAATGTTGAGCAGACCCAAAGACAATAATAATGGAGGATAATTGGAGAAATGCATCTCTCATTAGCAATAAATAAAATCATATCATGAATTCCCGTGCCAGCGATGGTGAACCAGACATGTCGTGAAAATGTCTTCACAAAAAAGCTTCAGGCATCTTTAAAAAGTAAATTTAGTTAAGTAATTAGAAGAAACAAGTATTTGTCCTACAATCACTAATCGATTGCATCACAATTATGAAACATATCATCATAATCAATCTCATGGTCATATGTAAGTTCTTCTGCTCCTAAATACGGACAAAAAGGACACAAAGAAACTGTTGGTGTATTCCCACTTTTCATGTTTTCACTATCAAAATGCACTTATATTACCTTCTCAAAACCTTGAGGTCCACCATAGTAAGGATCTGGGACTTCAGTCTCATCATGTTTCTTACAGTAGGAGCACATTAATCTGACCTGCATTACTCATACAGACATGTAAGATTAAAGATTTGATAACACAAACCACAGACTACCAAACCCCACAAGTATATAAAGAAACCTTGTTTTGTGCATCTTCCGGGAGCTGCTCTCTAAATTTCCACCTATTAAAAGCCTCCAATATATCCTCTACACAATGTAAATAAACAGAGAACCATCCAAATCAAATACGCCAAAAATGTTCAAAAAGAAAAGACAACTGAGAAACATAATGCACGAATAAAATCTCAATAATGTTATACGTCTGTTTTGCTTGTCCATAGCGAGTATAAGATCAAAATCTTTAAAATCAGAAGGCCTGATTGGTCTCGAAATAGATGTAATCTCAATCCCACGCCTCTTAGAGGCTGCCCTCATTCTTGAGTCCGCCAGATTTCCCTTTAATGACAACAGAAACAATAAATCAGGGAGAAAGATTCGTTGTGTTTGTAACTGTTGTGCTTCTACTCAACATTTTAAGAGCACTGGAGCTAAAATATTCAGTAAGCATCCACGTTTGCTTAGGATCTAACCCTAAGCCAAGATACCGACTAACACTGTATACTCATTTATAATTCAACAGCCACTGAAATCAAAAGGCACGACACTTCCATCCCAAGCATTCCCGTCATTGTCTTGAAACTATTTATCCTAAAAGTTTAAACTTTAACATAGGCTCTTAAATATAGGACCTCTTGATCACCGTACGTAATAAAAAGATTTAAGTTTTCCAGAAAAGAACTATAAAACACAGAGATACCTCATGATAATTAATGGTGCCAGCAGAGTCAATATTGAACTTGGAATCAATGCCTCTCTTTTTGACAATATCTCTAAACACGCCCTCGGCAGCTGGGCTTCTACAGATGTTACCTAAGCACACAAACAAAACAGAGAAGGGTTTGGTGGTCGCTGCAGAAGAAGCCATCGATGCTTTTATCAAAAACCCAGATGAAGAAACGCTAATGGGCCTGTAAATTTGGTGAAGGTCTGTGAGAAATTTTGTGTTCCGCAGAGATGGACAGGTTCGGGTTGGTGGAAGAAGAGTGAGAATTTGGGATTTTAGAGAGAGACGATGCGAGTAATGGCAAATTCGTAATTTTGCGAGAGATGGCAGTGTGGCGCTTGTAGCGTGCAGTGACGCCCTCATCCTCCGGTATGCGTGGAGGAAGTCTTGGGCTTTGGACCAAAACGTGTGAACGTTTTTGGGGTCGTAGTTTAATATATTTGGTTTAAACTACCCCCTCATTTTCCAAAAAATATTAATCTGCCATCAAAATTTCAAATATTATCATTAAAGCCCACCAATACTATGCACACACTGACACACATCTGGTAAAAGGCAAAAGCTTCGTACCAGCAAGACAAAACAGAATGAACACCAGATTTTGGGACTAATCTAGTATATATATGATACTCTTAACTTGCCGTGAATTCTCTTACATTTACACTATATGCTATGTATCATCAGTTACAACAACAATGACACCTCTCACTATCTGAAAAAGAAAAGCAAACTTCTGCCTTTACCATATATCATGCGAGTTTTAGCTAAAACATCTCAAACTCCACATGCTCATCTGCCACACCTTTCGACTCCTCACATTTGGTGCTCTCTTTTTTCTGTGAACCAATTACAGCATCACAGGACCTAGGCAGTTCTGGCGGTACAGCACAACGTATGAGAGCCCAGTTAAGGCCTTCAAAGAAAGGGTGTTGTTTGATCTCAGCAGCTCCCTTTACAGCTCCAAGTCGATTGTCAGGCTCCTTTACTAACAGCCCTCTGATCAAATCTCTTGCATGAAAACTAACTACTGGGTAACCTGGAAATCTAAGGCTCTGTGATACCACATTGGATAGTGTTTCGTCGTTTCCAGATCCCTTGAAAGGGGTCCTACCATATAATAGCTCAAACAGAAAGATACCAAATGTCCACCAATCAACAGAACTCCCATGACCTTCACCCTTGATGATTTCTGGAGCCAGGTACTCATGTGTTCCAACAAAAGAATTCGACCGGGCACCAGTTGGTTCCACCACAAGCTGCGGCATTGGGCTAACCTGAGCAGCTAGATCTGATTTAATCTTCCGAGATTTTGCAGCAACTGAAAGTAGCCTAGGAGTAAAGCATGAGACTTGCCATGATGGATGGAGGCAAAAAGGCTCAATGCAGCTAGCTTCTGAGCATGGACTAGAAGCCTTTTTTGGTGGTGGCTCCTCAACAGGTGAAGATGATTTCACAACCATGGGATTAACGGCACATCGGAGTGACAAGTCAAAATCTGAAAGCATGATGTGACCATCTTCCCGAACAAGGATGTTTTCTGGTTTTAGATCTCGATATACTACTCCAAGCATGTGTAAGTATTCCAATGCTAGGAGGACTTCAGCAACGTAAAACCTGCAGATATAGAACACCAAATTAGAACTGAGAAGATCATTAATGGATGACAATGCAATGAAAATTTGGGAGGATCAATCAAGAACAGATCCTCCAAGTTGTTATAATCAGATGCGATAGCTTGGTTGGTCCATTTATACAGGTCTCAACATCTCAGGCTCAGGGACAAAGAATCGAAGGATCACTTCCTGATTAAACTATGCAATGTCCACCATAAGTTATGGCTGTTAAGCCTCATAACAGAGCCATAGATTGAGAGCTGACATTACATGTACCTCAAGAATAGGACAGAAAAACATGCAAATGAATAGGTTACGTTGGGACCAAAAACAGAAGTACTAGTTAAGAAGACAGAAGAAGAGTGGTTATAGCTAACTTATAAAATAACCTGAAATAAGATATATTATAGGAAAATGGTATGGATGCATCTATTTGTCAAGAATGTTGTATAAAATTTCCAGAAGGCAAGCCTAAAAAATATATACATGCCTGGCTGCTTGTTCAGAGAAAAATCTGCTGGGTTGCTTCTGCCTTAGCACATGTAAATCTCCACCTGGACAATACTCCATAACCAAGCACGAGAATTTCTCTGTTGTGAAATGAGCAAATAGTGTAGGAAGAAAGGGATGATCCAACATTTGCATTATCTCTCTTTCAGTTTGGGCCCTGGGCATTTTCTTTCTGCCCACCAAAAAGTCATTGTCCATCACTTTCAAAGCAAATAAGCAGCTCGTACCAATTAGCTCAGCAAGATAAACTGTCCCAATGTCCCCACAGCCAAGCTTCTTGTGGAGTTTAAAATGCCTCATACCCATGCATCCATGCTGCTTCTGAACACAGCGAATGGCATCCCACCTCAAGTCATTAGACATGTGAGGCCTACTGCCACCACGACTAGACCCACTAAGAATGCTATCCTCACTAATGCTTGTGCTGCTACTATACTCGCCGATGCTACTTTTTGAGCTTTGGGAGAATTCACCCTTTTCTCTTGATCTTGATCTCTCATCAACTTTTGTAACTACAGCTTTATTTCTGTTACCACAATTCAAACTAAAACCTGGTTTGCTTGAACTTGAGTCTCCAACACTAGAATTAACATCAGTGCTAATATTTGTACTGCTAGAAGCCGGAGAAGTTTTCACATTTTCTTTCCTTTCATTGTTCACAGTACAGTTGTGCATATGGACATCCAAATAGCTTGTACTAGGACCTGGATCATTACTAGCACTTACATCACATGGAGTACAACTGCTGGAGGCAGAAGTTGAATCCTGCTTTACCTTTCTCCTGACAAAGCCCTTGCTTTGAAAAACTGGTTTGACTAGACGCTGACTATTGCTGCCACATTTGCTCAGTCTGCTACCATTGCTGGAACTGGACAAAGAAGAACTGGGGTGCAACTTGCTTTTTTGCCCCTTATCTGACACGGGAGAATTGACAAGAACCTCCACGGAGGAAGGAGCTATTATTTCCACCTCCTCGACCTCACGAGTAAAGGGAACTGATGAAGACTCAGGAGAATTTAGATTCTGATGTTCTGCCTTTGGTTTCCCCTCAAACTCTGTAACCAAAGGAACAACCTGATCCAATGACGATAATTTGCTTGGTGTTGCCTTTGGTTTTGTCACAATATCCAAGGGAGTAGAATGGTGAGCAGCATGCTTTGAAGACTCTGCCCTCGGCACTTGCTGGGACTCATGCACCTTCTCAGAAGTATTCGATGTTATATTTTCTGGTACAAGAGATATTTCAACTAAATTCCCTTTACCTTCGTTTAGGGGAATGCCAGATTCATTGGCCTCAACTACCACAGCCCTGTAGAGACGTTTGATAGTTCCTGCTTCTGAGGACCTTGAAGAACCTGATGGCTTTGATAACCGCTTCATAGCAGCCATCTCTGCTGCCTGAGATATGCATAATCCTCTCAATGCCTGCTTCAAATTCACAGGTTCTGAGATTCCAATCCCTAAAGCTTGAGATGAACTGACTCTAATTGGTCTTTTCAAAGCACTCTTTCGCAAAGCATCCAAATTCTTAGCTGAGGTTTTAACATCAATTGCCTCAAAAAGACGATTAATATCATCCTCTATAGAATACTTATTCCCTGATTTTGGCAAAGAATGCTTTTTAGCTTTCTCATTTCTTTTCGATGCAAATTCTAATTCTTCAATTGATTCGACAATTTCACAAGTACTGGAAGGTCCATCCATCTTCAATAAATTCAATCAAACACTACAAAAGAGAAATGTGGCTGGGCAAACTCGGACTAACCCATCTCTGAAGAAGCAATTCAAGATAGAGGAGCACAGAATTGAGAGGGAAAGCTATATATCCAGTAAATTTCTCTTTGATCATACAAATTCCAAAATCTGAATGGCCCGTGAATATTGCTTTACCAATTTCAAAGTCAAACATCCCAATCCTGCCATGCTTGCAGCAATTTCAGATAGATAACTGTAAGCAATGAAACAAACTCATCTATAGTAACACAGATACTAACTCAATAATGCAGTAAAGAGAATTATACAAATCATTCACTCATCTCCAAAAATCTTTCTAAAAATACTGAGGTAAAACATGGCTTTTACTAATTAGATTCAAACATGGAATAAAAAGTTTGAAAATATCTGATTCATTACCAAGTAGAAACCATAACAAGCATTAATTAGAACTCAACCGCTTACTTCATATTGATTAATTAAATTACAGTCCCAAGAAACAACTGAATTACGCCTTTTTCTTTTTAAACCCATGTTAAAATTTCCTCCAAAATTTTAATTTTCCCATGTTCTTCAAAGTTGCAAATTTCACAAACATTTTTTGTTAAGTTTAATGAGCAATATACTGAATTTAAAAACATACACATAAAAAATTTCCACCCGCCACCTGGTCTTTCTATACAGTATATATCTCGGACCCATCCAGATCTATCTAAACAATCAAACATATGCTCAAATGGAAAGAAATTTTTTTTTCAAAAATTATTTATTTTAATCGAAAAAAAGCAACCATCCTATCTTAAATCAGCTAAAATAAATGATCCATCAGGGCAACTTTATTCCACAATGGTTTGAAGAATTATTACTTTTATAGCTAATTTCAAAACTATAATATTTTTAGCAGGATAATTTAAATTTCATTCAAATGACCAATTGCTTACACAAACGAAAAGGCAAGAAATTCCTTTTCCTACGATTAAAAACATATAGAATAGAGAATTAAGACCACAAATACTAAAGTTGAGCAAAATCATAAAAGCTTCTAACTTGCACCAAAAAATAACTTCTTTTTTTTTTTGGGGTTACGTAAATCATCTAAACAAATTACAGAACATAAAACAAAAAGCTCAACTCTTTAGAGCGAACAAAGGGTACCTGCAGCAACAGGATCAACTGAGAGCCGTTGGATAAAGCTGAACCAAAGATGATTATCAAATACCCAGAAAGCCAATTAAGAAATTACTGTTGGTGAAGAAAGAGAGAGAGAATTTTTCTCAGAAATAAAAAATAAAAAATTATAATATTAGGTTTTAGGGTTAGGCCACGAGAGAGGAGAGGTTGAAGAGTGAATGAAGAAAGAGAGAGAGAGCGCAAAGCAAACTAAACTGAAATGAAAAATCACGAGAAGTATGAGGTATTCAACCCACTGCGAAGTGCTAATACTAGTAGTTGTATGCAAATGCAAGTAAAGCAAAGCAAAAGCAAAATTTCTAAGTTTATTTATTTATTTATTTTTAAGCTTTCACTGAAATGGCGGAAAAATTGTGAAAAAGAGATCGCTTTGCAATTAACGTACAAACAGTACAGTACAGTTTGATTCTTGCGTTCTAAGTATCAAACCGGATTTTGTATTTTATAACTTCTTTCTTTTTCTTTCAAACTTCTTTTTTCTTTTTTTAATTCTCCTCTCTACCCAAAGGGAAATTAAAGTACTAACAACACTTAATAATGAGAAAACTAAGTCCTGGCACTAACTTTTTGTTTGCAGTAGAACTCAAAATTGTGCCTCTCAATTTTTAGAATGTATATTCTCTTCCTACTACACTTTCAAAATATTATTTACCAAATTTACTAACTCATTAATTAAGTTGGTAAAAGCAGACATCTTCTCGTTTCATTTTAATAAGTCGAGAAAAGAGTTCAAATAATTTCATAAATATAAAAATTTATTTATTTACATATCTTCTACAGTTTTAGACATTTGAATTAAATTTTAATTTGTCTAACTAGGTTTCGACAAATGGAGGATTGAGCTTTAGGTTCGCGGGAGATATATTGGATTATATTGTTGATATTTATATTAAGCTCTCTAATGTAATATCAGGAAAATTTATTAGTATTAACAAACCATCTTTTCAAAAATCAAAATCTTTTAACAAGCCATTGATTATGCCGTTATGTTACAAAATTGATTTCCATCATTTCATACAAAATTTTTATTATATCATTAATGTTCTATAAATAAAACAGTGGTAGTTGTTATATCAAAAATCTACTAAAATTTATTTTCATTATATCTCATTTGATGTTGACAACTTATTTTAAAAGACAATACGTGTACTTTTAAATAAGGAGAAATTCTATTTTTATAACTCTTGAAGCTTACAAATTAACTTCAATCCAAACACATTTTAGATTTAATTTGTGAAATATGGAACATTCACAAACAAGCTTTTTTTTTTTTTTTTTTTTGGCGTAACTTAATTAAGTGAAGCTATAGACTCAATGATCTAATTTGATTGAGATCACTTTGAATTGATATTGGTTTAGTAGAGGAATTAACAGTTATTTGTCCCAATAATTCTTGTTTTTTATTGACTTAAATGTATTAAACGACAGTTTTAGTAGATGAGGAGGATAATCAATCTTTCAAATCATCATTCATTAACCCACTCCCCATAATCCATACCATACGCCGTACCAACAAAAAGTGAAAAAGAAATAAAGTGGTTTGTTGAAAGATCACATGAACACTTTATTTCCTTGGGATTAATCTCACCTCAAAATTTTTAAGTTATTTTTGCTTCCGATCCAAACTTGGATACCTTTTCCTTGTATGTTTTTTTAATTATTTGTTCATGCAAAATTCGGTCTACCTAGCTGGGGCCTACTAGGAATATCTATGAAGGAATTATAATCTTCCCATCAAAAACACCCCCGAAATCTGTAGCTTCTTCCATTGATGTAAAAGAAGACTAGGGGGCCAACTTGATTAAGCCTTTTTCTAGTCAATTGGGGTTGCATTACATGTCATGTTGATTTTTTAAAAAAAAATTAAAGGGTTTTAAAGTGCATTTTATTATATATTTATCATGAGACAACAAATAGTTTTACAACAAAAAAAAAAAAAACTTATTTTGAGGGATAAAAATTGAGGAATCAATTGATTCTCAAGAATTTAAGCTGGATATTATAAGATAAATGAAACCAAACTGACTAATTATGTAACTTCTATTCCAACCCTAATTTCATCTTATATAAATAATCTAAGCATTTGAGTGAAACAAGTCATTAATTGACGTGATATTAGAACAAAAATCTTGTGTTTCATGTCCTACGCGTTGGATTTATTAATTGATGCAATAAGAAAGGTTGGTTGTTTGTGGAACAACACATCACATTATCACGTCCTGCCTCTAACAAAGCAAAGAAAGTACATGTCATTTGGCCAAGCAAAAACCATGTTGATTGCCCAATCTTCTTAACCACTTATCCCAGGTAGGCCATTACTTCAAATGGAGTTACATCAAACCTAAGCTAATTGCCTTTATAAGCACAAATTTATGACTGTTTGTTAAGATATCCTTTGGGCCAAACAAATTGAATTAAATCATCACTAGCTAGTAATTTAGGATTTTGCCAATCTTGGGTTTCTAATTTGAGTGTCGTTTTTCTCAATTCTTATTAAAAATTATGAATTTTTTTTTGGGTTCCCATTAAATTTCTGGTTAAATAATCAAAAAATAAATGATTAGATAACTGAATATAGCATTGATTCCACTAATTGTAAAATTATGTCTTATTTAGAAGATATGATCACTTATAATTTGTTTAAAATTAGAAATAAATTTCGCTTTCCACTAAAAGTTCCTCCCTTATTATAAACATTACGAAGTTGACAAACAAAAGTTAAAGACATGTGAATAAAAAAGATTAGAATGTTAGTAAAAAAAATAAAATAAAGCAAAATAAAATAAATTTTAAAGTACAAAAGAAATTGGCATAATGTCCTTAACCCACCTTCCACTTGTTGCTAAACAAATAAATTGAAATTTAAGTCATGATACCTCAACAAGAAAGAGACTTTGATTTTACTTGTAACAATGATAACAAACAAGAAAATACTGCTAATAAAGGGGGAGAGATGTGTGCTTTATGGGTTAAATTAGAATGTTGAATGTGCAAAATTCTGTTACTTTTACTTTGTTAGGTGGGGAGTCTTGTTGTTTTAACCCATCATCATGATTAGTTCTTTGACGATTAATTTTAGGGTTTGAACGAGGAGCCAGCGGCAAATTTTTTAATGAAAAATCGTAACCACTTTTTCTTCTTTTGGATGGTGACTAATTGCAACCATCAATCTTGTGATGATCATATAGTGTAAAGTAAGGGAACAATAAAAGAAATTAATTTATTAAGTAAAAGAACAAAAGAAAAAAGTTCAGAGTTTATAAAATTACCATTGGAAGCAAATCTTGTAAATCGCATATAAGAGTTTTGGTATTGAAATTCTAACTAAACAATGAAAGAACTCAAGAAAAGCTTTTAATAACAACACCGACAATTATAACAAGAAGTATATTGGAAAAAGAAAAGGTGAAGGATAGAGAGAAAACAAGCACGATAAATTATTTATATGGTTCAACAAACCGGCTCACGCCCACACCTTCAAGTAATTGAAGCACAACTTATCTTTCAAGTGGTTCAATAGATATCTGGTTGGTTAATTAATATGACAGGCAGGTGTAAAAAATAATTGCAAAGCTTATGTTATATTAGCTGTAATAAACATTCAATACACATGGATGATTAAATTTTGATATTTCTTAATTAAATGGATGAAAATAATTTTAACTTAGGTATGGGTGTAATAGCTTTTTACAAAAATTTTTATTTTGAATCATTTATTTACTTATTTTTTTAAATAAGTCCTCATTAATTTTGTAGAACTAAATGATTTTGTTAACCGTCTCTTCTACATTTATTCTTAATTTTTTTTTAAATTTCTACTATATTTTTATAAAGATCTAAATAAATATCATATTCATAAAGATCTACAAATGATGAATATATATTTGCATGTACATTTATAATTTTTTGTCTCTCCTAGGAATAAATTAGATTTGTTTCTTATATATATATAATCTAAATTTAGCATATTAAATTATAAGAGATATTATAAGTCATAAATATATTATGACTCTAATAAATTAGTAGAAAGATGTTAAAATGAATAAATCATTAGAACTTCTAATAATTTCACAAAATACATAAACTAATGAATTACCACATTCTAACTATATACAAAGAGGATTTTCTTATGAAAAAATTTAACCCTTTGATCCGATCAATGATTTAGACATGAGGGAAAATAATCAATTAAATTAAATTTCAGTATATTTATTAAATAAATTAGGAAGCCCAAATTTATTTATAAATGATATAGAAATAGCAAACGATACCACATTCTAACTATATACAAAGAGGATTTTCTTATGAAATATTTTAATCATTTGATATGATCAATGATTCAGACATGCGGGAAAATAATTAATTAAATTGAATTTCGTTATAGTTATTAAATAAATTCGGAAACCCAAATTTATTTATAAATGCTATAGAAAAAGCAAACGAAATATTATAAATTAATAATTTTAATAAAGAAAAAATAAATTAAATTAAAAAGTTAGGAGATCAAATGAGTAAAAAATTTATAACGTTAAACAATTAATAAATGATTTCAACATTAAAGATCATGATATATTAAACTAAAAAATCATTAATATAATAAATAAAAACTCAATAAATATAAGATTTAATAATTTATATATTCAATTAGATAAAATAAAAACTTAGTACTATATTTGTTATAAATATAAATGAAAAACTTAAAAAAATTTGAAGTACAATTGCAGTGTAACTTGGTTATAGATTAGGGTTTAAAAAATAAAACTATAAAATTTATTAACTTTTTTATAATTATTAACTTTTTTGAGGATTCAAAACTTTATAGCTGTAAACCTGTAACGTACAGCAGATGCAAGATAAGCTTTGCCTTCAATAAGTAGTTGAAGCACAACTTATTATTCATTGATATTAAATTGTCTTTAATAGTTAATTACATAATGGTGTGTTTTAATATGATAAAGTGTTAGTAAAATATTTGTGTTCATAACAAATCCTATGCTACAAATAGCTACGCACCCTTTTTAAAATGATATTGAATCTGCTCCTATGTATTCTTAACCATACTAGTTGCAAAAATATATAAACTGATTTTGGTGCTTCATTTTCTTTTTTTCCTTTTTTTTCCCGCTAGAATCTGCAGAAACAGGTTAAACTGATAAAATGAAACTCATGATACCTAAAATAGAAATCAACAAATTGAATTACTATAGCTTTTTATGAGCCAAATATGAATTAATGTCTATGTGAACACGATACTGCGTGAAGGACAATAATTATATCTAACATCATTTTTGGTCCAATTTTTAAGTCAACAAAAGTCACTATTATCTTTAGTAGCTAGTGCCACAACTTTGAGATAGATTAGAATCACTCCCTCACAAGTGTGAGAGAAGTGGTTCAAACCCCTCTGCATTTATCAGAGGGGTTTAATTTATATTTCTTCCTTGGGCGCCGGAGCCTGAAGAGCTTTTTCTCCCAATATAAGAGTTTGTCGTCCCTCGAATATTTGAGAGGATTTAAAATCTAAACTAGCAATATCGTAATCACGAACGGCTTGAATAGTAAATATCTCATATAATATGAGTTGTAATATGAGCATTAGTCTCATATAATTCAAATATATATATATATATATATATATATATATATATCATTTATGGTAACTAATATTATAATTACTTTTATTTCATTTCACAATCACAATATCTAGCTGGCTGAATGAGAAGTTAGACTAGCTAACATAAACAAAATAATTATTTTAACTGTTGCAGTCTTGCTGATAGAGCATGCTTAATTACTTTAATTTAAAAGCGTTCTTGGTTTAATTTTCTAGAAAGATTGGTGATTATATATAAATCCAAGTGACTCAGAAACATTCAACTTATGGTTCGCTACTTACGGGCATTTTGAGAGTAAGTTGATGGGCTTGAGAAAATTGGACTATGAACATACCATTTGACTTTTTTTGTTTTTTTGTTTCACCCAAATGCTTACGAGTGTTTTTGAAATTTACATAAGTTCAGCCATAAAGGTTACATCACATTCAACTATCTACTTAATATTCAACTGTCTTTTTTCTTAATTAATTATTTGTTCCGCGGGAGAAAAAATTTATGACATATTGTACACTGCCACTTGACTCAACTGATAAAGTCTCTTGAAACAGTAGACGAAGTTTGGAGTCCGTAACTGACTCGCATAAAATGAGAAGAAATGTTTAGTTTGTTACGTCCTTAATTCAACATTAGGTTTATATGTGAATAATTATGTGTTACAAACTATAATATAAGACTAAATTTAATTAAAAGTGATATATTAAGATTTTTTATTAATATATCTCATAGGGTGTGAGTCTTTAATATATACAAAATTAAAGGGTAATTTTCATTTTTAATATGTATTGAAATAAAAATACTAAATGAGAATAGAAAAGTTACCTATATAAATATTTACAATCCATAAATCATATGTAATATTTTATTCTCTTTTAAAATCTCATTATTAAAGAAAATATACAGAGAAAATTAAAAGATTCTCGAAGATATCATTTTGATCTAGATGACAAACCACACAATCTTATAAAATAATTAAGTACTATACATTTAAGTATATTTTTACATATTTAATTATTAATTTTTAGTGATACATCGTAAAATTTTCACCGACGAATTATTTTCTAACATAGTTTCATTTTGTCCACTCAATCTTGCAAAACTAAACATAATTGAAGATTTGTGTGTGGACATTGTCAATGCAATTTTTTGAAAACAAAAGCTATATTCTTTTTGTCCTTGATAGACCTTCCGAAAATGTCAACACGTCATGAATGCCGTGAATGGTCGTCATGGCTAAAAATATTTTCTCTGAGGCTATAAAACAGTACATGTACTGAAGCTGAGTGCATGGCTGACAGCAAATCTATTATAGCTGCGTGACAATTTTTGTGTCTTCGTTGTAATAACCATTAACCACCCGAAAGTGATTCACATGATCAAATTTACTACAAACTTGAATGCACAATTATGTGTCATTTTCATTGACATATGTGATGTATAAATATGAAAGCAATGCGAGAAGAAAAATAAAAAAGTGAGAAGACAAATGGGTTTTTGTCTCTTAGCATGTGTGCTTAATTAGAACAGACACGATGCACTAAATGATAGTAAAACGAGCCCAGTCCAAGCGACCAAATTTAATGGGATGAGATCGACTTGTTTATTTGACATGGACTCGTGCTGTTCTCTAATCCACAATTAGATTTTTGGTCTCTTTGTGTATGTTTTGCATCGTTGTACTTATTATTTAATCCACGAAATTGACGTGAACGGTGAACCCATGCGTGGCACGGTGTCGTTTGATTGGAGTGGCGGTGATACTGGTGGTGTCGGTTTTGGTGGCTGGTTGCGTTGGAGATTGAGATTGGATAATTGTAATTTTTGTTCGATAAATACTAATTATTATAGTTTAGAAGTTATGTTAATATGATTTTGTCTAAATTATTATTTAAAATTTATATTTATTATATATTATTAATTTTAATTTTTTAATTACAATTTTTTTTTTTCACAGTATCTGTAACTTAAAAAAGATATAATATCTCAATACTAAACAAGACTATTTTAAGAAAGATTATAAATAAATAATCATATATTTTTATTCAATATTTTTCTTACCAGTATACTGATCAGGGTTTACTTTTTAAATTACAAGATTATTTGCTCCCGCACTACTAGAAAGACTTGAACCGTGAAGACGATAATTGAGGATTTATATTTTTAGGTTTGATTCACACGTGCTTAAAAACCGATTCGAAGCTGTAGAATGAAACAAAATCGATTTTACTAATCAATTTTCATTTTCAGTTTTAAGTTTTTATACTTTGTAAGATCAGAATTGAAACCGATCAATTTATAAAACTTTAAACCAAATCGAACCAATTCGGACAAAACACCACCTCCTATCTATCGATAACCCCAACTAATGAGTGATTTTCTCTACTATTTCAGTTTTTTTTTTTTTTAAAGAAATGTTATATATGCAAAACTGGGATGCAAAAATCTGTGCTTTTATCTATTCTAATTATATTGCTAAATAAATCTCGATATTGATTGGTAAGTAAAGTGCTTTCGTTGATTATCTTAAAGAATGGGATTAACATAAGATAGGCCTCTTAAAACGCGTTGTGTTTCCTACTTTGCTTCAAAATGGTCCCGTTTTAACGCGTCAATCAGCAAGCATTAGGCAACAAGCATCCCCCTTCACTCGTATCGTTCCAAATCCTTGAAGACAAATATTTGCCATTTAATTTCATGAAAAAAAATATCTTCTAGAATCTCAATCAACTTTATTCTTCCTTTGTCCGTAAAATGTGATGAAAATTCTTTTTTATTTATCATTTAGTAGTCTTATAAATAGATTAATTATTATCCCCCCCCCCCCCCCCAAAAAAAAGAAATTGTTGAGTAATGATAACATAATAATAGCAGTTGTTAGAATCTCAAATGATATCACTCAATTCTCCTATATTGTTAGCGCGAATATTGTTATCAAATAGGAGAAGTTACAATAACATCGGAATCCCATATATTTTTGTTTTCTCAACGAAGGATATGATTTCTCTACTTGTTTCAAATAAGTCCTTGATTATGATTCCAATTCAAATCACCAAATTACTCTTGTTACATTGCGTTTGTTCTAAAATAAAAGATACTGCAAGTTAAGAGCTATATTTACTTCATAATTACTATTCTAGTCTTAGGCGATACTGCTATTAGTTCGTCTTTTTATTTAATAGATCAATACTTGATATGAATAAAATTGATATAAAATTTAAGAATAAAGATAACAAATAGTCAGTTTACTCTTTATAAACAAGATAAATATTTTACCAATTATAAATATAGTGATGGAAAGTTAGCATGCCAAAAATTTTCATCCAAGAGCTAACTTAAAAAGTAAGTAATAAAGAAAAATAAAAAGTTTAATATCAATCTGATTTTTTTTTTTTTTGGTAGAAAATTTCAATGGAATGAACGCTACCATTAAGATTCGTGCAATAATAAAAAGAATCCTAAGACCTGGCCTAAAAAGTAAATAATAAAGAAAAATAAAAAAATTTAATGTCTAACCTGATTAGTTTTTTTAGTATAAAATTTCAATAGTGCATGCCAAAGATTTTCATTCGGGAGCTTACCTGAAAAGTAAGTAATAAAGAAAAATAAAAAGTTTAATGTTAACTTGATTAATTTTTTTGGTATAAAATTTTAATAGGATGGATTTTATCACTACTATTCGTGCAATAATGAAAAAAATCCCACCTTCCTACTAAAAAGTGTAATATTAAATGTACCGATGTAATAAAATTATTGGTAATCCAATCGTTTCAATTCATGATAGAGACAATTTGATACAAATAGACAAATTATGTCCTTATTTGAAATAAATGCAAAACATTATGGATCCGTGTGTGAATAAGAAACAAATGGCCATGTTTGCCTATCAACGCAAAACGGCCCACCGTCTCATCAAAATTCCCTGATCCAACCTTTCATCTGACCCATACCCGGCCCATCACGTCCCCTTCAAAAGCTGAAACACTCTCTCTCGCTGTTTAGTCTTTACCTTCACGTAACTCTCTCTGGTTCTTCACTTATATCACTTTATCTCTCTCTCTGCAGTTCAATGGAGCCATGGCTCGACGACTTAGCCGACGATTTACAGAGCGTGAGTTTCACGTCCACGAACACGACCGCCACAACGATCAACCGCAGCACAAGCTCGGGCTCCTTCGACGCCACCGCCGCACTCACCCCGGCTCCCTCCGCTCACAGCTCCTTCTCCTCCAAGCCCAAATCCACCACTACAACAACTCACTCTCTCTCCTTCTCCGACATCCGCTTCTCCCTCCGCATCGGCTCCGGCGACATCGGCTCCGTCTACTTAACCGAGCTCAAAAACCACCACAGCAAAAGCATTAACAACAACTCTCTCTTCGCCGCTAAAGTGATGGACAAAAAAGAACTCGCTTCGAGAAGCAAAGAAGGCAGAGCAAGGACTGAGCGGGAAATTCTGGAACTGTTGGACCATCCATTTTTGCCCACGCTTTACGCCAGTATAGACTCGCAGAAGTGGCTCTGTTTGTTAACGGAGTTTTGCCCCGGCGGTGACCTCCATGTCCTCCGTCAACGCCAGCCTAATAAACGGTTCGATGAAGCCGCCGTCAGGTGCGTCGTTCGCACGTTCGATATTAATTAATTAATTTTCTTCTTTATTTATTTGTTTGATTGGCATTATAGTACAATTCAAAATAAATAAATAAATAACTGTAAGTAGGAAACAGTAATTGATTGACTATTAAGTGACGACGGTGATGGATCGGGTGCGGGGCCTGTTAGCACTTTGCCAGTGTCAGATGCGGGACCCACTAACTTGGTTTGAATTGAACTTTCAAGTACATCGGATCATTTCGCTTCGGTAGATTTCGGCATTTCGCCATTTCGGGTGTTGTACTGTATCTATGTATAGTTAGGGAATTGATCAGCTGCGAGTGAGCCCTTCTTTTAAGCACGTTTAGGTTGTAAGTCAAAACTCTTACACACTTAGGATTGTTTTTACTCTCTTTTTTTTTTTTTTTTTTTGGGTTTAGAAAGAACAGAGGAGGAGTATTCGTCCCGAGAGAGAGAAAAAAAAAAAGAAAAAAAGAGGACAGTAAAATGACATTTTTGCCATTGTATGAATGCTTAATACAGATTTAGGAAAAGCCAACTACTTTCAAAATGAACAATTGGCTGGATGTGCTAAATCCAGCTCAAACCATGTACTGGCAATTCATAATGTAGGAAAATCTGTTAAGGAGTGCCAGCTTACTAGATCGTACATTGCGTAATTGATGATGTACAAACAAAGCCTGTTTAATATGTTGCTGATATGTATTAATGGAAATGAATTAATATCATGTGATTTTAGTCCTAGATAGTGTATTGTTGATGGCAGATGTGGTTGGATGTGTAGGAAATATGTCAATAATTGTTGTTGATTAGGCGGACCCATGGATAGATGAAATCGTTCATGCGGCGCCATAAAAAAAGTTGGTTCTGATTTTAAATTAGGGGATGCTATTTTCCATGATTAAGAAAAATGATTGATACTAGTTTTAGTTATTATGTAGAGGATCACCAGTAGTGAGTGGTATCTAGTATGAACGCATTAATTTGAACAAAGATTATTCGTAAACTGCAGAAGTAGCTTTTCTTTTTCAACTAATGTTTTTAAGTTTTTAAAGAGAACAGGCCCTACTCTGTCTTTGGCCCTTTGCTTTAAATTGTTGGGTTGTTGATTGCAAGGAACCATGAGACTTGACAATTATGATCTGATGTAAGTATATTAATGTTATAAATATTATAACAAATACGAATCCTGGAGTAGTTTAATACCTTTGTATGATTCTAATATTTCTCACATCACCTTTATTACCATAACATCACTAGAGTATACTTTTATATCATGTGTGATGTAGGATTCTTTAGCTTCACCTTCTTAAGTTTAACTATAAGCAAATTAGCAGAACTTAAAAAAAAAATGATCTTGAATAATTAGGTGGTAGATCTAGTTGGTGTTTTGATGCCACTCCATATGGTCCAAATATCTAAAATCAAATATTTTGGGTTCTGTTATCTTTTGCTGGATTTATGGGTGGATTTAAGGTCAATTTGCCTCTCAATGGTGGCCCCTATTTTCATTTGATGGCCCACTTTTCCATATTTTAAAGTCTAACCCACCTATATACCATTAAAAACATTTAATCCTTGGGGACACAAACTCTGATCCTTTACCCCTAAAGTTATTTTATGTCACATTTTTTCTTCCCAAGCAAATTTTAAAATAGAGATACATGGAAAGTTCCATGGTTGCCGCACGTGTCAACATACCCAGCACATATATGCACAACAAGTAAAAATAAAACAAGAAAAGAGGAAGGAAACTTTGATCATGTGAATCCCATCTGTGAAGGAGACTTCGGGAGGAATTATAACATAATCCTATGCAACAGAGTTGACAAGAGAATCTTTAGCTTTGTTAAGTAATAGATGAAAAAAATAATTAACTGATATCAGTCTAGATATGATTGGCACAGTGTCTTATACTGTTATATATTTATATATCTCATATCTTGTTGTGGTACCTTCTCACATTGAATGTATTGGTTATTTTGATAGTGGTAACAATATTACGTGGCCGAGTCTAGGCTATTCTTGAGTTCGCAAGTGCTCCATTTAAGTATGAATGTTTCTCTATTTCGACCTAATTGTGGGATATCTGTAATAATAGGTAGACAAGAGATTAAGCAATGGAAATATGCTCCAATGTAAGGACACAGGGGATGAAAGTTTAATTCGTTTACTTATGTAGTCCTAAGCTGAGAATATTTCTTTTCTTTTCTATATTGCTTATTATTGCATACGCAGATACTAAGGCAGTAAGACATCTTAGCCGAAGTAAGGCAAGTCAAGACCAGTAGGTCCGCTAGCTGCGTGCATTATGCTGTAGGAACTAGAAGCAAAATAATTTATTGTCTTAAGCATCTTTTAAGGATATGAAAAATCATAAATTTAGCTCTTTCAATAATTGATAATCTTAGTAGGTCCACATAATATGGGCTCACTCATTGTGATATCATAATATTTTTTGCTATACACTCAGTTGAACTAATCAATTTTATAATGGATGGGTCACTTGTTCATTTATAATATATAATAGAAGTGTTCATCTCTTGTTTCCAGATTCTACGCATCAGAGGTGGTGGTAGCACTAGAATACCTTCACATGTTGGGAATTGTCTACCGTGATCTGAAGCCAGAAAATGTGCTTGTTCGATCAGATGGACACATTATGCTAACGGACTTTGATCTGTCGTTAAAATGTGATGATTCTGCATCAAATGCTCAGATTATTTCTGATCAAAACCCACCCATTGCAGTCCTAAAAAATGAGTATCTAGTTGATCATCCTCCATTCACGTCCGCTTCATGCATTATTCCTAATTGCATTGTCCCTGCCGTGTCATGTTTTAGACCAAAGCGCAAGCGGAAAAAGAAGACGGGCCAGCACGGTGGGCCTGAATTTGTAGCCGAACCTGTTGATGTCCGGTCCATGTCGTTTGTTGGGACCCACGAGTATTTGGCGCCGGAGATTGTGTCCGGTGAGGGTCATGGAAGTCCTGTGGATTGGTGGACTCTAGGGATATTTATATTCGAACTATTTTATGGGGTGACGCCCTTTAGGGGTGTGGACCACGAGCTAACTCTAGCTAACATCGTCGCTCGAGCCCTCGAGTTCCCAAAGGAACCGGCCGTGCCAGCCACGGCTAAGGAACTGATCTCACAATTATTGGCCAAGGATCCAGAAAGGCGATTAGGGTCCACAAAGGGTGCGTCGGCAATCAAGCACCATCCATTTTTTCAAGGGGTCAATTGGGCATTGTTGAGATGCACGACCCCACCATTTGTTCCCCCTCCATTCAATAGAGAACTTGTATCCGATGAAAGCTGTCCTGAGACTCCAGTTGAATATTATTAATGAAGTAAAAAGAAGGGAAAAATGGTTGTTAATAAAGAAGTTCCACTAAGATATTTTTGAAGATCATAAAGTTTGTTTCCCTTATAAAGTATCTATGCCTCATTCAAGTGCTTTGAAATAGCAAGAGCACTCTCCGTACCGTATATAACAAACATTTTTAATTCTTTTTATGATGAAAATGTTACAATTCTTTTTTCAAGTAGTAAAACCATCTCTCAGAATGTGATAGCAAGATCATAATGTTAAAACTTAATAATCAAAATAATATCAAGGTCGATCCCAGTGTCGGGTAAGCTGGTGGTTGCTGCTGTTGTTTGTTTCTGGCTTGGCTTCTATTTTTGTGTTGGCTTGAGAAGGCCATAGCTTGCAACCCCCACCATGTGAACTGTTTCGCATGTAGGGAAAATGTGGGGCTGGCAATGAGGTTTGTTTAGTTGTTCTTCTGTCCCTTTTTTCCTTTCGTTGAGAATGTCACATGATATAGTGCTTGCCATTGTTATCTTGTATTTTTGTGGTCATTTACCAACATGTGTACTATTCCTCGTTCTCTCCACACTAATAACGGTATTGCCATGCCCTAGGGGATTAATCGAGGGGTTTTCTTAAGAGAATAGAGGCTACAAAATTAATTTAAAATTTACCCACCTTTTTATCTTCTAAAATTGAATTAAAAAAAAAAAACGATATTGCCGCCAATATGTTATATACTAGCATCTGTTTCATTGTTGAAGAATTATGATCTGCACCATGTACAACCTAAACTGGGAGCAAGCAACGTAAATCGTAGTAGGATCTGCAACATGCACCGTACAACTTATGATATATTTAGCAACTTATATGCTTTGAAAATTGATATTGAATAACATGCTGACGTGGCTTTAGATTGTAAATCCATTTGGGTCCGCCTACCTTACAACAGTAGCACCATGCCACTGCTTTTGTTTTTTTTGTGTAAAATTTCATTAAGCTCCTTCACTTATTTTTATTTGATCTTTGCTTCATAAATATTAAGTTCATTTTTATTACATCCTTATCAACATTACAGTTAGCACCTTATACTATTTGATATTTGTAAAATTTTCTTCTATATTACACCTTTATCACAATACCCCTCTCTTTATAACTTTGAGTTAACCGGATCGACCCGAACCCGCGCAACCGACCCGGATTTTATTTCCATTTCACTCCACCCAAGGTTGGTACCAATCGAAGCTCGTGAAGCGGGTCATATCCATGCCATCGTGTAAAAGCTTTCGAAAAGGCCAAGATCCGACCAAACCCGACCCGGTTTAGTTTCCGACCACTTCACCGCCAAGGTTGGAACCGTTCGAAAGCTCGTCGACACCATGCCATGCCATCCTTATCGCCGGAAGAGTTGAAGCCGGGATCGAAACCGTGAAAAGTCGCATGATTTTCTTGGCGATTTCACCGGTTCCATGACCCCACTACTTTGGTTTTGTTCTATAATTTGCTCTGTATTTTTTCCAACCAACCCACGCGGAAGAAGAGTTTGATCGTGGGTGGAAGAAGGATTGAATATAATATTTATGAGATAAAGTGTAAATAAAAATAAAGGAAAGGACTTTAATGAAATTGTACACAAAAAAAACAAAACCAGTGGTATCGTGCCACAGTGGTATAGTAGGCGGATCCAATCCATTTTATTCAGTTATAATTTGTTGTGCATAGTTGTAATTTGCTTTAGGGACATTTTACTAATAAAAAATAACTTTAAAGAAACGAGTTAGTGAAAAACGTGGTTATGGACATTGCCCGACATATAAGAGAATTTCGGGGTTGATCCGGATTAAATTTGGGGTAAAAATAGTATTTAAAACAAATGGGTGCCCAAACCTTTAAATTGGGCCTGAAAATGGGTTCGTCATACGCTTTTCTTCGCCAGAAGCTGCGGTCGCAAAAAGAGCAGGCTTTCAAAACCAGGACGCCGTGCGGTGAGTGAAGGACCGTCAAGTTTACAAAGCTTCAAGCTCCAAATTTCGCTCTCCAAATCTCCGCCTTCTTACCGGAAGCCCTAGACTCTGACAACTATAATGGAGGACCAGCCTCAAAACGGCAACGCAAACGCCATTGCAGAAGCAGCGGACGACGTAGAGTCAATAGTCGGGCCCACGCCCGCCCCTCGGGCCCGGGCCAAGCGTCCGCTTCAGTTCGAGAAAGCCTATCTCGAATCGCTTCCCTCCGCTAACATGTATGCTCATACGGCTTCATAATAATAATAATAATTCCTTTTGTGTCATGTGTTTCGGGGTTTAGGGTTTCTATGTGATGAAACATTTATTGTTCATGATATATTGTTTTACAGGTACGAGAAAAGTTATATGCATCGTGATGTAGTCACACATGTTGCTGTCTCCGCTGCTGAATTTTTTATTACTGGAAGTGTTGATGGTAAAACTTTTACATATTGTTTCTCTTTTTTTTCTTGCTATTATGGCTTTTTTGTTTTCTTCTTTTGCATGTAAGGGTGATCTAAAGCTACTTCAACAAGGTAGTAATATGAGATTGGGATAACTAATGTTATATCCGTATATTGTTCAGCTTCACTTAACTTGATGTTGTAAGATACTCGAATTTGAAGGAATTGTTCAATCTGGTGTTATAGAGATCGACTGTCAAAGCTAGTCGTCCAGGAACTGTAAATTGTGACACTATCAGTTGCTAATTTTCTGTGATGCCAAATAGTAATGAGTTTCCATTTCTTTAGCATGATGTTGGTACCTGCAAATGATCAAAAAATTTTGTCGCTGAAACCTGTCTATTGCGTTCTCTCGATTAGATTGGATAGATGATTAAATTAATCATCATATTTAGGTTCTCTTAATTACTTTTTGTTTCTTGTCTATTCTTTTTTAAACCAGGGCATTTGAAATTTTGGAAAAAAAAGGCAATTGGCATTGAGTTTGCAAAGCATTTTAAAGCCCATGTCGGTCCTATTGAAGGCCTAGCGGTGAGCTTTTCAACCTTATATGCGTACATGCATACCATTTTATATTTTTCGAGTTGGTCCTTAAGTTAATTGTTATTGGCATTGTTATATAATGATTGTGTTAGACTTTGTATATTACTGAATTAATGTTCTATTGCTGTGGGCTTGTTGGTCTCTTTGGGTTTTGCTACTCGATAGAAGTTAAGAACAAATTTGTGGTAGTTTAGCTGGAATTCATGCAACGTTGCCCAATGTCCCTCCTAGATTAGAAGTGTGAAACCTAATTTTGCCGCTTAGGCATCCCCAATAAAAGTGAAGTCTTATAGCAAATTGGAAATACAACAATGTATACGAGTTTCGATTTTCCAAGTATGTGCACATTCTCCAACATCGACAACGTGGGTGATGGTGCTCTCCTCTGCAGTGCTTTTTTCCTAAAAAAAATGAATAGCGAAACAAACTAAGGATTTACTTTTAGAAACTGTGTCCTATCAAAGAAATCATCTGCATTGTAAGGTTATTTCTTCAGGAAGTTGCAGAAATAGTTTATACCAAATGAAAGAAAAGAGAACTAAGCTAGAAACTGTTTCCTGTCAAAGAAATGCATCTGCATTGTAAGGTTCTTTCCTCAAGCACTTGCAGAAATGGTTTATTCATATTATTGTTTTCCACTTAGTTTATACCAAGTGTGTTATCTACTAATGATACGTCCATCACTATTAGAATACATGAAAGCCTTTGCCATCAGTATTACCGCGACCACTCTGTGTACTGCAATTACTTTTACATTCATGAAGGGTGGGATTGCAATTGTTGGTACTGCTATTGTCATCATTGCTGCCGTGAATTGTTTACTTAGAATGCTCATTGCCAGCACGGTCAGCATTGCTTTATCCTACATGTTTCTGTGGTGCTATCAAGTTGCTGGAACCTTAACTGGCACTCTGCTCTAGGTAGTATTGCAATGCTGCCTGAGACTGCTAGCTGTATTTGTTCTTCTATAATTTCTATGCCTCTTCATGTCCTCCATAGTGCAATCATTTGCAATGACGCCATTATTGTTATCTTTTCTCTATGTTTTCCACCTTTCCTACCATTGACATAGCCTTTGCCAAATTTGTGGTTGGGCATCTGCTTCAGTTTTTGTGTATTATGTAGTTAAGGCAGCTTTTGCATTAGTTTGTTGAGTTTTCATGGTATTTTATGCTATTCTGTATTGCCACTTTTTTTTGTCAACTTGTTATTGCTGTCATCAACCATGACTTGGGTTCAGTAATGCAGGTTAGTGTTGATGGTTTGCTTTGCTGTACAATTTCAAATGATAAGTCTGTGAAGATATATGATGTCATTAACTATGACATGATGCTTATGATGCGTCTGCCATTTATTCCTGGTGCTGTTGAATGGGTCTACAAACGAGGGGATGTCAAAGCTGGGCTTGCCATTAGTGATAGGAACTCCTCATTTGTCCATATTTATGATGCTAGAGCCGACTCGAATGAACCTCTCATCTCCAAGCAGGTACCTTAGCCACTTTGGAAGTTGCATGCTTATGAAAGTTTTTCCAGATTTTTATGTTCTTTTTTTTCTTATTCACAGGCTAATACGTTGTCCTCTCTCTCTCTCTCTCTCTCTCTCTTTTAATCTTACTAACGTTTTTTCCGTTGTTACCTTGTGTTTTCCAGGTACACATGGGGCCCGTAAAAGTTATGAGGTACAACCCTGTTTTTGACACTGTAATATCTGCTGATGACAAGGGCATCATCGAGTATTGGAGCCCTCATACCCTGCAGTTCCCAGAAAGCGAGTATGTTCACCTACACTCAATTTGTTACGGTTTTTTTTTTTTTTTGGTTCAGAAAGCAACCATTTTTATCAAATATTTTGTAGCCATTTGACTCATGTGTGTTTGTTATGTAACATGGCTAAAGATCCTGTACATCACTTTGGAATTAGTTTTGGCATTGTTACGTTAACTCTTTCAATGTTGGATGCACTTTATTTTGCTTAAGTTTTTAATTCCTATGGTTTTCTGGTACATGCAGGGTGAGCTTCAGATTAAAAAGTGATACTAATCTCTTCGAAATTCTCAAATCTAAAACTACTGTTTCTGCTATTGAGGTACTATATATCTCTGAGAAGATTATGTTAGCTGTTAATTCTATGACTAATTTGTCTTGACATTAATGAATATTATCTTAGTGTTAATGTGCTATGCTTAATCATTTTTGTGAGTTTGAGGGTTTTGTGGTTGTTAAAGGTTTAATACTGAAAATTGCTGTATGTTTTTCAGGTGAGCCCGGATGGTAAGCAGTTTTCCATTACATCACCTGATCGTAGAATACGTGTATTTTGGTTCAGAACTGGTAAACTAAGACGAGTTTATGACGAATCACTTGAGGTAAAATCAGTTTTATATGAAATCTTATTTTTAACATTTTATCTTTTGAACTCCATGAAGGTGATGAACTAATAGCTTGTTCTGATTAGGTGGCCCAAGATCTTCAAAGAAGTGATGCCCCCTTATACCGGCTGGAAGCTATTGATTTTGGGCGAAGAATGGCTGTTGAGAAAGAAATTGAGAAAACAGAAACTGCCCCACCATCAAATGCAATTTTTGACGAAAGCTCTAATTTCCTTATATATGCAACTCTCCTAGGGATAAAGGTAATATATCACGTTGTTATTTTTCGATTGTAAGATTCTTTCTGTTTGAAAATTCATTGTCTTAGCATCTTTAGGCATTTTTTTTTTTTGTCTTCCCCTTTTGTTTTTGTTTTCTGTGATATTCTTACTTTTTTCCTGTCGCTTCATTTTACTTCTTATAGATTGTAAATTTGCACATGAATAAAGTGTCTCGAATCCTTGGGAAAGTGGAAAACAATGATAGATTTTTGAGAATCGCTTTGTATCAAGGCGATCGAAGCAGTAAAAAGGTTAGAAAAATTCCAGCAGCTGCAGCAAATGCCAATGAGAGCAAAGAGCCATTTTCAGATCCTACTCTACTTTGTTGTGCTTTCAAGAGGCATAGGATCTATTTATTCAGGTAACAAAATAGTCTACTGAACTTTACCATTAATTTCTTTGTTGTTCTAATTATTATAATTAATATTTTTTCTTCTTGCCTGTGTATACTGGTGATGGCCTTTAATATTGCCGTTCAACTGCATGATTTTCCATGATTAACTAGGGTTTGTTAGCTGGGAATTGAAAGAGAGATTATTAAGAATTAGGAATTAAAAGAGAAATTCTGAAGGATTATTCGAAATGTGTTGCATTTGACTAACTATGTATGCTCCCTATAGTCGGAGAGAACCGGAGGAGCCTGAAGATGCTACGAAGGGAAGGGATGTCTTCAATGAAAAGCCACCTCCTGATGAACTTTTGGCTGTGTCGGATATAGGAAATTCAGTGACAACATCTCTTCCTGACAATGTGGTGAGTTTTCTTTTCCTGCTTTATTTTTTTGTATACCCTTGGAAACAATAAGTTGTAACAGTTTCTTGCTTATCAAATTAATGAATCTTGTATTTCGGGTGACAAGTAAGTTTGTGCATGAACCAAAATTACTGGGTATGTCGTGGGAGAGTTAACCATCTTTAAATTATTTTGATGGTTAATCTTGAACAATAAGTATATGTAGAGGTCCTTTCAGAGTGACATCCTACCTGGCACTAGCACCAGTAGCTTTTGTTTTAAATTAAGAATTCTCTCTCATTTTCCCTAACTTCTATGCTCACTTTATTTTCAACTACCAAATTCATTAAACATTAAATAATCTTAGCCGCTTACACCTACATTTTACATTTGGAACCTAAGCAACAAGTTTATTCACTAATTTTAACTTTTCAAGCCTTCACAAAATCAAACAAAAAAAATCAATTTTTTTCCTCACTCACAGCAGCTAAAGGCAGGTAACGAATCATACTTCTCAAAGGGGACTGAGCAAAAATTTCTGTAAGTTGATTCAAAACACTTTTTATTTTTGGTGCTTGTTGTTGAAAAATATAAGTAAAAACAAAATTACAGTTGTTTTTAAAAAAAATTATGGGCTATTACTACTCTTCAATCTTCATTATCAATTTATAGAGTAACTTTTGTATTTTGAGTTTTAAAATTTTCCTTAAATGTGTTTTAATACCATTAACATTTGATTTGAAATTGTATTTTATTCGTAAATTATAGAATTAGCATCGAAGAATATTCAAGGCAAACATACATTCCAAAAGTTGTAGAAGAGCACAAACCTGTAAGTGGGCAATTTCAAAGCCCATTTCAAACAATTGAAGCTGCCTCTGAATTGACAACATTTATGCAATAGTAGCTAGATTTCGTGCAAGATTAAGTAATTAGTAAAAAGATATTTAATATTTAATGAATTTGGTAGTTGAAAATGAAGTGGGGACAGTTGTTGAGGAAATTGAGAGAGAATTTGTAATTTAAAACAAAAGCTGCCGGTGCCGGTGCTGGTGGGATGTCTTGCGACACTGCCCACCTGAATGGCTGTGTATGTGTGTGTGTGTATATATTCCCTAGCCTAATGGCAACTCAATTCCCTCCCATCTAAGTGGAGTTTAAGCCCCAAACCTCTTGTTTCTACTTAAGGAATTCTGCCACAAAATTTATTTATCTTATTCTTTGATTAGATTTTGTTTCGAATTACAATACAATAAGTATATTTTTATGTATGTGTCTGTGTGTTTGTGTATGTATATATGTGTTTGTATATATAATTTTCCGATAAGGGATAAACTAAGAGGCAAGAAAAATACACCCTAATGCAGTGTATTTTTTATCCCGTAGTGTATTGGAATCTGTATTGAAGCCCATAATGTGTTTACAACGTTGTAAAACAGTGAAAAAGGCAGATTATAAAGTTGTAAACTCATCCCGCATTTAAATAAAGGCCAAGATTCTCAGAGTGGAACCTGATTCATATATACATAGTTGTGGGATCCCGCATTTTTGTTTGTTTTCTGAAAGTGGGCCCCATTACCTGCAGAAATAATAATTATAATAAAAACAATGGGCTGCCGGATTCTTGCAGGATCCCGCATTTTATGTAACTAAAATGCGGGATCCCACAACAGAAGAGCATTCTATACATATGCTTATAGTGAGAGGGAGAGATGTGCGTATTGATAGATATTTGTAGAGTTAAGTTCCATTAAGGGACGTGCGGGATCCCAATTTGAGCCATTGGGTATGAATCAATGGCCTAGTGTTTCTTTATTTTAAAATCTGCCCATGTTATGGCCACCATGTGCAGATGTTACTTCAGTTGGGATAATGGAATCCAACTCTATATATGTATATAAATAGATAATGTACGTATATGTAAATTATACATCAATTTTTGTAAGGCAATCATGGACAATTTGTCTTGTCACTAGCACAAACATTTAGTTCTCCCTCCTAGACTACAATTCCATGCTTACAAAGTTGGGATAAAATCTATTATCTATGGGATAAATGATTTTGGGTGTCACCTCAGGCCATAATGTTGGAATTTAAGCTTGGTCTGATGCTTCCCAAGGTATTTGAACCCAAGCTGCCACTCAAGCTAATTCTGGGTTCCATCCTTTCTTTCTGGTTCAGGATCTTTTTATCTTGTTTTGCTGAATAGGCTAGATCCCCTTGCATGCTATTGCATTCTGAAATACTTGCTCTTGCATGCCTATTGTAATAAGTTGATTGTCAGTTTTCATATATAACTATTTCTTTCTTCAATCTTTTGATTTGTTGTTTGTTTTATGGATCTGGTCCTCAAAATCATTTGTTATACGGATAGAATATCTACTGCTGTTAAGTGTATTCTACATCACTGCTCTTTTTAGGCTATGGCAGACCAAATGTGTTTCTTATTTCCTTTCTTGTAGGGGTCTCCTTAGCTTGCGACACGTTTACTTAATACTTTTTTTTATTATCCATCTGTTTTACCAGATTTTGCATACGACAATGGGTGACATTCATATGAAACTTTATCCAGAAGAATGTCCAAAAACTGTGGAGAACTTTACAACACACTGCCGGAATGAGTATTACAATAATCTTATTTTTCACCGCGTCATTAAAGGCTTCATGATTCAGACTGGAGATCCTTTGGGAGATGGCACTGGTGGACAATCTATCTGGGGAAGGGAATTTGAGGATGAGTTTCACAAAAGGTAATAATTTTTGTTTATTAACATGCTGAAGCATGGCATTATTGGCTCGCACATCTTTATATTTTTTCTTGGTACTTCAGTCAATACTTTGAAAAAGCTTCTTTCTGTAACTAATAAGAATATATTCAAAATTGTTAGAGGCACTCATGAATTTGCTGCAAGACAAGTGGAGAAACATGTTCTTTGCTTGACAATTTTAATATGTTCTTTGCTTCTAAGCCTACTGCTAAACTGCTATTTGGCATGTTTCACTTGCTATTATATCTTGCTTGACAAACTGCTGCCTGTGATTGGCTGGTTGGCTATTAATGTGCATGACTCACTTTAAATTGTAAAACTTCTGTATCTGCAGTTTAAGACATGACAGGCCTTTCACAGTTTCAATGGCAAATGCTGGCCCAAATACAAATGGGTCTCAGTTCTTTATCACCACTGTTGCAACTCCGTGGCTGGACAATAAGCACACAGTTTTTGGTAGAGTTATAAAAGGAATGGATGTTGTCCAGGTATTTTTTGTGTACTTTCTTGAGGGCTTTTATAATAGTATGCTGCAAGGCATCAGCTTTACTGACTCGGACATTAGTATTGGGCAACAACCTTCTGTATAAGTCCTTGTAGTTGGATTTGGCGAATGTCCAACAATTCTTTGGGTTTTGATCCTGCAAGTCTAGAGCAATTGCAGACAATGCCTTTACATGATATTTATATGTACCATACAGGCGCCAACATATATTTATTTATTTTTATCTTTTGACATTGCTGACAGGCTATTGAGAAAGTGAAGACGGACAAGAATGACAAGCCATATCAAGACGTAAAGATTCTAAATGTGACCGTCCCCAAGTCTTAGACACTCCCAGAGGCGTACAAATGGTTCAGAAATTGATTGGAATTCCTCATTAATAAGTATTGATGGAAAAATCATTTTTCAGGCAAGTCTTTTTGTTTGTTTTCACGAGACAATCAACGTTATCCTCCTAGAAACTAATTGGGGTGAAAGAGAAATGGAACAGATTCTCTCTAACAGCTAGAAGAAAGAAAGAGAAAACAGCAGCATTTGCGGTGTAAAGTGTAGACACCGTTCAGGAGCGATAACAGTTCAAAAGTGAGTTCTCAAGACATTTTCTAAAACTGTGCTCTTATTAGGTATATGTACCATAGCCACTGCAATTTAACTTTCTGCCTTCTGTAGTTGGTGACACCTTATGTCACATTCTATTGCTGGAGCAATATGTTGTTTTCGTCAAAATAGATTTTTTGAGTCAAGTTTGTGTTTATAATTTTGCAATTCCCTGCCTGAGAAGATGAGAAAACATGGGCATTAGCTAACGCACTTCCAGGAAATGAGCCTGGGGTGGAAACAAGATCGGGATTCAAGGAGGGATAGAATGAAAAGGCTATGAGCTTAAGGAGGACATTGTCGGATATCTATAAACTGAGGGCAATGTGTAAGATTTGAAAGATAGCCAAATTTAATCAGGACGCATATTTTCTCCGAATTTTATCATCTTGGCCCCCCAGGCTAGAACTTAGGTGTTGTTTGTTTTTTAATCTAAAGTTTAAATTTTATTTTTTTTTAGACATTTATTTATTTTAAATTTTTTTTTTTAACTTATCACTAATTGTTATACGATTTTATCTGAATAGAAAAAATCAACTTTTGTCTAAAGTTTAAATGGAAAATTTTAATTTCAAATTTCAAAAGTCCCTTTAACAATTCATTTATTTTTAATATTATGTATAAATCTTATATTTTTGTATTATTCTTGAAGTTATTTTTTTAATTGCTTTAAGTTTTTATTCGCATGATAACATTAATTAAACTGAAATATTGAACAAATTAAATTATTTAATTGTGATGAATAAAAAATAAAATAACAGTGTTAACTTTATAATAAAATTTGATATTATAATTACATCTTTCATTAAAAAATTAAATTAAGATTAACAATGATAGTATTTTTTTTATGTTGCAAAATTAATTAACTTGTGAAAATTATAATTTGTGAAGAATAAATATATGCACCACTTAAAAGGATATTTATGTTAAATAATTAGCTTTTAAGTTTTTCTCTTCAGATGTTGAAAAAGAAAAAAATAAACATGTTATTCATACATTTTCATTTAAATCTATTCAGACTTTAATTAAATTCATATTTATTTAGATTTTAAATAAAAAAAATAAACGTAACCTTAATTTTGATTTTTACCTATGACAGTTGGTTACTATTTAGATTTTAGATAAAAAAACAAACGCAATCTTAATTTTGACTTTTATCTACGATAGTCAATAACTGGATCAATTAGTTGAAAGTCAAACTCGAAGAGTAGAAAAACTCTAAGTCAAATAAATTATCCGTGACAAAATATAAGTTGAAATATAATTTATGTATTGCAATTGCACATTTCAATCCTTTAGTTTTCACTTTTCACCTTTAGCTATTATGATTTTAATACTGTAATTAAATATAAATTGTGTAAATAAAACATACGACATGTAAATATAACATGAAATTTGTAAATCAAACTTTACACAAAACATAAATTTTTTAACATACAAATAATAAATTGATGTATTTTAATGAACAAAACTAAAACTTATAGATGTAATATAAAACTTCTAGATTAATAATATGTATAAAACAAAACATGAATTGTGTAAATGGAATAAATGGAAAGTAGAATAAATTCATCAACATTAATTATAAAATAAAATATAAATGATATAAATGGAATATAAGACTTGTAAATGAAAAGTAAAATAAGTAAATTAATATAGGAGGGGTAAATAAAACAAAAATTGATCAATGTAATATAAAACTTATAAATCAATATTAAATGTAAAATAAAATATAAATTAAGTAAATAAAACAAATGATTTGTAAATATAAGATAAAATAAGTAAATTGACAGAGTGGTAAAACGATATATTATGACTAAGCAAAATAAAAACTTATAGATGTCACATAAAACTTGTAAATTAACATTAAGTGTAGAATAAAAAGTAAATTATATTAACGAAACAGAAAACTTGTAAACAAAATGTAAAATAAGTAAATATTATAAAAATTATTGAAAAAACTAAAAACTTACAAATATATAGTAAAACTCATTATAATAATGATTGCATTATATATTTATTGTTTTTATTTCTAAATTGAAAAATAATAATTTTTTTGGATTTATGTAATACTTATGATAAAATATGTGAAATTTTATTGAGGATAAAACTTATCCTCAAAATCGAATTTTGAAGAACTCTTTTCTTTGTATTTTTTAAAATTGTTTATAAGATAAGTGATTTTACATCCTTCTAAATTCTCTCGATAGTAACTCCAAATGGTCTTTTAATATAAGTAAGAAGCAAAATTTGAAGCTACATAAAGTATGTATAACAATAAAAAGTAGATTCAATTTTATTAACATTTCAATATGTTTAGTAATATAAGAATATCTTTGTATCTTGTTTTGGCTTGATGTGCACAAAAATAATAATAATAATAATAATTTTGCTTAAATGACCTATATAGTAAATAAATATTATGAAAGAAAATGGATAAAAAAGAAGTTTATAAATCTCTAGCATAAATATAGAATTTATGGTTAAATCAATTCAATAAAACTTATTCCATTTGTTTTTGTTGCAAATTTTTTTTGTTTTTAATTGGTGAGTAGTTTTTTTCTTTGCTTAAATAGATTAAATAAATAAAGTATTTTTTAAACTAAATTTAATATTGATGTATATGTTTTATGTTATTTTTACAAGTATTTGTTTCGTTTGTAATTTCAAAACACTAATTTACTACTCTTATATTAATTTACTTATTTTACCTTTTATTTATTTATCTTGTGTGTAATTTACAAAATTTATATTTATCATAGTATTGATACCATAACTTTAATTGTGGTATCATAAAATTTTCCTTTAATTGTATTTAAACAGTAAAGTATTGTAACACGGCGTCTTTTATTGAACAGTTGATAATTTATGTATTAATTATCATTCGTCATTTTACCTTCCATTTCCATATTTTAGAAACCGCATCAATTTGGATTTTCCTTTTAATTACACTTTAAAGAAAATATGGTAATACCAAATATTATTGAGGTTTCTTTTCCTTTTAATGTCTTTCAATCCAAGTAGTTAGTTAATAAGGTAATCATTTTTGTTAAACTTAGGATTAGAGGCCATCCATCCAAATCATCAAGCAGCAAACCTTTTGGTGCATGAGCGCGCGTAGTAAACACGCACACACTGCGCGTGGAATTTGCTTTTGCCCTACCTGTAAAATGTAACTGCCGTTTTAAAACCTTTCCACGCATAAGGCAAAGTGCAACTCTCATTGCCAAACTGAGAAGAGGGTGCCAGAGCGGATTTGATTATCCCAATAATTCAAAACAAAATAAAACTTGCAACTTTAACGCTCACTCTTTTACTTGCTGACAAAATATTTTTCAAAAGCACTTACTAATCTTTGCCACCTCAGTCTCACATACACATCATTCAATTGCCAGATGTTGCGTATGCATGCATGAGTTACACTCCTGAGCCTTTCCTTTCTTCTTTATAATAAGCTCTCCCTATGATTTCCATTTCCTCATCAACGATAATTTCTCTTTGAAACAAGAAAAAGAAAATGGTGGGTACCAGCCTTCAGCAAGAGTTGAACAACTTTGTTCGCTCCCTGCGTGAGCAGGTGAAACTCTTGCTCTTGTTCTTGGATGTGCACGTTAGGTTGTTACTTGTTGATTAAGATACTTGATTGTGTATCTTAGGATACACGTTAAGCAACAAGACTCTCGACCCAAGAAAAAGAGGCCAAAAAAAAAAAAAGCATGACAAAAATAATATTTGTTCTTATTTTGATTTTGGTCATGTACATTTATATTAACTAGATTTTTTATATAATTTTTAAATTTTTTGTTGAAAAGAGTCTTTCTTAACGTGTGTACTTTAATGGGTATTTTTTTTATAAATATTATCGTGTAGGTGTCTTATTGTTATTTTGAGGTCTTTTTTATAGTGATTTTATGGCGTTAATTATAACATGCATATATCTATGAGGAGGATGTATAACAAATTGATTATCTTTTTTATATTATTAATGTATCAGTTGAAGCCTTGATGATCGTATTGCATGTCCTTTCTATGCGGTCATTAAATTTGTAATTGGACTTCTGATGCTTATCAAGTACAAGCTGTACAGTTTCTCTTGAATCTGATCATCTGTTTGGGTGATGATGATTTGTATAAGTTATGGTTAATGTAGTTCATCTGAAGAAAAGAACTAATAAAACTAACTATGATTGATAGTTCTTGCATTTGAAACTTGGATATAAGAAATCTCTTGGATTAATTACTTTCTTTCAGCAGTAAAAGTTAAGTACTGTTTGTAAAGCATAAATCAACCCTATACACTGTCAAAGAATCACCGTTCTCATTATTTCTTGTTGCTTGTAGGGTATACTGGACCATAATTTCGATACCTTGAGCATAATTCAAAACAATCAGAGTCCTCTGTTTGTTACAGAAGTGATCAATTTGTTCACGAGGGATGCTGAAAATGCCATAACACAAGCTCGTGATTCCCTGTATTTTTCAGACCTCATTCTACTTCAGTCTGAATCTTAATCAATTTTAGAAAATATTTCCATAGAGTTTCTCAATAATTTGTGTGTTTGATGTATCATCATCAGGCAAGAACCTTCAGTGGACTATGACAAGTTGATAGCTGCGGTCCATCAACTCAGGGGAGCCAGCTCGAGGTAAGATTTTCTGTTTGCCATCTGAACTTGTATAAGAATCTAATATGTGTCCATACAAAGTTTGCTTGCAATTACTTAAGAAATTTACGCTCTAGCTATGCATGCATGGCATTTGATATAAATCCGGAAAAGTAGGAAGTGATCATGATTTTCCACACATGGTATGTGCTAATGCATCCGGAACACTTGGAAGCAACCATTGGCTGAGCTAAAAGTTTGTATTTGTACATATATGCATGGAACTAATTATTACCTGGAACGTTCATTACAACAGCATCAGCATTCTGTCAAGATATTTATTACTGATTGACGCGCGTTCTTGTGGCGCGTGGTATGCATTCACTTAGTTGAAGTAGTTATTTATAATTAGATCTCTTGAAATGCATTTTGTTTGATATTTTTTTGCTTTAATCCTCTGGCTTTAATTAATATTGATCAGCTTCACTAAATCTTTGTTTGTCTGCCTCTAGACAGTGTTCTTTAATACTGATTTGTCGGCGTGCATGTGGCATGTGGTGTAAATTCACAACTCTCCGGAGCAATTACTTATAACTAGTCCTCTTGATAGTCAATTAGTTTCAGATCTTTTTGCTTTAACTTGATCTTCTGAAGTTAGTTTACTTGACATCACTTGTAAATAGTCTTTTGTTCTTTGGCTCTATCCAGAGCAGTATTCTTTGATGCATTCAGTTAGCTAAAGATATAATCATCTCTCAGTAAGCAATTAATGGTTTTCTGGTGTTTCATTTGTTATTGTTATGTCTTGAACAAGTTTTATTACTTCATTCCTCATAAGCAAAATTGTTGCTTGGAAATTTTGGCTCAACATTGGTTGATTGCAAATAAGGATGCCATTTAATAACTGTGATTAAAAGAAATATTATTTCCTGAAAGCGCTCAGCATAAAGATTCATGAATACAGGTTACAATATTAACTGAAATGATAAGATCTTTGGCAAGAAGTAAACCTAGTCTGGCTTTAAAAGTAGAGTAGACTCTTCAAACAGATTCTCTTTATAGAAACCTCAAATTGATAGGTCATGTCTCATCCATGAAGAATAATTACTGATTATTGTTTCATTCTGATGCACTGGATATGATTATATATACTCTTCTGCCATTTCGCCACTCAATTTTTGCTCATCTCATGGATGCTTTTCTGTTTAGTCCCATTAGCTTAAACGAGAATAAATTGAACCTCCTAAATGATTGTTGCATTTGAAACTACAGCATTGGCGGTTGTCACGTGGCCCTTGCTTGCCGTGAACTTCGCTCTGCCATTGATGACAAGGACAAGGAAAGGTAGGAAGTGCCCTTCTCTCATCGCCAGGAAAAAAAAGTTACATTAACATGTGCTTTCATAATATACTGTCTCTCTTTGTGTATGAATGTATGTTTTGTGACTTTTCACTTTGGTGTGTGAACTTTTGATTTTGTCTCTTTTTTTATTCTCTTAGAGTTCAAAGTGTTACTAATATGTTGTGCATTGTTTTTCCTGGAACCTAAACTGTTCAAAGTTTCATTTCATTGGACAAAAACCATCTTTATTAAGTTTCATTTAAATCAGTGGAATCAGTACTCACAAAGGATCTGTCCTTGCAATAAATGAATTGCTATGTAATGTCAGTTACATAAGTAATGATACTATATACGCGCGATGACGTGCCTTGTTAATACCTTTAACTGTACTAGGCTAAGTGTTAGTCATGTTTTACACATTAAATTTTTTACAATTTTTTATCATTTGGGGTTAAAACAAAAAGACTGACCTTTATTTAGTATCTGAGTCCTGTCAATCTTCATAGCATGTCATATCCAGATTTAACAGTGTTATGGTTTAGAACTTTTGCTTAAATTTGGAAACCATTCCTGAATTTCTTCTGCTAATATGTAGTTGAAAATCCAATGTTCAGTAGAATGAATAAATAAAAGTAAGAAGAAAAATAATTGCACATCAAACCATAAATACTTTATGGAATAAGAGTGCATCACAAAATGATGAAAAGAGACAAAACTCTATGCACCAGTAGATAGAAACTCACAAACATGGAAGGAGCAAAACATCTACAGTGAACAGAGATATTTTTGGGGATGAGATGGATCTATTTATTTCTTAATCTTTGTAGAACATTCAAGAAGGGAGGTATAAACTCTCGGGTATAATGTACGGAATCCTAGCAATAAGAAAAGAGAGGAAAAATCAAAACTAGTTTCATGGTTTGCAAGGAGTGGAAGTGTAACCAAAATGTCGTTTTGTGATTCTCAATAAAGTTACCATTGTCTTGATTGGTCCTTGGGTATATTTCCTTGATATCAAATTTATTGAAATCCAGATGGGCGGCTGCTTTGTTCTTGGAAAAGCCCTTAGGTCTCTAGGAAGGTCATGAAGTATTGGTATGTGCATCTTCAGGTTTCTTGGTACATGGAGTATTCTACCGCATTTTCTTAATCTAAAGCTTTGCCTCTTACACATAATATGTACACACACATTGATCCATGTATACATGTATTTGATTGTTTATGTATTTAAGCATGATGTATCACTTGGTTCATTTAATCTGGATATGCAAATTTGCATATGCATATGGGGGCCACTTCTGTTCTTGGGTAAGGAGATATAATCAAGAAAATTTTCTGTAACTAAATATCTTAATTCCAGAATGATTGCCTCATGTATTTCTTTCTTCCTTTAGCCCTATTAATGACATCTTTTGAGAGATTAATATGGCATTAGTCTTGAATTTAGCTGTATTAATCTATTTTCCTCTGTCTTCCCGTTTCTCTTCAAACTTCCCCTTTTTTCCATTTATTTTTTTTACAAACTGTTGAGATCCTCTGCATTATGCATACATCATAATGCAAGGTAGCATTTGTGCCATAACATCAAGCTAGGTGAGGTAAGTAATACAATATTTTATATATGCATACAAAATTGCTAACATTCCTTCAGGTTAGATTTGATTAAGCCAGTTTTCAGTTATATTGTTACTGAATGGCCTGAATGATAAGTTGCCATTGGTCAAGCGCGAACAGAGTTAGTCCATTCATATCAGTCTGGGTAGTAAATCCATATGCTGCGACATAAAAGGTGTCACTAATAACATGGGCATTAACGTTAAGCTCAATTTATGCAAGAGCCTCTTCCTTTGTAAGTGAAGACTGGCTTAGCTCATTTCTTAGCTTTGGGGCTTGGATGACTCACTCTAAAAGATTTGTCATAGCTCCAAGGCATCATTTGCTGGTTATGTGATTTGTTCAGGCTTTGCAGCATCAATGATGCTTGATCCACTTGCTTGAGGAGCTAGTCTTGATTCACTCGTAATTAAAGAACAACAAGATTTCGTTTATAAACAGTACACATAATTCATTGCCCGTTTAGAGTTTTTATAAGCATGAGATCCAGCAATAGCAGAGCAATTTCACACAACAGGCAGCAGGTGCCTGGCGGCCAGGGCTTCCGTTTAGTATTATCATGCACAATGCAAAGCTTAACCACAGGCACAAATAATCTAGACATTTACACACTGGCAGCAGGTGCCCGGCGGCCAAGGCCTCCGTTTAGTATTATCACGCACAATGCAAAGCTTAACCACAAGCACAAATAATCTAGACATTTACCATCCACATTTATGATGGATTCGCCACGCATCAATCCTCCATCCACATTTGCAGTATTTAGGGTAAACTTTTACTTCTAAAATTTATAGTTACCGACCTAAAAGGAAAATTTTTTTTTTGAGAGATTGGATGCATATTGCATAGCAGAGCTCTGGGCAAATGAAGAAACAAAAACAAAACAAAACAAAACAAAACAAAATGGTAAAAATCTCCTCAGGGCCTGAATGAAATCAACCGTCTCCTTCATAGTATGACTGCTTGCATAATCTAAGCAATATTTGCCCCTAAAAGTACGCGTTAGGTAGAATAAATACCAAATTAGCACTTTGTGTGGTCAAATTTCAACACTCCTAACATTTAATCCTCATTCAAGAGAACTCTTTAGGAAGATTTCAAGATTTAAACTATAGCTGTGATCATTACAAGTACACCAATGTCTCAGGAAAACAGAGACACAGACCGAACTTCAGCAGTAGTTGAATCAAACCCCAAAAAACCATTCACAAATATATGGATAATCAAAAGAAAATTAAGCAATAAAAGAACTAAATAATTTCTTCAATAGATTGACTACCAAAATGATTCCAACATGGTATAGATCATTAAGATTTTAGGAAAATAAAAATGAATTTTAACAGAAATGTTGAATTCACCTCATTAACTAAACAAAACTTCCAAGAGTTCAAACAATCTCTAAAATGGGAAAACCATATCCAACTACAAACCAAAAACTTGTAACACTCAAATAAAAACACTAATGACCAAATATAATAATCCTTCATACAGAAAAAGCAACATTAAGAGCTTAGTCGAAAAGGCTGAAACCCATGTCCTGCAGAAAAATCAAAGTACAAGTCAGCCAAAATCCACAAAACAAAACGATAGCATACATTTGGATGTAATTTCACAACACAAAACTTACATCATCAGATTCTTCCTTCTCCTCAACCTTCTCCTCTTTCTTAGCCTCAGCGGTAGGAGCAGCAGCACCACCTGCAGCAGGTGCTGCTGCAGCAACAGCAACACCACCACCTGACGGCACTGATGCCAACTTCTCCCTTCCGGATGCAATTAGCTCGGTAATATCCTTGCCCTTGACTTCGGACAAGAGAAACTTTATTCTCTCATCATCAGCTTCAGCTCCAACTGCAAAACCAAACACCCAAGAAAACATTTAATACCACATCAAGCCCCCCTCGCTACCCCTTCCGCAAATAAACCAACTCCAATTTTGTTTTCAATGACTCAAGCCTCAAGGCCCTCAACATTATAAGTTTTACAGCTTAGTGTTCTCATAAACAAAATAAAACACTAGAGCAAAAAATTTAAAATTGCCTCTTTTTTCCCTTCATGTTTTACAAATATGTCAACATTGTTTTGTCAGTAAAATCATGAACTACAAAGAATATAACATTTTAACTATCTCTATCCAATAACGTGCTTACAACATTTTAACCATCTCCATCCAATTTCGTGCTTACAACTCATTATTGAAACTTCCATTAGCAACAAATTCACTAATGCTAATTTAAGATTACAAACACATTAATCTCATGCTTCAGAACATAAAATTATCAATGCCTGAATAAATTAAAAAAGAGTAATCTTTTTGAAAAATATTAAAAATTAACGATCCGGGTTGTACGGACAAGGACAGAATACCTGATCCAAGAATGTTCTTCAAGTCATCGGCCGATGGGCTGGCGTTGCCACCCAAAACGGCGAGCAAGTAAGCAGCGATCACCTTCATTTCTGCTGAAACGACACATAACAAAACAATCACGTCAAATCAGTGTTAATGAATGAAATTGATAGAAAGAGAGAAACAGAGAAAGGCAATTTACTTGCTTATAGCAGAGAAGTGAGACGATAATGATCGACTTTTTGAACAGTAAGAGCGTGTGAGAGTTCCTCCTAGGGTTGGTTTGCTTAAAGAGAATTTGGCGATGCAAAAAGGATTATAAATAGCTAGGGTTTTTGGTTTGTGAGAGTAGGGCGGAACTGAATTAATCCTGGCCGTTGGTTAGTATTTTACTATTTTCTCCCTCTTCTAAGCTGTTTTGGTGTTTGGTTGCAAGGGTATTTACGAAACCCGCTTTATGTTCGAGAACCCTTCGCGGTTGCAATTGTGCAAGGGGCGTTTGGTGCAGGGATATTAATGGTACTCGTAAATTCGCCTAAACTTACTCGTTAAAATCTGCTCACTACTGGTAATTTTGTAGTTATTTTATAATTGTAGACGAATTTAAAATCACAAATTAAAATCTATATTAGGTTGTGGGTGAGTTTAGTATATGCCAAATGTCTGACAGATATTCGTCAACCCATATTTTTTAAAATTTTAATTAAAAATTTTTAATCTAAAAATATAGAGTAATGCTAGGTGTAGAGAAAGATGAGAGAAATTTGTCCTCTCTCTCTTTACCTACACACTTTCTTTCTTCTATTTTCTTGTTTATTTCTCTCATCTTTCTCTACACCAAGCATTTTCAAAAAATATATAAAGTAAATAAATTTAAATGTATAGATTAGTATTCTTTAACTTAATGCATGGATTATTATAACTTTGTATGCATTAAGTTTCTTTAACTTAATGCACTTATTATTATAATTTTGTTTTTCGAATTAGTGTTTAGATATAAATATTGATCTTAATTATTATTGTAGGAATCGTGTTTGAATGAGTGCTAATGGTGGCGAATGAAATGAAGATCTAATTGCCTACTTGGTATATTTTATTTAATAGTTATAAGTGTTTATTTAATCTCAAAAGCTTTTATCATAATTTTTACTATTGTTTTGTTTTTTTTTTAATAGAGATTTTAAAGATTAAGTAAGCTATTTTGCCTCTACTAGTAAAAACTCAAGTTTTGAGTTTTTAGGAGTAGAGGTTGAAAAACCTTTTTTTAAATATTAAAATATCTAAAATATCTTCTAATTATTTGAAAATATTAATTTATTCTTTCCATAACCTAAGTTAAAAAAAAACTTGCCTATTAAAATAATTTTATAAATTTTTTACAAAAGTTCTCATTGACAACCAAAAAATATTTTTTGGGTAAAAGCTCAATTTATAAAAGTTTTACTAACAAAAACTCTACTTGAAAGTTATATCAAACGGAGCTTAACTCTTGGAGCTTGCGTTAAATGAGAAAATGAGATGATATTGTTGTTGGTGCAGTGGTGCTACTTTTGCATAATTGTGTTGATACCTTTGGGTACTAGTTTGTGATTTTTTTTCCTTTTTCTTTTTTAATCGATAGCACTTTTGAGTTTTGATAGACTTTTGTTTTTCTTATACTTAAATTTGAAAGTTAATGTTGGATTGATGTTGAAATTTTAGTTTTCTATTTATATTAATTAAATTTAGAATCGAGCATTTTATGTGAAATTTTAAGTTATTGTTATAAACTTACATATTGAATATTTGTGGCTTTAAATATGAGAACCGTAAAATATCTGTTCCGTACCATTGCATGTTTAGTAAGCATCAAAACCCTCACTGGGCTGATTTTCTTAAAAAAAATTAAAACTCATAACATGCTGCGGGTGAATTTAATAATTTAAATTTCATGCCATGATTAAGAACTCAGAAAGAGCTCTCATTGGTGCAACAATATGTCGTGCACAATTATAGGATAGTAGGGCATGTCAATTATAATTTCAGCATATGGATGACATTTAGTACATGTTATATTTTGGAGTAAGACTTATTCGACATGTCTTTTATAAATTCATCATATGGAGAATATGTTGTTCGTACTTTCAACACATAGATGATATTTCATACATGTTTTAGAGCACAACTCGTGTGAGTTGTTATTTATAATTTAAATTTTATATGTAATTTTAAAATTATACAAGCTTATAAATAATAGTGTAACTATTTTAACTTAAATTATTGATATAAATTTGTATACCTTTGTGCATCTAAGTCGAAGTCTAGTGCGTAAAATATGAAATTGAATAAATTAGTAAATAAATAGGCTCCTAACATTCACAGAGAGACTTAGACTATTAAGCCTCAAAGATGAAGCAAAACGAATGTTTAAATGACTTAGAGGTTGTTTGTTAAATATCTAAAGTCTGAAATTTTATTAATTTCAGACCTTTTTTAAAATTTACTTGTTTGTTTTTTGAAACTTATGTCTGATTTTCAGACATTTACATCTGAATAGAAAAAGTAAACTTTTGTGACTTTTATCTGAATGAGAAAATGTCTGAATGACAAGTAAATATTATATTAAAAATATCTGCAAAAAATAACTTATTTCCTAAACTATAAAATCTAATCATCTTTTTTTGTTTTAATTTACAAGGATATAAATGTCAAATAACTAAGTTTAAGATGTTTTTTATTGTAAAAACAAACAAGATGTCACTTATATTCAGATATTAAAAAAAGAAAAATAAACGTGTCATTTAGATTTTCGTATTCGATCTATTCGAACTTTAGAAAAATTGAATTTAGATTTCGAACGAAAAAACAAACGATCATGGCAAAAATATTGATAATTATGATGATTATGATGATTATTATTTAATATAGTCATATTTAATTACATGCAAATTAAATCCCAAGATATATATACTATTACTTTCACATTTTCTTTTAGGAGGCCTTTGGACGCCCCTCAAAATTCTTTTTAAAATCCTTTTTTTAATTGAAATTGCTTAAACAACCTAACATAAATAAATTCATTTATTGTTTCAATGGAAATTCAATTAAAGACTTGGATAAATTATTCTTTTAACAAACTTTTTGCATCAACCCCATTTCATTATTTATATTCATATTTTAAAATTTAATTGTAAAATATTTTTATTTTGAGAAAATTACAAGAGCTTACAATTATGAATATAGAGATTATATAATAAGAAGAAAAAATTTAAGATAAATCTAATATTTTAGAATGTGTATGAAATTAAAAAAATTTTTTTTTGGGATAAAATTAATAAGCAGATAGTTAATTTAATAGGATTGGCCCAGACTCATTAAGCTTTCGACCCATCTCTCCACATTAGGGTTTGACAAGGACTTAAAAAAAAAAAAATCAGGCCAGGTCCGACTCTCTAACTTAAAAAAAATAAAAATAGAAAAAGAAAACTTAGATTCCTACTTTATAGATCAATAATAATTAAAAAAACTAAAATTATAATATTAAATTCTCTGTTAAGCATTAATTAACTAAGATGTTGCTTAGATAAGATATTTCAGTATTAAAAAAAAGGATCTCTAAGCTTATATTGTAAATTCATTTTATTTATTTATTATTCTATTTTGAAATATTTATTTATTTTAGTTTATTGTTAATTATTAACTCATTTTAAGTTTATAATAATTAAAAAATTTAAAAAAATAATGAAAGCCCACGTCCATACTAAACCCGTAATGAGCCTGACCTTTATGCCTTCTTTAGAATGTGTTTAGATCTGGGCTTAAAAAAGCGCGACCGCGAATTTTGCCATTCGTTACCAATTGATTGAGGGTACCTTAAGAAATAACATTCACAGGCTGTTGAAAGCTCCACTCGGTGGGAGCTTAAAATTGGGCGGGAGTCCGTATTGAAAAGCCCATGGCCCGTTTCTCCAGTAAAGTGAAAGGGGTAATTATGTCATTAAATCCTTCTAAAAACATAAAGAAAGAAAAAGCGCGGGAAAATGCCCTATCTCTCCACCCAGTGAGGCGGCAACAGTCTTGAGTATCATCAGATCACAAAAGGGTTTTCTGAAAACGCATTTTCTGAAATCAGAAACCAAGCCCCGAAATTACAACAATGGACAGGCGAAGATGGGATCGTAAAGACGGGAGACGCACGAAGAAGCAGAAGCTAATACGCAGCGCCGAAGAGGAGCTAGAGGCGAAGCTTGGCTATGATCTATTCTCCGAAGGCGACAAACGACTTGGCTGGCTTCTCACTTTCGCTTCGGTAACTCAATTTCTCATTTTCCTTAATATATTGGATTTATTTTTATTTTTTTATTTTTTATTTGTAAATATATGGTATAACGTATAAGAAATCTCAATAAATGCGTTCGGTTGGGCTCTTAAAATATTAGCTCCTCATTTCACTCAATTTCATTTTCGTTTTCGATCGAACTCATTTAATTATTCATTGGCGTGTCAATTATGATCTGTTAGATGTAGAAATGTGTAAGGGATTGGAAATCTGAACTTCATGGTATGTTTTATATAATATGTCAAAATATTATTTGCTTGCGAATGAAGTCAAGTGCCATTATTTCCAATTGTTAATTTTGGATTATGTTTTGCAGTCTTCTTTGGAGGATGAAGACACCCGCAAAGCCTATAGTTGCATTGATCTTTATTTTGTTTCTCAGGTGAACTCTTATTGTTACACTGGAAAGGAACAATTGCTTGATGAAACTTATTGAAATTTTCTATTCAGTCTTTAATAGACATGGAATCATTTAAATAAATTATTTAATTATTGCAGGATGGTTCAACTTTCAAGTCAAAGTACAAGTTCCGTCCTTATTTTTATGCAGCCACAAAGGTCTAGTCATGTATTTATATGTTTTTATTTTGACTGGCTCCAGTTTCAAAAATGGTACTGATAAGTCCATAAATGATCTAATGATTACAGGAAAAAATGGAAATGGATGTTGAGGCATATTTGAGGAGACGATATGAAAGCCAGATTGCTGATATTGAAATCTTGGAGAAAGAGGACCTTGATCTGGTGAGTGACTTTATGTTAAACAATTCAACTTCGCAAGCTTTATCCCTCTGCCATTGTTTGAAGTCTCAGCATGGTGCACCTTGGTTTTAGAATGTTTGTACTTTGGGGTTGGGTGGGAAGGAGAGGGGGTCTTTGGCTTCTCGGTATTAGTTGTGAAGCTTCAATATGCCACAGCTAGGTTTTCAAACTTTCTGAGGCTTTCTAGTCGTGAATTCTCTATTTTTCTTTTCTAACTTCAGCATTGACCCTAATGAACATATTGTTCTTTTTGCTCTTTTCTTTTAGGAAAAGACTGAATATACTATAATGTTTGTTCTAAAATAGTCCTTTCCAATTGTCTTTTTCATTTTGGGTTTGTCTAGATTGTTTAATCAAGTGTCATTGCATTCACTGGAATAATATGTTTTCTCATGCTTTATACATGAGCTGCTTTGAATGAATGTGTCTGATTGTTTTGCTTGTTCATGGACAGAAAAATCATTTATCTGGTTTGCACAAATCCTACCTGAAAATATCTTTTGATACTGTTCAACAATTAATGGATGTCAAGAAGGATCTACTGCACGTTGTTGAAAGAAACCAGGCAAAGTTTGATGCTGCAGAAGCATATGAGTCCATATTGACAGGAAAACGGTAAAGCTTTGTAGTCCAGTTTTGTGTATGGTTTGCACAAACAGTATGTCATCTGGAAACATTTTCCCCCCCTTTTAGTTATTTAGCATAGCATTGACTGTTGGCATCTCATTTCAAATGGTAATCGCTTCTACAGTTCTGAGTCGATTTTTGATGTTTTGAATTACAGAGAACAAAGACCTCAAGACTTTTTAGATTGCATTGTTGATCTCCGGGAGTATGACGTTCCTTACCATATCCGCTTTGCCATTGACAATGGTAACTTCTCAATTTTTCCAGTGGGTTTTGTTGTTATAATGTTGTTACTGTTGAAGTCAAGCATAAACTTGCATTCTTTTTTGACGCAAAGAATTTATGCATTTTAGATGTGCGCTGCGGGCAATGGTATGATGTTAGTATATCTAGTACTGGTCCTCTGCTTGAGAAGAGGGTTGATCTTCTGCAACGTGCTGAAGTTCATGTTTGTGCTTTTGATATTGAGACCACAAAGCTTCCTTTGAAATTTCCGGATGCAGATTATGATATAATAATGATGATATCGTACATGCTTGATGGACAAGGTTACTTGATCATTAACAGAGAGGTACATGTATTTTACCTTTTTCAAGAATAGCACTCTGGTTTTCTCTGTTCTTAGTACTTTTTTGGGCCTGCTTTATCCTGCCATTGCATTGCGTTGGTTGAGCACTTCCAATAAGTGAAAAAGATCTATGTATTTGTTATGTTTCATGGATTTCTTTTGTTGAATGTTTCCAGTTACAGGTTCCACTTGTTGGAGATAGATGTGATTTAGTTGCTTTAGAATTGCCAATTAGTGAACTAGAATTATCTGGTCTTAGTGAGAACAAGGGGAGAGTCGACTAGCTAGAAGACAATTTTAACGGTGAAAGAACTGGGCCTGAGGATGGGATGGTTTGCACAGAAAAGACTTCTAACCAAAGTTTTAGACTGCTCTTTTACTTCGCAAAATTCCTTCATTTTTTTAAGGAAATAAATTGATTCATAATAATTGATGGAAGGCAGTACTTTTGAGTCAGACTTTCTCCCATCTTTCTGAAGCAGTAATTTGTGATTAATGTTTTTGTTTGGCAAATCTGCAAGTCTTGGAATTAAGTACTGTGACAAGATCGTGTTAGCAGACTTCATTCTCTCCTATGGCATTTTGTGTTCTTGCATTACTCTTATTTGTAACTGCAATTTGTGTATTGATAGATTTATTTACCCATTAACTTAAGTTGTCGCTGACTTATCCCTAATTCAATTATGTTCAGTGTGTGGGGGAGGATATAGAGGATTTAGAGTATACTCCGAAACCTGAATTTGAAGGGTATTTCAAAGTGACAAATGTGAACAATGAGGTAATTTAAGATTCTTCAATTTTGTTTCATGTAGTATTTTCAGGATGCCAAGGCACATGCTTTCTCACATCATATGATCTGATGTTCCTTGCAGATAGAACTTCTTAGAATGTGGTTTGCCCACATGCAAGAGGTGAAGCCCGGTATTTATGTTACTTATAATGGTGATTACTTTGACTGGCCATTCCTGGAAACTAGAGCAGCACATCATGGGTTTAAAATGAGTGAAGTATGTAGCCTATCCTTATTACTCATGTTTGCTTGAACAATGTAATGACACTGACTATTTGCTTATTTTCATTATTGAAACTGGAAGCAGTTTATATGTCTGCATGTGTTTGTTCTTTGTCTCAGTTTATGGCTTTCTTACTTGACAGTGTATCTCATTTTATGCTTTTTAATTAAATAGGTCTACAAACAGTTACACAGAATTTCTCCTGAGTTAACATAAAACAAGCTTGAAATGCCCATGATTGTTATGATTTTACCCACCAGTTGACTAACCCTGTTTGGTATTTGATGCACTGGTATCCATATATGAAAGTTAATTTCTCATTTAGTTAAACTTTTCTTGCTATAAAATAGTTTCAAAGTTATTATCCATTTTATGCATTAAATTGTTCTCAATAACTAGTTACTTATGATACATGATGTAATATAATATGCCACATTGATGGTGAATAGTTCAAAGTTTAAGAAAATCCTGGTCTTCCAACTAAAGCTTTAGGAACTTCTTTCTTTTTTGTTTGGTTGCTGGACACACAGGCAATAAACTTCCAACTTCTGGGCTATGGTGTTCGTTTTCATCTGTGTTTATAGCTTATTAAGAAAAAGAAAAATCTAGCTCTTTATAACCCTGGATGATTTTCTGCAATTGACAATCTTGATTTTGAGATTCACTTTTTTAATTTTACTAGTACTGAAGGTGTTTGGATATTAATCTTGGCTTCTTGTTATTGGAAGCATTCTCATTTGGTGCCAGTTAAGAATTTATTCATTTTTTAGTTGATATTACATATTTAACTTTTGTTGCTCAAATATTCTTTCCTCCTTCATTTTGTTCTTTCAGGAACTAGGTTTTCAATGTGACAAAAACCAGGGTGAATGTCGTGCAAAATTTGCTTGTCATCTGGACTGTTTTGCATGGGTCAAACGTGATAGTTATCTGCCTCAGGGGAGCCAAGGCCTCAAGGTAATAACCATTAATTTGGGTTCATTTTTAGTGTTGAGTTTGTGTTTATTGGAAATCACTGTTATAAATTCTTTGGTTTTCCATGAGTGAGCTTGCAACTGTTTTACATGTTTACCTTTGAGTATTGGCTTTCATTTTTCCCATTGTCTTGGAATCTTTTACTTTCATTTTCTGAGGGTCAAGGCTTTTGAAGGATTTAATAGCAATTGATATAAACACTCATTTTTTTTAAGGCTACGCTTGTTTTATTATGAATGCAAGTAACTTGAGCCTTTTTTTTTAATTATTATTATTTTTTTTATGGAAAAGTTGACATGATACTTTCTTTTGATTATATGTAAGGCTGTTACAAAGGCAAAGTTGGGTTATGATCCCTTGGAGGTGAATCCAGAGGATATGGTTCGCTTTGCAAAGGAAAAACCTCAGGTACATGGCATCTAAAATGACCTACTTGATGTTTACCTATTTCTTTCTACTTGTCATAAGTAGCAGACACAAATGTAGATCTTAGAGAATGTCTTTAAACTTGCAGTGCTAAATTCATGTATATTTCCCTTTTCTCCTGGGAGCTGCCATCACCCTCCTCCATTTTGTTTTTCATTTTTTTGTTGTTGGTTGGGGGTGGGGTGGAGTGGAGTGGTTTGTGATGGTGGTGGTTGTATTTCCTGTCTGCACTTTTGTCAAGCAAAAAAGTTCTAAGTAATTTATTGGTTTTGGAAATTTCTAATGTTCAACGTTGCTATGTTAGGGAGGCTGTTCTTGAAGGCATTAGTATTTTGCCTACTTTTCAGGCTTTCTGAAGGAGGCTGTGCCTGGAGACATTTTTATGTGCTTACTCTCTAGGCTATAAAAAGCATTGAGGAATCATCAATGCCAAAATTCTAAGCTTACATAAAAGCTTAGAATGTAATAGTATTTAAACTCTAATGAGCCCCTTCAGGTTGAAGGATTTAAACCAATTGACATTTCGCATGCACCTGAAGACACAATGTCACAAATGGATCCACATCATATCAATAACTCTGCCATATCTTAATGAATCGACTGAAGGATTCCAATATAAGTTCTTTTGCTCATCTTGCTATCATAATATGTTGAAGCACCAGTATATTCATAATTTTAAACTTATGGGAAGGACATAATATTACTATTTGAATTCTAACCATGAAAAATTGATGATTTATTCCTGTCAATATGAAGCATCACCATTAGATTAAATCTTAGTTTTTTTTTTTACAATTGTCTATTGTTGTATTCTGTATGTGAAAACATTTCTGATTCTGTTTTTATTTTGTTGACAGATGATGGCCTCCTATTCTGTTTCTGATGCTGTAGCAACTTATTACTTGTATATAACCTATGTTCATCCCTTCATTTTCTCTCTTGCAACTATAATTCCCATGTCTCCAGATGAGGTTTTGCGCAAAGGTAGTGGGACCCTTTGTGAAATGCTTCTTATGGTCCAGGTGTGTTATTGTGCTCAATTACACTGGAGCTTTTGGGAAACTTGCTTCCATTTGTGGGTTACTTCAATTTTGCATTTGCTACAGGCATACAAGGCAAATGTCATCTGCCCTAACAAACATCAATCTGATCCAGAGAAGTTCTACAGGAATCACCTTCTTGAAAGTGAAACATATATAGGTGGTCATGTGGAATGCCTTGAAAGTGGTGTTTTTAGATCAGATCTTCCAACTAGCTTTAAGCTTGATCCGTCTGCCTTTGAGGCAAGTCATCTCCATCGGTCTTATTTCTTTGTCTAAATATTTCATTCCGTCTGTCTTATGAACCATTCTCAGAGCTGGACAGTTGGTGCAATAGTTAATGTGGCCTGATATTATGTCTTGGATGAATTGACCTATTAAAAGTTGAAATTTTCTCTTTTTGTTATGGAATTTAATGGGTCACACAGTTTATCAAGAAGATTTATTCTGTTTCAATCAGTTTATTTTGACATCGACCAACATATAAGAAGCAAAATTGGTCATTTCCTGAGAATTTGTTCTTTATAATGTGATGAACCCGTCCATCAGATAAAATGTCAAGTGACGGAAAGTAAAAGTTTCTTTCTTTGATTAAGATTAATTATTTATTGATCAAAATACTTAATTTTCTTTCATAAACTCTGATGTTAGATTGGAAACCAAGTGGAGGGCTTCTTTCATTACAACCTCAATATTCCATATAACTTGGTCAGATTCTAGAGTATTCTGAACTAAATTTAGTACAGGCAAAACAGATTGCTGGAATGATAGCTCAATAGGCTCAATTTATGAGCTCTTCTATTGATTTGAGTTACTTAGGTTGATTACCCCATATCTTCAAGTATCTTAAAATATTTTCATTTGTATGAAAAGTAACACAGGGATGCATCAAAAAGCATTAGCCTGTGCGGACCTTGCCTATTCATTAAGTTCAAGGCAATGCTTTGTCACTGTCAAAGAGAACATTATGCATGCAGTGTGGAAATTTCATCAATTCTCTTCGTATGGCATAATTGACTTGTTTCAGCTTATAAATATATTTGACAATAGGGATAAATCTTAATTCTGGAAAGGAGTTGTCTTCCTTAGAAAATTAATTTTACTGTCTGAAGCTATTCATTTAATATCACTTTCTGATAGAAATACAAGTTCAGATTTATGAGATAAAATTGTGATTTTAGAGATTTTTAAGGTCAAAACTGAAAGCATCAGATTGTGTTTAAAGTTATTGCCCAACTGTTGGCGTGCATGTAACACATAAGACCAATGAATGGGACATAATGAATACCAACCACATTTTTACCAACTGTATTTCTGTTAGCATTTAGTCACATGAAGTTTTAGAAGTGAAAGGTCAAAATTCATGAAGAAACTTAAAATTTGTAATGTGATTCATCATTTGCGAAGCAACCACAATAACGTTATCATTTGTTTCAAAAGGTAACTTTCCATCTCTTGTAGGTCGAAAGATCTTGAGATATATTTTGGTGTTAGTTTCTCATATTTGAAATGATGCCTTACATCTTACATTTATTTTACTGTTATTCAGGTGTGTTACGTCCAGTTTTGGATCTATTGCATTGTTACTGAAATACGAATCATTTCATGTCGACTTTTTTATTTTGTCAATGTATTTGACCGACTTTTGAGTACTTTTAATGTCCAGCAATTAATCAACAACCTTGATCGAGATTTGCAATATGCTATAAAAGTAGAGGGTAAGATGGACCTGGAATCAGTCTCCAACTACGATGAAGTGAAGAATGCTATCATGGAAAAGGTGCTGGTATTCAGTCAAGTCAATAAATTGTTACCATTATCTCAAGGAAGTACTGTCAAATATATATATATATATATGCATCCATTATATGACTTGTTTCTGTATATTAAATGTTAATTTTCTTGATTGTTTGCATTGTGAAGGTAAAGAAACATATTTTAACTATGATTCTGTTTTTGTGGTCTCGTATTTATGGGTGACTTAAGCCATAGGGTGTTTTCTACGAGGATCTTCATGATCTGTCAGGCAAATTTTTTTACTTTTATGTTTCCAGACATTCTGCAAATACTTCTGTTTGATGGTTTTCAAACATTCTTCAGAGCTTGCATTAGTTGCTTGGTATTTTTGATATGCTATTTAATTATTTATTTACCTGGATTTTAATACTGAAGTATGAACATTCTGTGACATTTGTTGGAAATAATAGTTCTTTTTGTAATAAAAAATAATATGTGTGCAGCTTCTGAGGTTGCAAGAAGAACCTATACGTGAAGAATGCCCCCTCATTTATCATCTGGATGTGGCTGCAATGTACCCAAACATTATTTTGACGAACCGGCTCCAGGTATGCTGTTTCTTCACTTTCTCTTAGTGCTTTTGGTGCACTGAAAATCATAATTTCTACTTTTCCAGAGATCTATTATTTTCTCTATGATTTATGGTTGCAACTCACTTTTACCATGATAACTTTTTTCTTCATTCAAGTGTAGCTCACAGTTTCTAAAGCAATAATCAATTTCTTACCCTTTCATGAAGTAATTTTTCAATTTATATTTACTGACATTTCTTGCTTAATTCCAGCCACCATCAATAGTCACAGATGAGGTCTGCACTGCATGTGATTTTAACCGTCCAGGCAAAACTTGTCTTCGAAAGCTTGAATGGGTTTGGCGCGGAGAGATATTTATGGCAAAAAGAAGGTTTGTTTATTTCCTTAAGAAACTCTCTCTGGCTCGCTTTTATTGAAGCAAGAATCTAATTAAGAATAGTGCATTCAAATCTATTGCAAAATCTCAGTGATTATTATCATCTGAAGAAGCAAATTGAATCTGAGTTTGTTGATGGCACCAACGGTCATTTGTCAAAATCCTTCCTTGATCTGCCTAAGATGGAGCAACAATCAAGACTAAAAGATCGGCTAAAGTACTGTCAGAAGGTATGTTATATCTGCTATTGAATCTTTGCCTAATTGATACTTTTAATACTAAAGTTTTCCTTCTGTAGGCATATAGCGAGTGCTTGACAAGCGGTAACTGAACTTAGAAGCAGGGATCTGCATCGTGAAAACTCATTTTATGTGGACACTGTTGGTGAGAAGTTTAAATTTAGGTAATAGTATATTTTACGAGCTAAATTTTCTTTTTTCCCTGAACCCCAAAGTAAAGCTAGCAAATGAAGTCTACCCCATAAACAGTTAACACCTTACCCAGCTAAGCTTTTAAAATGCTGCTTTTTTTGGGGGGAAATTTGTCAGGTCAGAATATACTGTTAGTCTTGGCATTGAGTTTAAGGATCTGCCCAGCCTCTTTTTTTTGCCCCCTCTCTGTTTTTAATAAAGCTGTTCTTGTGGATGGGTAGTTCACTTTTTGTCAATCTCCTCGTTTAGCAGGGGGAAGAAAAGAATAGTTAAGCATTTATTCCTTTTTAAAATGATTGGTTTTATAATGATGTTTTCTGATCTTAACTGCAGACAATGTATGCTTGTTTAAAATGCCAACCTGGATATTAATTTAATGAGAATTGACAGGGGAATTTTGATTATTTTATTTTTAGTTTCTTTCTATTCTAAATGAATAATCTTCCTTTTTGCCTGGTTCAAGCTTCCGCGATAGAAGGTATGAATACAAAGGACTAAATAAGGTTTGGAAGGGGAAGTTATCAGAAGCAAAGGCAAGTGGAAATTCCATTAAGATCCAGGAAGCACAAGTATGACAGCACTTTTTTTTTTTTTTTTGAATACATGCCAGTATTTCAGAATTATTTTTCTATATCTTTTTGGTTTTGCCTCTGAAATGTGCAGGATATGGTAGTGCTATATGATTCCTTACAACTTGCCCACAAGTGTATCCTTAATTCCTTCTATGGATATGTTATGCATAGTGAGTTGGTGACCCTCATTTGGTTCTGAAACCTTAAATTATGATGGTTCTGTTGTTTGCTTAGCAGTTAGTAGTATGTTCAAACTGGTCTTTTTACATGTTCTTTAACAGGGGTGCTAGATGGTACTCTATGGAAATGGCTGGTGTAGTTACATATACTGGCGCAAAAATCATTCAAAATGCTCGCTTGCTCATTGAAAAGATTGGAAAACCTCTTGAGCTAGATACAGATGGGATCTGGTGCGTGCTCCCTGGATCCTTTCCAGAGAACTTTACCTTCAAAACAAAGTAAGCTTTGCTCTTTGCTATCTACATATTGATTATGTTCACTACTGAACTGTGTATGTTAATGCAGTCATTTGTTTTATTATATGATATATTTATGGGCATTACTTCCAAGATATTCTGTTCTGGTTATGGCCTACTTTTCTTACAGTATCTGAATAAATCAACCATTATTTGTGACTATCTGTATCAGAGACTTGAAGAAGAAGCTGACTATTTCATATCCATGTGTGTGCTTAATGTTGATGTTGCAGAAACAACACAAATGATCAATATCAGGTAAGCTTGGACCTTCTCTTATATCTCTATATATAATTTATTTACTGGATTTATTTTGAACCATTTTGATGCTGAAATTTTAAAATTCTGAGAAGACTTTGCACTGCAGTGCTGAGTTTTAACCCATTAATTTTGAACAGACACTTGTAGATCCTGTCAGTAAAACTTATGAAACTCATAGTGAATGCTCAATTGAATTTGAAGTGGATGGACCATACAAGGTACAATAAATTGTTGATTTTAACTTTTGGCTTGCTTTTCGTGCTGTTCAGATTCATTGATTATTATGTCATGCAGGCAATGATCCTTCCTGCTTCTAAGGAAGAGGGAATTTTGATCAAGAAGCGATATGCTGTTTTTAATGATGATGGAACCCTTGCTGAACTAAAAGGTTTTGAAATTAAGCGCAGAGGTGAGCTGAAGCTCATTAAAGTTTTCCAGGTATCTCTTTCAGTCTAACATTCCATGTGTGGTAATATGTAGATGTTTTCTTGATTGTTTGAGTTGTTATGTGGTACATCAAATATTTCATATGACTGCAGGCTGAACTTTTCAATAAGTTTCTCCACGGGTCAAGCATAGAGGAGTGCTACTTAGCTGTTGCTGCTGTGGCAAATCGTTGGCTTGATCTTCTTGATGTATGTGAAGCATACAATTGCGTTTCATCATCAGAATCTCTTTCTTTGAAGTATTGCATTGATGTTCCTTAAGGATTTTTCTTATTTTCACTGTTTCCATACTTTCCTTTTTAGTTAATAATGTTGATGGTTACATGGTTGATTGAAGAATTAAAAATGGGGATGATGGAGCTATCTTTTTTTTTTTTTTTTTTTTTTTTTCAAACTTTCAGAATCAGGGAAAGGATATTGCAGATAGTGAGCTGATTGATTACATATCAGAGTCAAGCACAATGAGCAAATCCTTGGCAGACTACGGTGAACAGAAGTCGTGTGCAGTGACAACTGCAAGACGTCTCTCTGATTTTCTTGGTGATACAATGGTTAAAGATAAAGGACTGCGCTGTCAATATATAGTTGCATGCGAACCACAGGTATGTCCTCCCTTTTTGCTGAGGGAATTCATGAATCATGAACATGTTCATACTTGGAATGTGTACCAGTCTTTCAAGTCATAGTCAATGTGAGATCGAGTTAATAAAATGAAAGGAAGCAAATTAATAGAATAAATTTTATACAAAATGATATTAAAGAAATAAAAGACAATGGTGCATAAATTAGCCTTTCAGTTGAAAAATGTCAACTTCTAAAAATTTTTTCACTGAACTGGTCACAATCTTAATTTTGGTTTAAAGTATTTTAGATATTGATTATGTTCCTTGACAACTCTTGACATAAGAATTGTCTGTAGTTGCTATGTCCATAGTCGTAGTACTTGCGCAGACTGTAGGTTTTGTTTTATGCGCCATACAGTGGAGCTACCTGGCGATGATGCAGTTGGCAATGTTAAATTGGCGTATCTTTGTGAATAATTTGGTGGTCAAATATGAATAACTTGTGAATAAGTGTAGTGCCTTCTATTTCCTTTCTCTGATCCCCATGAACTTCAGGCACTGTCAGCCACTTTGTCAAGAATCGCTGCCCTTGTTTCATCAGAATCATGATTAAAGTGCAACCAATTCCCTTTCCGAAGGCGTTAGATTTATCGTCAATTCATTTACCACCATAACAGTTAGTGTATTGTTCTACTTTCCAAGTTAAAACTAAGTTGCTGTTGCCGCCCCACCTGCTCTTGTTTTTCTATCATATTCTTAGCCACCTTGCCTTTATCCTCTCAAGGTCAACCAGTTGATTGAGGAAGCTCTTCTGTTTATCAATGATCAAAGCAAATAGGTGCTTTCAGAATTAATTTTTCCCACCATTCAAGGGAAAAAAAAAAGAATTAATTTTCCCAAAATATTTTTCCTGGGAATTTTTACATAGATTTTATTTTTATTTCCAATGAGGAAGGAGTACAAGTTTAATTGGAAAAAAAAAAAGGCAAAACACATGCCAATTCTTATGCCTTATATCATAAGTATGGGCCATGTTGTAGTGAAATTGCTTTGCATTCTTGTTACAATAGTTGATGATGTCCTTTGAAATTGTTGATGTTTCATCATTACCAAATCCACCACCTTCCTAGTTGAACCAGAAAGTTGCCATGCCTTTGTTTCAAATGTCATTTTGCTTGATTTTCTTTCATTTGGGGCTAACTACTAGTATTTGTCCCAAGTTCCCCAAAGCTGTGTTTTTAGAGGTAAGAGACTCCCTTTTCCTTATTCTTTTTTTTTTTTAACTTTTTGTTTTTCCAGTTAAGGATCAGCTGGTTTTCAGATATAATGCCAGTCAGAAATTATGAGGAGAAAGTAGTGTCATGTATATTCAATTAGTACAGGGATCCCTTTTAAATAGGGCAATTATAACAGAAAAGGAAACTAATTAAAGCTAATATTTGACAGATATCATCTAAATTTACATAGGAAACGAATCCTAGAATATCTCTAGGATTGAGGCTGAAATTAAGGCCTAATTTCCAGCAATTTCCAACACTCCCCTCGTGGTTTGAAGATATCCTCATGGCCAGCTTGCTAGTCAACTTATCAAATTGCTTCTTGTGCAATCCGCTTTGTTAATACATCATTAGCTTGTTCATTTGTTGGAAGATATGTCATACATATTATTCCATTGAGTTCTCCTTGATGAAGTGTTTATCCATACATATGTTTTGTTCGATCGAAGGATTTGGATTATGAGCTATAGAAATAGCGACTTTGTTGTCTGATAGACTTTCATGGAGTTGAGGAAGCAAATTTCAGTTCTTGAGAATTCTTTTATCCACATAACCTCATGATTCCATGGGCATGACTCTGAATTCGCCTTCTTAGCTACCACATTTGTTTTACTCATGTAACTAGGTTCCCACCAACAAAGGATAACCGGATGTTGATCTCTGTCGGTGACACTTCCCGCCCGGTCTGCGTCTGTAGACTTGACGAAGATGTCCGTGTTTTTGAGCGATGGGCCTCTCCTGGGTTCCTTTTAGATATCTTAAGATCCATGTGCCTGAAAATGCTCACTTTTGGTGAGTGCATAAAGCCCGACTTACCATCTTGCAACGCGATATCGGTCGCGTATGAGACAAAGATCAACTTCCCTACGAGTTTTTGATATTGTTCCATCCTTTTCTTTGACCTTAGCGGGTTGTAACTTGATTAGGATCAATTGGGGTCTCTACCATCTGACGAAAGCAAACTGTTTCTCGAGAAGATCGAGAATATATTTCCTCGATTCACAAATATACCTTCCTTGGATCTTGCAATTCCATTCGAAATACTTAAGGACTCCTAGATCCTTAATTTGAAACTCCTCTGCAAGTCTCTTCTTGAGGGCTGCTAATTCTGTTTCATCATCACCAGTTAAAATGATATCATCAACATAAACAATCAAAATTGAAACTTTACCATCTTTTGAGTGTTTATAAAATATTATATGATCTGGCTCTGCGAAAGCCATAAGCGATAAGCCTTTCCAAGCGTTGAGCCATGCTCTTGGTATTGTTTGAGACCATATAATGCCTTTTTAATCTGCATACTTTATCACTTCCAAGTCTCTCCTCGAATCACGGTGGTAGGCTCATGAACACTTCCTCTTTAAGATCACCGTTGAAATGCATTTTTAACGTCAAGTTGGTGCAAGGCCAATCGAATTCACGAAGAGATAACAAAATTCTGATAAATTTATTTTAAGCAGAGCAAAAGTCTCGCGATAGTCGATCCATAAGTCCAGTGAAGCCTTTAGCCACCAGTCTCGCCTTATACCTCTCAACTCTTCCATTAGCATTACATTTTATCGTAAACACCCACTTACACCCAACTATTTTCTTGTCTCTGGGTGGATCAACTATCTCCCAAGTACCACTTCTCCTTAGGGCATTCATCTCCTCCATGCAATTTCCAATTCGGGTCATCCAGTGCTTCCTGTACATTTCTTGGAACAAACAAGTGTGAAATCCTAGATGTGAAAGCTTTATGGTTTTTTGACAGTCTTTGATAGGAAAGGTAATTTGCAATAGGATGTTTGGTGCAATTTCGAACACCTTTCCTAATAGCTATAGGGACATCAAGATCAGGAATAATTGGTGAATCATTGGAAACAATAGACGGAATCAAAGCTGGAGTTGGGATTTGATTACCTGAAATTTCGATGCCGGAACTCGGTTTTTCAAATTGGGCTTGTGTAGGATTGACCTTTAAGTCTTTACTTCTCAGATGAAATCTTTTCCTAGTATAAACACAGGCTCAATTTTGATCATGCTGATCTGTTTGTAGTACTTCTCCACAGATGAGAATCTCTGTCTTAAAGAACCTTACAGAAACTGTTTGAAAAGTTTGGTTCTTGAATAGGACAAATAACTTTTGGAAGTGGGATAGAAATGTCCCAAAATTGTCTTCTACTCCATTTGTCTCCCACGAAGAGAATTTTGAGTGAAATAAGGAGTTTTTTCCAAAAAAGACACATCAAAAATCACATGGAATTATTTTGTTGGAGGGTCAAAACACTTATACCCCTTTTTGTTAGATGAAAAGCCCAAAAATACACATTTTATAGCACGTAGTTCAAGTTTTGAACGAAATTGAGGTGGAACATGAACATGTAGCAGACATCCAAAAACTTTGTGTAAATCGAGAAAACAACCTTGTTGTTGGAAAAAATTCTTTTAGGCTATCAAGGGGTGTTTTGTATTTTAACACCTTGGTAGGCATCTGTTTATCAAATAAGATCTTTGTTAAAAGCTGCTTCACCCCAAAGACTTAGGAATATGCATGTGAAACATTATGGCACGTCTTCAAGTAAATGTTTATTTTTCCGTTACTGCAATGCCATTTTGTTGAGGGTATCCGACATGTAGATTGATGAAAATGCCTTTATCATTTAAAAACTCACCCAAGTGCTAATTGAAATACTCCGTTCCATTGTCAGAATGTAAAATACCAATTCTCGTTTGAAATTGACTTTCAATCATAGTGTAAAAAGTTTCAAATAAATATTTTACGTCAGATTTTTTATTCATAAGATAAATCCAATATAAGCAGTATGGTCATCAATAAAAGTAACAAACCATTTTTACGAGAAAGGTCTTGACATGAAGGGCCCCAAACATCACTATGAATCAAATAAAAAGGTTTGGAGGCCTGGTACTGTTTTGGCTGATAAGTAGAACGATGAAGTTTTGCAAAAAAACAGCATTCACAATAAATGGAAGAGCAATCAATCCCTTTAAATAATTCTGGAAATAAGTGTTTCAAATAAAGAAAACTAGGATGTCCTAGTCTATAGTGCCATAGCATTATTTTTTCTCGAACAGAAATTGAACTAGTACTAATAAAGCTCTGAGCTTTTTTATTACTAATAGGTACTTCATCAAAGTAGTAAAGACCTTCAATCATCCTAGCACGTCCAATCATCATCCCCGATTCGGTCCCGAAATTCACAATGTGATTGAAAGAAGGTATCGACAATTAGCATCTCTAGATAATTTGCTATGAGACAAAAGATTGCAGGCTAAGTTAGGGCATGAAGAGCTGAGATTAATTTTCTCGGTTAGTTTGATAAGTCCTTTTCCGCAATGGGTGAAAAACTCCCATCGGCAATTCTAATTTTTGATTTCCGAACAAGGAGAATAGGTATTAAATAAATGAAAAAACTAGTCATGTGATCGGAGGCTCCGAATCATGATCCATGGAGCAGTTAAACAAGAAAGGGCTATAAGTTTACTGTTTGAGCCAAAGAAACATTAGGAATACCAGACGAGAAGTTGGATTTTATCGACGAGTTGATCAATCTGCTCTTTGTTGAAGTGGCGAGTTGGCTTCGTTGGCGGAAGGAATCGATTCTTCTCTCCTTGCTTGCTGTTTTCCAGTTTTCAGGTTTGCCATGAAGTTTCCAGCATTTCGCGTGTATGGCGAGGCTTGTGGCAATGATCGCACCGGGCACTGTGACTTATCATCGGACTGCGCTGATAATTTGCGATCTTGTAGGCTGCTGCGCCGATGGTGAATTCTCAATTGACTCACGGTACTCCTTTTCACGAGCATTACACTCCTTGACTTTCTTCTCTTGACTTGTGAAGACTTAGCCAATGGGTGGTAGAGGAGGTCTGATAATCCTTCCTCGTGCTTCATCAAACTCAACATTGAGGCGGCAAGAAACTTGCCATCTGTTGTCTTCCGCAGTTTTCTTATGGTGGTTGCGATCGTCAGCAGTTTCCATTCATACGTGTTGAAGAGGTCAAGATCTTGCCCAACCTTTTCAATGAATTGAAATATTTTGTGTGAGTCATCTCTCGAATCTCTCCCAACTTTAAAGTTAACTCAAAAACCGAGATTGGTTGCCCAGGTCGAATACATCGACTAACATTATCCCACAATTCCTTAGCAGTAGGATAGCACATATAATTGGAGCTTATATCCTCCTCCATGGAGTTGACCAGCCATGTCATAACCATGGAATTTTCAGCATCCCAAGTGGTGTACAGCGGATCATCATTAGCAGGAACCTTCTTGTCACCAGTGATGTAACCAATTTTTCCTTGCCCACGGATATACATCCGGACAGATTGCGACCAGCGGAGGAAGTTGTCGCCATTTAGGCGGATGGTGGTGATTTGAATAGAATGAGAGTTGGAGTGGTTTCGCAGGGTCTCAGATGGTTTTACTGGAATGGCAGCAGCGGGGGTTGGAGTGGTTTCAGATGTGACTTCTGACATGGTTACAACAGTTTTTTTTTTCTGGGGCTGCTGTGTTTTTAGGGTTACAGACACGATTCTCTTAGCTCTGATACCAAGTCAGAAATTATGAGGAAAAGTAGTGTCATATCTCTTCAATTAGTACAGGGATCCCTTTTAAATAGGGCAATTATAGAGAAGGAAACTAATTAAAGCTAATATTTGACAGATATCATCTAAATTTACATAGGAAACGAATCCTAGAATATCTCTATGATTGAGGCTGAAATCAAGGCCTAATTTCCAACAATTTCCAACAATGCCTTATTGTTATTGGTTTTACTTGTCAATTAACAAAGAGAGGTGATGCTCTATAGGACCTTTCACTGTCTTTCTGTTGTCATAACGCACTTGGAATCTTTTGCATAATTTTCAAAAATATTCTGTTTCTCTCATGGTTGTTGTGGTAACAAGGTTGTTTCAATTTCAATGTGATCAGGGAACACCTGTGAGTGAGCGTGCTGTTCCTGTTGCAATATTTGAAACTGATGCTGGTAAATTTTGTTATTGATTATTTGGATTGCTTATTGTGCCCCTGTTATACTGAGGAGATACGCTATTTAATTTTGCAGAGATAATGAAGTTTTATTTACGTAAGTGGTGCAAGACTTCGTCAGATGTTGGTATCCGATCCATTGTTGACTGGTCCTATTATAAACAACGCCTTAGCTCAGCAATTCAAAAAATTATTACTATTCCTGCTGCTATGCAAAAGGTTCTTGTGCTTCTTCCATGATATTTTCTGCTAATCTATCCCGTTTTCAGCCATTTTCAGCCATCTGAAATTGATTTGGATTTTTCAGGTTTCAAATCCTGTTCCTAGGGTAGTTCACCCTGATTGGCTGTATAAAAAGGTTCGTGAGAAGGAAGACAAATTTCGTCAAAGGAAATTAGTTGATATATTCAGTTCTTTGAAGAAGGATGATTTTTTAAACAAGACTTGTAATGCTGAGACTAATTTGATGGATGAGAATGTTGAAGATTTGGAAGACTTTCCAAAAAAGAGAAGAAATTCTGTAAATGGGCCTAGACCAATTGTTCGTTGTTTTGAAGTCAATAATGAGCAAAAGACAGTCAAGACAACAGATCAAGTAGATTCTTTGCAACAACAACTTGAACCTAGTGAAGTTGCGGATCAGCAACCTTCATCACAAAATGCTATTGATACTGAAAATATTGACATAATTGTAGATTATAAAGGTTGGCTTGAGTTAAAGAAACGAAAATGGAAAGATAATCTTGATAGAAGGAAGAAGCAAAAGTACATTTTCTCCTTAATCTACAATGAATATCACTTTTTGGTGTTCAATATCACTTTTTGGTGTTCAAGAGTACCATACTTAGGAAAAAAATATTATTCACTCTTGCAGGTTGGGCAGTCTGAGGGCTTCACACCAAGCTAATGGTGTTTCTGCGTCACTGGGTGGCATGATAAACCATAAGGAAGCTCAGGGAAGAACTGGTGTCAGTTCATATTTTAGAAGACAAGAAATAGCCATGACCCGCTGCCATTGGCAGGTATTGAAGCTTCCTTTCTTTCTGTATATCTAGCTTGATTGATTAGTTTGTGACCACTTAATATTATCTTTTTATGATTCAGATAATACAGCTAGTTCCAAGTTCACAGAGAGGTGTATTTCTTGCCTGGGTAGTTGTTGAAGGAATCATGGTTAGGATTCCTATAACTGTTCCACGATTGTTTTACCTCAACTCTAAAGATCCTATGGTAGAAAAGTTTCCTGGCAGGCGTGTCAACAAGACCCTTCCCCATGGGAGGCATAGCTTTAACTTAATTGAGGTAAATCTAGTGACTTTTCTCTTTAAGTTACAGTTGTGTGTCCCGTTACACCTTTGCTCATGGGAAAGTTCTTTTTGAGATTTCACTTATCCTTTTGTACTGAATTTTGATTAGGTTATGATTGATGAAGATCAATTTAGGAAAGAAAGCAAGAAACTCGCTGCTCTCCTCGCAGACCCTGAAGTGGAGGTCAGCATACTGAAATATATATTTTTATTCTATTGTCGACTTCTGCTGATTTGTAACTTGACCAGTTGTTATTTGCTTCATGAACTTCCCAATACAATGCAATGGGCTTATTATGGCTGCATGGTGTTAGACTTTGCTATAGTTACAGAATAAATACAAATACCAGCTTTATTGTTTGATATCCCAGCGGTTAGTTTATTTTGATATCCGATTGACCAGAATGCTTCTTTTTGATCAGGGGATATATGAAACGAATGTGCCGCCAGAGTTTAACGCTATCCTTCAGATTGGTTGCGTCTGTAAAGTGGATAAATCAACTAAGAAACGAAATACTCAGGATGGCTGGAACCTGAGTGAGCTGCATATGAAGACTACAGCAGAGTGTCCTTATCTAGAGCAATCGGTCTCTTTCTTTTACCTTTATCATAGGTAATCATCATACCATGTGAGGATATGACTTCATGATTCATAGGGGTTGATTCGGTTGTTCAAAACCACAGCTTTCATAAAAAACTTTGCATATTGGATCTGTTTGACTTTTCAAATGTTACCTTTCCAGTTATAGTACTATGATAACCTTTTGACCTTTTCCATCAAATATTTTCCATGAAGATTTGAAATATAAAATGAAGCAACTCAGATTAAATCTTTTTAAGTTAGTGGAAGGGACCCAACAATAGTTTTTAATCTCTAATACGCCTTTTCACGTGCAGTGTACATGGATACACAACTACAAACATAGCAGAAACAACTTATAATAGGGTTCAATTGGAAAAATCGGGTGATTGGAATGCAAATCCACTTGGTTAAAATTGGCTTTGATTTCAGTTTAAGTTACCCTTCGCCCAATGGTTTACGGTTATAGGTAAAAGTCTAACGATAGTATGTAGGAACAATCCATAATTGTGAGATGATTCAAATAGGTAACAATAATTACCAGCTTTGTGATGTTTTAGCATTCTTAGATTACTATTATACATCTTTCTGATATACTATCATCAAAACATAGAGAAAAAGCAGCTGTTAATGCTGCTTTATGAAAGAGATGGAGTTATTTGACTCTGTACATACATTCATAAGTTCTCTTTCTCTTCTGTTTATTAGCTTTCTTGTCTTCATGACAAACAACTTCAATACTTTTTTTTTTCTTTTTTTGTTTCTTCAGCATTTCTGATGTACGTGCAATATACATTGGATATTTTCCTACATCAAGAACAGTAACTGTTGTGGTGGTTAGTCCTCATCAGCATAGGGAATTATCACCTTCTATCCTTGAAAAACAATTTCGAGAAGCTTGTCGGACTTTGTCCACTGAACTTCCTCCAGGCATTCGCATTACTTTCAAGGTCAATTTTTAATTTTAACTGGATATAGGCTTACCATTTTCTTTTCTACTTGGGTTTCCTATCTTTGTTCTTTTTTAAAAATGGATAATTTCAGGTGGAGTTCGTAGGATATGTCAAGGATGCTGAAAAGATTCTACAAAGAGCTATAAGCGAACACAGGTTTTACATCGGATCACTTCTTTACAGAAATTAGGTTTTTAAGGTGTAATTTTATTTTATTCCATAGCTTTTAAGAGTTTAGTTTCAAAGGTTCCAAAATATAATTTCAGAAGTATGCAGGTACAATAAATGTATGTAGTATATAATATTTGCGCCTTCATTCTTGGAGAGAATTTGTGAGGGTGTCCAACATTGTCGTGCTACGCCCAATGAAAGAAACCAGTTAATGCCTTTATTATGTGCGTGTTTTTGGAGACTTAGGATATGATCTAGTGGTTATGATTCTGTGTTCAGTTTTCATTTTTTCACTATGCTGTTATATTAGCATGGTTCACTGTTGACCAGTGGTTTTCAGGATGGATTATGTCATTTGTTTGGGATTCTTGAACTGCTAGGAAGTTGTAACGTATTCATGTATCCTTGACTTCAAGTGCCATTTTGAGCCTTCCAACTTCTGGCCTTTTCAATTTTCTTATTAATTGAGAAGTTAGACAACATTTTCTGTACTCATCTTCTGGTTATATTTCAATCTTATTTATTTTCACAAGAGCTACTGAGTTTGCTTAAAATATTATATTGGATGACAGACATGAACATTATGGGCCTACAGTTGCTGTCATTGAATGCCCAAACTCTCATTCATTGAGGTTAGGTCTACGTGTTCTCAATGATTTTCCATGATTAAGCATCCCTCCCAATGCTCGTGACAGTCAATATCAGGTAGAAAAATTGTGGACTAAACTTTACTTAGCAGGCATATGCTGATTATGAATATTGTCTTTATCCATGCATCTGGAATTAAATTTTAATCTCTATACAGGTACTTGGGTGGCAGCAAAATGCTGCAAAAATTGGAATGCAACGTTGTGCTGCATCATCACAGTGGTTCAATGAGAGAATTTCCCTAGCGAGATATGCTCATGTAATAATCTTTATATTCCCTGGGACAATGACCGTATAACAAAGTGTTTGTTAATATGAGTATAAGCTTATTAAATTTGTTGGTTCAGGTACCATTGGGAAATTTCGAACCTGACTGGCTTATGTTTACAGCAGATGTGTTCTTTTCTAGAGCATTACGCGATCAGCAACAGGTTTTTCAATGAGAATGTTTCGAATGATTTAATCTAATATCTACAGTCTAAAATTATTGGTACATATGTGGCTTTAAAGATCTTTGAATGTTTACGTTCTTTTCTATTTGGTTACTGGTTGAGACTACTATTTGAATAATTTTTTTTCCAAAGCCTTCTATTTTGTCTTCTCCGAGTTCTTTTAAGGATTTCTTTTTTTTTTTGCTATTATTCCCATAACTCCTTCCTAAGAACATGAAATTTGATTCTCACAGATTCTTTGGGTATCTGATGATGGCGTTCCAGATTTAGGAGGCACTAGTGAAGAAGATGAATGTTTTGCTGATGAGGTTGTTTTAAACAAATGTCTGTGTATGTTTGTTTTTGGACGTACTTGGTGGTTGAAATTTTATAAAGTCCTCATATTAGATTGTGCTGTCCCCGGGAGTAAAATTTCTTTGTTCTGGGCTGTCACTCTGTTTTATTTTTAAATTGAAAACTTTGTCCTCCTGGAACTTTACTTGGTGAACTAATTAGTATTTGCTTTGAAATAGGTCCATCAACCTGTTCTTACATATCCTGGAGCATATAGAAAAGTTTCTGTGGAGCTGAAGGTTGACAAATATTATTTTTCCTTCTTTTCCTTCCCTTTTTCTTTTGTTCTTCTGGGTCAGTGGTAGTGGTTTTATGCTGGTAATGTGGTTTGTTTAATTGAGCTGTTGAACAGAAGCATTGGTTAATATGTCTCTTTTGTTTTGACAGATTCATCATCTCTCTGTCAATGCACTTCTCAAAAGCAACCAAGTGAATGAAATGGAAGGAGGTGGTTTGTTTGGATTTGACCAGGATATGAATTCTGGACCTTACCATAATGAACTTTGTGGCTTTGATGAGACTACCTCATCTGCACCTGCATTTCGTGTCCTGAAACAACTCATCCAGAGGTGCCTAACGGATGCAGTTACTTCTGGAAACGTATTTGCTGATGCCATACTGCAGCATCTATATCGTTGGCTTTGCAGGTTAGTGTTTCTTAAAATGTTGTATGGGACCTTCGTTCTTATGTGTAATTCAAGGTTCCCTTCCACTTTGCAGCCCCCATTCAAAACTTCATGATCCAGTACTTCACCGCATACTTCACAAGGTAAATGTTGTATGGGTGCCTGAAGTCTACCGTCATGAAAAATGTTCAATAATTTAAAGAAATGCACTGTTTCTGAAATGGATTCTTTGTTTAATTTCTTGTTTAAACTATTTTAATCCTTGCGTGATTTTTTTTTTTGGTTGGTTGAGCAACTTATCGTAATAAATAAAGTTCTTTACTCAAAAGTAGTTCATTAAAATTATGATATTATTATGTTGCCACATGATTTCATAACTTAAAATATCATTTTCTGTTTTCCCTTTTGAATTCTTTTATTAACCATCATAGGTCATGCAAAAGGTGTTTGCAATGTTGTTGGCTGAGTTTCGCAAATTAGGTGCCACAATAATATTTGCAAATTTCTCGAAGGTAATTATAGACACAGGAAAATTCGATCTGTCTGCCGCTAAAGCTTATTGTGATAGCTTGCTGAAAGCTCTGCAAACCAGGTAGATCTTGTATCAGAATTTGTAATTTCGTTTCAATTTTTTTTTCTTTTCTGTAATTTCATTTTTGGATTTTTGCAGAGAACTGTTCGAGTGGATTGAGCTTGAGCCAGTGCACTTCTGGCATTCCTTGCTTTTTATGGATCAGGTTTGATCACCTAGTTCCTCCTATATAATTATTCTCTGCCCTGCAGGGTGTAATCATTTATTTTCTTTCTAACCTGTTTTCTTTTGCTGGTGGTTAGTTCGACAGACGTTTTTGAACTTTCAATTAATGATTATTTTCTTTTCCCATGATAGTATAACTATGGTGGAATCCCTGCTCGAGCTGACAAAAGTTTAGATGATGACTCACAAGTGGATATTGTTTCAAGCTGGAATATTGCTGAATACTTGCCCAAGGAAATTCAAGTGAGTCATCCTTTCACAGTTTGTCTCGGACAATAGACACGCTTAGCTTCATTACTATTTTTGTGTCATCAATTATTTTACAATGTTACTGTACGAATTTTTGTGGGTATTCATCTTCTTCAATGTTACTGTTAACATATTGCACTGTGTGTGAATTTTTTTCTCTTTTCAACAATCCTTTGGGCTTTTTGCAGGATCATTTTGTTTTAGTCGTCTCTGAGTTTATGTATATTCCTTGGAAGCATGCACAAAAGCTAGCAGCAAGTAGAGCATCTTTGCAAGAGGGCAGCTCATGCACTCCTTCAATCACTGTTGCAGCTGCAGAGAACTTTGAGTCACACATAGTGCAATATGTTAAAGGGGAGGTATAAATAAGGGATCCAGTTACTAAACATTGCATGACTTTTTGGTTCCTAAATCCCTCGTTCTAAATTTGATTGATCTGAATTTTGAATATGTTTTACAGATCAGCTCTTATTTCACTGGAAAACTTCTAAGTATTGTTCGTGATGCTATTCATCATATGAAGAAAATGAACAATGATCAGCATAACTCACCTGGGGTTATGCAAACTGCTGCAAACATCCACAAAGTTGATGCTCCACTGGAGTTCATTAAGCACGTTTGTGCTGCTTTTGCTCTCGACCAAAATGTTCAGCATGATGTTCTGGTAGTACTTGCACATCATTTACACATAGATACTAACTCCTTGTCATTGCACAATAACTAAGTTCGCATAAGCTAAGAAATTCTGTGGATAGGTCTATTATCCAGTAATTTGTGTGCTACAGTTTCTATTTTTTCCTTTTTCCTTCCAATCAGATCTTTTATATCTCTTTGTCTAACTCCTTTTTGTGTTTTATTCTCCTCTAAAGAAATTTTACCTGTTGTCTAGCTAATAACTTTTTTCTTAGAATTATTTTTCCCTTCGAAATCTTTATCTTCTTTCAATCCATGAGTACTTTTATGGATGCTTATCATCTGTGAAATTTGTTTTCTACGAATGTGCTCAACTTATGGTGACTGGAAATGTCACATAGCCATGTCTTGTTAATTGACTCCTTTAACTCTACTAACAAGGCGCTAAATAATTGTGCCACGTGTGCATGTGCACTGACTGGATTCTCTTCTGCCATCTTGAATCTGTATTTGATGATATTCTGGACTTCCATGATTTTTGCATAAGGCATAAGGCGCATGTGCATTTGTTAATTAATTTGACTAAAAGCATTTTGTTTTCCTTTGTTTCAGATATCTAGCCTATACTGTAAATTATCTTTATTTGTGAGCTTCACAACCTTATAGCTGTTTTACTGGGTTACAGGTGATGAGAAAGAACCTCTTGAAATATGTTCGTGTAAGGAGTTTGCTCCAGGCGGAGTTTCATGATCCCTGCCCTTCTTTTATCTTACCGAACGTCATTTGCAGGTTTTGGCAACCGATATCCTATATTTTGACAGAGCGCAAGTATTTGATACTTACAATAATTCTTATTTGAACTTATATTTCTTAAATAGACCAACACTATGGCTAGTGGCAATTGCATGAGTATAGGCTCTAAGAGGAATGTTGTTGGTTAATAGCAATTGTTCAGGTAGAATAGGTATTTGTTAGATCCAATGGTTTGAATATTCTTTTTTGGACATGCAATAAAGAAATTTATGCTAAAGAGAAGAGATATACAAAAAGGTAAATAAGAAGTCCACTTAAAAGATGCCCTAGAAGATCAGAAAAATGATGTACAGAATTGTGTACTGACTAGCTATCCTATGTGGAAGTGTTGCGTCTATGGGACTATCATTTGAAAATAAGTAAAAGGCAATTGAAAATTTCACTTGGTTAACCCAAAACGCCCCCCAAATTTAGATTTATGGAGAGGAAGAATCTTGAAGCTTCTTAGTAACGGAGATACTAGTTGGATGTAGACTACCTTGAGAAACAATTACAGGATGTCTTACCAAGGCTGATTCTTTTACCTACTATGGAATGCTGATTCCTAGGTATTCTTACCATCATTTACAATACAAGCTAGTGAAACTAATATTTTCTTCATTTGAATTTGAGTTCTTTGATCCAAAGATTAGGTTTAACTGTTCTTTGGCAAACTTATGTTGATTCCCAGTTTTTTTTTTTTGGGCAGCTACTGCAATGACTGTCGAGACTTGGACTTGTGCCGTGACATGGCTTTACTGGCCCAGGATTGGCATTGTGCCATGCCACAGTGTGGCCAGCCTTATGACCGTGAGGTGATGGAGAATGCTCTTCTTCAAATTGTTCGTCAGAGAACGGCTCTACCATCTACAGGATCTGGTATGCATTCGGTGCAACCAGGTGAAAGCTGCTCATTTAGCTGAACAATGTGCGTGTGCTGGTTCATTTAGGTGCAAGGAAGACGCGTCTGATTTCCGCAGCAAAATGCAGATTTTCTTAAACATAGCTAATCGACAGGGGTTTCAACTCCTCCAGGAATGTACCTCATGGATTTTAGAAGTTCAGTATCTGTTGACCTGTGGCTCTTCACATTCATAAATCTGACAATGTTACACTTTCCAGACTACTTATTTCAATCCTGCTGTCCTGAGCTCCAGCACTGTACATAACGGTAAGAACATAACACCAAACAGATTTAGATGGAGAACGATGACAAGCATTCAGAGAAGGGGGCAAATTCAGGAGGTGGTTAAAGAAAAATTACAGTTGAATGTTACCGGGGGAATTTGGTGATAGATCAAGATTACTAGGTCCCATTACACCCTTTCACCTTCAGTGGCTGTAGAAGATAAGAATAGCCTACTGCCTTCAACAATCACATTTGTGGTTCAAAAAATCCAGTAGTCGCACAATATATAATTGTATACTGTGTATATAGCTCATTTTTTCTTTCATGATCAATAATTTTTAATTGAATTGCATCATTATTGTGTATAAATACCTTAAATACACCCATTTGCATCATGCACCTAAGCTTTGACAAAACAAAAATCTTAGCTGTACCCTCCCAATTGGTCTTTGTAATTGAATTTGGAAAGTACAATTGTCTACATAACCTACTTAGCATATATGAAAATTTTTAAGTGTACTTTTGCTATGGATACCAACTACATGGTAAAATGCCAGGGATATTGTTACAGTTTAAGAACAAAAGATTGAACATACATGCAAAACAGAGGCGTCAATTCCAACTGGCTATATCCAGTAACATTGAATGCTTGGTATATCATCTTGTTGCAGGCAGCTGCTGGAGTTATTTTTAATTTTAACCAAAAATGATGCCATACAATGCAGTAACTATATTCACCAAAAGAACCACTTTTTTGTAGTTGAAGAAGCTTTTACTGGTTCATCTTTTTTTCTTTTGTCAATTCCGTCCTTTAAGGGTTCCAGCCTTTGCCTGTGTAAAAGAAAAAAAAGGCAATTTGTAGATGGTTGAGTAGGTTAGTCTATGAATGGCCAGAACCTAAGCATTATCAATTGTTCAACAATTAGAAGAGCCATTGAGAAGAAATAGCAGCTATGATTTATATGAACATTACTTTATATCAGTAAGACGACCATGTAAACTCCATCTCTGACGAAATCCTTCAATTCCTTCAATTCCACTAGCAAGAATCAAACGCCTGCAAGTGATTGGAGGAAATGATAGGAGTCATTTCCTGAGGTGAACCGTAATTAGACCACTGTTGAGGACACTTAAATGAGTCAAGAAATGACCTCTCCAATGATGTGACTTCTGATTCAAGTTGAATAGCCCTTTCCTTTGCTTGATCTAAAGGCATTGATAATCCCAACTTGCGCTCACTATCTTGAAGCCGTTGCCGCAGTTCCTTATCCTGCAACTCATTTGAGCAGAAGATATTGATACTTCAATAGCAAATACTGACATACACGTCAAATAAAGTTCAATTGAATTTTAAGCAATTGAAGGATAGAAACACAAAAAATCTAAATATCTAACCCTCTTTTCAGAACATTCTCGATACATAGCAATCTCTTCCTGACAGAATGGCTCAATATCATTGACTTGCAAGCCTGCAACATAAAAAAAGTCTCACTTTCAAAAGTGTACTTTAAATTAATTTATATGGAACCTGAATGTTGAACCCCTGAGGTGTTAGCTGTACATCTGATACACTTCAGAGCATTCAATGGCTATATGACTGATTGTTCAATCTTTAACTAGATTCCATTATCACAAACACCCAAATCAGGCATATTAGTTTGCAGTCACTGAAAACTCATGTAAATTGTTCACCTTCTGCATAAAACTTTCAAGAATCTAGTAATTATCGATACAGTTTTTTTCGGGCCTAATAGAAAAGGAACTTGTTTTTTTCCAATTTGAATTTTGTAAAAAGTAATATGGCTTGAACCACTACAAGAATTGACTCTCTCCCAACACTAATAAACACAATACAATTTGAAAGCTAAATTTGATAAGAGTAAAATCTACAGAAGCAATGGAAGAAAAAAAAAAAAAAAAAAAAGGGACTTACACAAGAAGAGATTTCTCAAAATCCCATCACATAAATCAACACCTTCAAGCACATGAGAAGCAATTTCTGATGGGATGAGAGGAGATGGTGGCCCCATCATTAGATCATCACCGACCAGTATAGTTTCTTCCATAGTTGGCTGTGAATCAACTGAAGTTCACAAAAGGCAACAAGAAGATCATGAATAAAATTAAAGTATAGCCCCAAAACGTTGCTTTCACATGCAAAGTACATAAGGATGGACATAAGGGAATATAGACGAGGCATAAACTTCAAGGTATAAGCTCAAATATAAACTTTGGTGCATATCACAGATTATAACATAAGAAAATTACAAATTTTTCATTGATGACTATAAAAGAAATGTAGCAGTTTGCACATACCATCCATGGCTGCTGCTTAATAAAACTCTTTACCGGTGACTGAGTCAAAAGCTTTAGTCTGCAACAAAGAAAGTAGTAGAATAAGTACGAATGAACTGGAATCATCCAAGTTCATGACATCAATTCAAAACAAGCATCACTACAAAAACGCGAAGCAAGTAACAACAATGCGTTTTAATTGACCAAAAAGAAAGACACTTTTTTTTTGAGGCATTTCATCGAACAGGCTATATACATCGTTAAAATTGCTACAGTTACAACCCCCCCCCCCCCCCCCAACGACTGTCCTTTTTTTTTTTCTTCTTTTTTATCTTTCATAATTTAGATAAAGCAAAAGAATGGCATTATAAGCTGCGAATGAGAGATAAAACCATATTTTAATTGCTAAATTGATTGAAGAGAGGTTACCAAGTGCAGAGGAGTTTGCACTAGGGAATGATCGGTGGGACACAGGAAATAGAGCTCACCCTCTATATATGATAATTCCAATTAAGCCAGTTAACAATTTTAAAATAGAAAATAAAATTATTTAGTTAACACTTTTAACTATAGTTGCTTTGTTTTTTTCTCCTTTTTTATGCATGTCTTTCGTTAAATTTTTTTTTTTTTTTTGACTTTATAATCATTTGACACTGTTTATGGCGGCAATGTATTGCCAAAACAGCCCTGGTGCCCACTCAGCCAAAGGAAGCCATCAAGAAAATATCTCAATGGCTCCAATATCTAAAGTAGAGATGGATGATTACATGCTCCTGCCTAGGGAGAGATTGCGTCAATAAGCCTCTTTTAGTATCCAATTGGCACCAAAATCAATCGACATCTCATACAAAAGATCAAGTTCATGGGTATCAAAACCTCTCATATCCATATATAAATATTGTTTATCAAGAATATCCAAGAAAGTAAGGAAATGCAATAAAAGCACTTGGAGATAGCTTATAATTAATAGTTCATTATTTAATAGATGTTTTCATTCTAATACTCTATTTAAAAGATATCGGTATTTATTAAATTTGTTCTTATTAGACGGAATATTATTGGATTAAATGAGTAAGTTATTGTAAAAACAAAAAAAAGATGACTTTTTCCTAATGAAGTGAAAATTCAATTCTTGTAAGAAGAGAAAGGTTTCCATTACTTAGTCGAAAAGGTATTATGTAGCCATGAGATAAGATTAAGTAGAAGATAATTGTCTGAGTAATAGAGTATAGAGTTGCGGAAACAATTGTTGCTTCCATACATCCCTCTTTCTATGCCATTTCACCAACTTAACTTGACTATTAGAATGTCCGTGCTAGTTACCACAAAAAGACATTCTTTCTTGTATGTCCCTAAACAACATCTATTAAGAGCTTTCTAAATAAGTTCCTCATTAGTGAAATACCATGTGACTTGACTCACTTTTAACCAAGTCACTAGTTCCTCTTGTGCCAATTGAAGTTATATGAACCTAAAATGAGTGCTTATTTATTTAATAATAAAGCATTATTACAAAAATTATCTAGACCTTAACATTTTTGTGGTACATGTCCTAGAGGACCTAGACTCTACTCCAAAAAATGGTAGCAAAAAAATTGTGACCTTCAGAAGTTATTCTTATCCGCACATATTTTCTTTGTTAACTAACTTTATCATAAAACTCAACCTGAATTCTGATCCATATGTCATAAGCTCATTGATGGACATGTACTCCAATTGTGGTCTATCAGAAGCTGCTTTAAGGGCTTTTCAGAGAGTGAAGGATCCCAGGGTAGCCCTGATTTCTGCTTTTTGTTTGAATGGGTGGCATACTGAAGCACTAGGACTTTTCTACAAAAGGCTTTTTGATCATAATGAAGCTAATGATTTTACTTTCACCTCTTCTCTTCTTGCATGTCTAGCTCTGGATGATCTCAAGAAGGGAAGGGAATTGCACTGCAGATACTGAGAAGTGGTTATGGATCAAATGTTTCTGTTATTAACATGATCATACGTCTTTGTTCGGAACTACGACATCATAAACAAGCTCTTAAGTTGTGTTCCCTGATTTCAGGTGTTGAGATCCCATGGAATTTAATTTTAAAAGCCTGCATAAAGGCCAAACACTATGGAATGGTTCCTGAACTTCGTGGGAGGATACAACTATGTTGTGGGTTTATTGATCCATATTCTGTTTGTGACATTTTAAACTCGTCTTCAAACCCAATACTTTTGAACGTACGGACAAGCGCAGGCCTACATGACCAGGAGAGGTCTCATTTCTCATCCTGCAGTAGGCAATTGTCTAATTAACATGTATTCAGGATATTGTAAAATTGATGGTGCAGACTTAGCATTTAAACCAATGCCTAAGAAGAATTCTCTCTCTTGGACATTCATAATCTCAGCAAGAGCGAACCATGGCCATCCATCCGAAGCTCTGGATTTGTTTAAGGATATGCAATGGAGATATACTTCAATGAACCCAATCACATTCAGGTCAGCTTTGAAGGCCTGTGCACTAATGGGATTGGTAGTTGAAGCATACCGTTTGTTCTTGTCAATGGAAGAAGTTTATCATATTGAGCCATCTGAAGGGCATTATTCCATTATGGTTGAAGCTCTTGGTCGAGCTGGTATGTTTGAAGAAGTGCAGGAGTTTATCAAAGGGGTCGTCCCAGGTAAATTAGGTCCCTTGATTTGGAGAACTCTTCTTTTGTCCAGCCGTGTGCATAGAGATATGAAGTTGGCAAAATATGCTCTAGATAAACTTCTGGAATTAGATCCAGGTGACTTCTCCGCTAATCTAATGCTTAAGCAGGTGTTCTTTATGGTAGGTAAGTGGGATGATGCATCTAAAATGACAGTAAAATGTAAACCCACAACACTAAATTTTAGCTGGATTGAAATACAGAAAAAGATAGATGAATTTGCCTCAGACGAAAAATAGACTAGTGAAGTCTCCGATAAATTAGCTGGAATAGAAGAAAACATGAAGGAATTGAGATTTGTATTAAATAGGAGTTGCTTATTGCCTACAACAGAAGAGGAAGAATATGATGTTGGTCTCTATCAAACTGAGATTAAGGCAGTGGCTTTGGGCCTTGTATCATTGCCTCATGGAATGCCCATAAGGGTGATTAAGAGTGTGAAGATGCGTGGATATAGCCACTCTGCTTGCAAGTTCATGTCAACCTTCATCGAGAGAGAATTAGTTGTCAAGGATCCGGGAAGTTTCCACCACTTTAAAGATGGCAAGTGCAGCTGGAGAGATGTACGGCAGCCGATCAAGAATTCTATAAATGCACCTATGCTGTAATTGTAAAGTAATATGTTGTTCTCACATTGTACAAATAACCGAGGATGCAAATATTGTAGTCGATATGATTTGTTAACAATGTAACAAAAATTATAGAGCCATGGAGCCGGCTACTTTGCAACAACATGAATAATTATATTCTTTAATACATTAATTTCTCATATGTAATACAAAGACCTTTTTAATTGGAAATTTACTGAAAGCACAAGATAAGCCTTACTACAATAAGCTTATTCAGAGATCTACATCATTCATATCAGACACTAACATGAATAACTACACTAAAAAGTATACATTTAATAAAAGTTAAAATTAATTTTTTTTTCACTTGCAATTTTGATTAATGTGCTCATAACTAATAAATTATCACCCCTAATATAATTCTATGTTCAATTAAATTATAATACGTTAACTTTATCTTGATTTTAGATTGTAGATATATTTTACGAATAAAAAAAATGGGAACCAAAATCGGGAGAAAAGAAGATGGATTACATTGATAAAAGAAAAAAGATAGTATAACCATTTAGAATATATTATTGAATAAATATAATTAATAAAAAATAATAAAGTAACAATTATATGACAACCATCACTTTTGAATATTATTTTTTTTTTTTCTGAAGGTGATAGTTAAAAAGTAGCAGCTGCCACTTGACTATCACTTTATTATTATTTTTATTAATTATATTTCTCCAATAATACATTCCTAACAGCTCCACTTCTTTTTTTTTTTTTTTTTTTAAATCCATCTTCCTTATCTCCGCTTTAAGCTCCAATTTTCATTTTATTCCTTAAATACATCTACAATATAAAATTAAGATGAAATTAACATACTAATGGGCTCAATGTGTTTTTCGCTACCGGTACCGAAAAATAAGGCGCCAAGGGCTTTCATTCACAACGAGTAAGTCATAGGAAGTTTGGAAAAAGAGGTCAAAATCAACGCCTATACTCGTCTCCACAATCACCAATCACTCCAAGCAGATCCTTCCCCTTTTTGGTAACTTCTTGTATGCTGTTAACATCATCTTCATCAAGAGAGAACGTGAAGATGGCGTTGGTGTCCTGTATATGTTCTGCCAAACCGAGTCTCACCCCTATCATTGATCCTGCAACTGCTGGCTGAAAATCCCCGAACAGAACAAATATGAGTACCATTCATTCAACCAAGAATAGCAGAGAAAGTAGTGTCACTCTGGTTTAATGATTTCACCTGGTCTAGTATGTATCTTACAGCAACAACTGGAATTGATACCCCGTGTTTGGAAGCTATTCTTTTCAGTGTCTGAAGCAAAACTTGGAACTGACTCCACCCTCCCCAGGCATCAACCATCTGTAATGTTTGAATTATAAAATTACAAGACATTTCTGAATCCATATGGCCTTTCTTGACATGAGCCTTCCCTTTACACGCATACTTGATGAACTTAGTGAAATTTCTCATGAACACAGCAAAGTACTAATAAAAAAAGGACTTACATGACTGTTATACTTCTGCTTCCATACTATACCTACAGCATTCTTCCAGAAAATTTCCTAATATTTTCTAAAATGTACAAAGCACACCCTCAATTAATTGAATCGGGTTTCAGATTTACTTTTCCACATACTATGCACAGTTTCGATAAAAAAATTTTAAACCAAAATCCCAACTTTTTAGAAGCTTCCAGATTAATCCGAAGTTTGAATCTGTTAGCAAATCTTTCACCGTGAAGAAATAACTAATTAGTCAATAATAGACCGGAGGACTTTGTACCCTTTTGTACTTCTGAAGGGAGGGAGTGTTCAATGGGGGGCCAGCAAAAGGAATCGACAAGTTGGTGTCAAGGAACTTTTCAGATAACAAACCACCCATTACTGTGCCATACCTGCAGTTAAAATTGCAGCAGTTTCAGTAACATGGCAGAGGAATGTTGATTTCCTACCAAGCTTAAATGAACAATCAATATAAACAATAAATTAGTTATTCACTAAGACAGAAAGGGCGAGACGTTATTAGTTTGACTCCTGTAAGCTGACAAAGCTCTGCCATTTTCTGCTGGGGACGCATGTCAACAACTGAATGTTGCACCTAAATGTAACAACAATTAGATTTTAACAGAATATCAAACATAGATTAATTTAAAGAAAATCTGCAATGATTTGTCCCCTTTTTTTCCTTTAAAAAAAAAATTAAAGATGGTTTAAAAAAAAGAATAAATTTACCAATTCGTAATTGTACCTGATTGCTAACGACAGGATACCATTCTCTAGTATTATTTGAAGTCTTTCCGTGTCAAAATTTGTCAAAGCAACAGTCTTAATTTTACCTGTACACCAATTGCTGAAGTAATCCGTTCAAATCAAGAAAAGTAGGCTCATGCGTAAACTTAAAATGCGATAGAAGTAGATACTAACCTTCTTCTTTCAGATCTGTAAGGTGCTTTAGTGCATCAAGGTAAGCAGGATTAGAATAATCCCACCTAATTTTAAGCAAAGACACAGAAACAAGTGATTAGTAAAATAAAATTAATAACTACAAAATTTGTAATTTAAGTTCGACAAGGCAAGCTAAATGAAGGGGGTGAAGGGTTAAGAGATGATAACTTTAATCTCCATTTTAAATGCTAATTGGCTTCAGGAAAGAATAAATAAGAGGTTATGGAGAATACGACACTGAGCTTATACAAAGTGAGTTAATAGATTTGTACCAATGAAACTGAAGCATGTCCAAGCAAGGTACATCCATCCGCCTCCTTGATACATCGATGCTCTCTAACGATGCTACTTGTCATCTTGACTGGTGGAGGTACCCATTTAGTGAGACTGTATCATATAATTCAATGGTAAGCAAACCTGTAAATCTCCTTTCTGTATCATATAATTCAATATACACTATCTTACACTAACATGCACACTCTTGATCCTTAGACAGGTTAAGAAACAAAATTTCAACACAAAAACGTCGGCATAACTCACCCTCTGACCTTTTCCAAGAACTCTGGTGGCCTCTCTCGATTTAACTCGATTGATGAAGATGCCATAGAGATCTTCAGCAGGCCCATCTACAAAATCAAAGGAGCTAAAAAATGATAAATAACCTCATTTAATTTTTTTTTTTAATGGATTTGAGAGCTAATTGGTTGATGTAATGCAAGACAATATGAATTACATATTCCTTATCACCCAACAATCCAAATAGTGTGAACAAAGATCACTTGTTAACCATCTCAAGTAACGAAGACAATCTTAAGTAGGAAATCTTTAAATCTACGTCCTACTTCTGTTCCAAAATGTCCTCATCACAACAATATAGTTACCGACTCTGAACAGTAAATGCCAAGCAACCATGCATCAGACATTACATTAGTTCTCAAATACACCAGAACAAAGGTAACGACATGGGAAAAAAAAAAAAAAAGAGCAGCATGCTAACAAGTACGCACATTAAAAGATACAAAATGCAAGGTATTTGCATATATCAGCCATGTCAAAAGTGGTAAGGCCAGCATCAGCATAATGAAGCATAGCATCGACTGCGTTGTTTATATCAATTTTACACCATTCACCACTTGTCTGCCACATCCCATTCACAACCCTACGTATATCCAACATATCATTCCCACTCTTAACCACACTTGTTCGGTTATCTTCTCTGGAACCTCTTATGATTTCAGTTTTACTAAATTGAATGTGAAATTGCTAAAGGATGGGTGTAAAAGCAAAGCCATTTTGAAAAGAAAGATGCTAAATATGAATGAATGGGCAGAGCAAACTTCAAAGGGTATTTTCCTAATTCACCTAACAATGAAAATCTAGTTTTTCTCAATGTATCTGCTCTCTGTCATCAACTACCATTCACTAACATCACTTTTATAACAAGCAATAAGAAAATCAGGTGGACCAAAGAACCCTCTTTGCTGAAGTTCAAAGAAAATAGAAAAGTTAGAGCACATTTGAAAATATGCGCAAGATGGACCTCCAGCATGAGCGGAAAAGTTTTTATTCACGTATAACCAACGTGGACAAACAGGAAACGAGACACGTGTCTTAAGAACAAATGATAAAGCAACCATTGTGAAATATTACCCCATAAGTGAAAACTAAATGACACGTCATCTCGCAAAGCCCAGAAAAGGAAAGAAGCTAGGGTTTTCCCGACATACAGTGATCGGCCATGTCGAAGGTGGTGAGACCCGCATCGGCGTAACGAAGCATGGCATCGACGGCGTCGTTCCGGTCGATACGGCCCCACCCGCCACTCGTCTGCCACATGCCGTTCAATACTCTGCATATCTCGAGCGAATCGTTACCGTTGCTCACTGTAATTGACCGTTTATCGGACGTCGCCACCTGGCAGCACCTGACTGAGCTGGCACTGACTCCGCGTGATTTGGGGCGATTTCTGATTATGGATTTTGATTTGAAGGCGTTGAGACTGGGTAAGCCATTGTGAATGGTCACTGCCATTGCTTGGGTTTGGACGATAGAGGGTAGTGGAAGAAACGTGGATAAGCTTTTTGAAATAAAATAGCGACCGGTGAAATGACACTTGCACCCTCGATAATGAGCGGAAATTTCTCTAAGCTTCCTAACCTTTGGCTGAATTACAATAGAGCGGTAACAACACTAGCCGTTAAAGGCAGTCGGCCAGTCACATGACCCATGCATGCATGCCCGTCAGGCCGTCATCATTTGCCTGTTAAGAAATTCTTGGCTCACGAGGTTCGCATTTTCTAAAATGCAAATTTAAATTAATTAGTAATAATTAGTTATGAATGACAAAACAAATAAATAAACTTCAATATAGTGTTTATCATTGCAATACCTTAGAATTCATGATTATTTACACTTGCATTTTACAAAATTATGAACTCCAAGGTACTATAACTGTAAACATATTATATTGAATTTAAATATAATTCATTGATTAAATTAATGAAGTTGTCAAAAAATCTGGATAATGAATTACTAGGTAAGAAAAATTCTGGTGAATATTTAGCAACATTTCTTTACAAAATTATGAATGCCTATACTTTTAAAATAGTGGAAAGGATCATTCAGTATGGTATATTAAAACTTTTAAAAAGAAAAATATGGTCAACATTTTTTTTTGAAAGAAAAAAAAATCACTCGCACCCTGTCATTAAATTTTGGTATTAAATTGGAAAATTGACCTCATTGATCAAACAATTTTAAAAGACTACCAAAATGAACTGTATCAGTTGCATCCACAAAGTTCTGAGCGAAGGTAACTTCAGTTATTTCTGAAACAACTTACAGGCTATGCATATCCCAAGTGTGCATATTTCTCCCAAGGTGCCACATAGTTTAAACTTTTTTGGAATCGAAGTATATCAAAATGCTGGTATAAAAAGCAACAAATATAATTTAGCACATTAGATTGATCTTACTCATTCAATAGTTACAAGACACATGTAAAGAGCTGAGAAATAGACAAAGCTGCATCTGTAGGAAGGGTTCCGAGAGCAGAAAGGCCATCCAAGGTACATTAAACAACAACAGCTTAAAATAGAAACTGACTATACGTTAGTCTGCGCATCTTACATTGCTTCAAGGAGGAAAACAAAAGATTATAGAGGAATTTTTCATACAACTTCATTGCAGCTGGACAGCCATTTAAGGTTTTAGGGCTGTTGCTGTTGCTCTTCCTGTTTGAGCAATAGCCTCATTATCCTCTGCTCCATCTACTTGTCAATTTCCCAAAAAAGGATTAGAACAAGAATATGTAATTAGTAGCAAATAGAGTAGCTTTGCAATTGCATGTGTAGCATCAATGAATTCAACTGGACATGTCCTAAAGCTTAAAAGAGGTTTCACAATGCTACAAACCAGATAGTCCTTTGAATGATCCTACGAACAACTAGGGCAACAAGAGAAAAAGTAAATGAAAGCTAACTGAGACAAATATAACATACAACTACAGTATAGTGGGAGAGAATGGAGTTGTTTAAGGTAAATAATCACTGTAAAACTTCACGTATGTATGAGATACCCGCAGCAGCAACAATGGGAAAGCAATCAACATTTAAGACAGTGGAGGAACTGTTGGAAGAAACCTCAAGGCAATTAAATCCATCCCTCTTGGAGCCCTCTACCAAGTGTTTACCTTGTTTTGGGTAAAATATAAACCATGAGATTTAATAAGTTTACTAACAGATTGGAGACAATCAAGGAATCCTGGTTCAGTCATATCTCCACTAGATTCTCTTGAATGACATTTCAAATTTCCATGAAAAAATGCAACAAATGACTTGAGCCCCTAGAGCAACTCATGTGAATATCCCATTACACCATATTTTCCCTGAAAAGCTCCTCAAAATGTCAAGGCCACAACACAGCTTGAGGAATAAAGACTATAATGTAAAGTCCAGAAAATGACAACTCAGTTTGGCAATACCTGAGCAACAGACTGCAATTTGCTCTTAGTAAGAGTATATTCATTCTTTAGCCAAGCCAAAGCCCGACTTACACTGAAATGGTTCCAACATGACAGGGGACACACAGGGTTAATAATTCACTTAAAAGACGATAACCTTCAGATATCAAAGAAAATAGCAACAAAAACAATGGTACAATTTCACACTGTCAAAGCAGTATAAAAAGTTTTAACATCAACAAATATGTGAGAAGGAAAAGAGGGGAAGCGGTTGTTGAAGAAAAGAAAAAAAAAATCCAGAAATCCTAAGGTCGTGGAAAGCAAACACTGGAACTCTTGAGGACTAAGTTATCAATAACAACACATAAAGCAACGGTATATACATCTTATTCTCACACAATAGATGCATACTATCAAATATTCTTATTTTACACTCCGCAATTCTTTAGAGCCTAATGTAAGGATCAAAATATTTTCGTGACCCAAATATAGAACATAGAACATTCAAATCTGAAGGTTACTATCATATCAGCACTGTTTAGAGGCATCCTGCATACTGACGTAGTGAGAAGCCCTTCACAAGCAAACCTACTCATGTAGTTGCACAACATATGGTAACAGAGAAACAGCAGCAAGCCACATGGAAGCATCCAGTAGTTTGTGTATTTGACTTTCACATTTCAGGATTTGGAGCTGAATCTCAGTAACATTTTAGCATTTATGAATGATTTATGTGGTAACAGAGAAACAGCAGCAAACCGTGCGGAAGCATCCAGTGGTTTCTATATTTTGACTTTCACATTTCAAGATTTCGAACTGAATCTCAATAACATTTTAGCATTTTGGAATGATTTATGTGGGTATGGGAGCGGATGTGAATATGAGGAGGATTTATTTCTTGAAAACTGAACAAAGAAGTGGCTTAGATTTCAAATATTCTAGTACAATATTCAACTGCCAAAAAAACTCACTTTAATATAGCATGCATGCTCAATATTTTAATTAATTTTTGGTATGTTTAATATTCTTTTAAATATATATACATATATATCAAATGTATGTTTGCGTTGGAGAAAAGAAGAAAGAGGTTAGTGCATGTCTTGTTTGCACTAAAAGTGTAATGAGACTAACAAAGGAGGAACGAAATGAAGTCAAAACATGAGATATTAAATGGCAGGAGCATCGGATATTATTACCCTCTCTTGTGCATCTGATCACAAGCCTGAATAAGATCAGCACAAGCACGTCTCACATGCTCGGCACCAAAACTGCCAAATATAGAAGATCCAATTTGTAATTGCCAAACAACAGTTGAAAATGCAAATATTCATGAAATATTGGGAAAGAGAGAGAGGAAACACATAACAAATGGGTGTATCCACTAAAAACAACTAAAAACTTTTCTGGTGGAAGGGACGAAATCTCGTCCAATTTTACTCACCATAAATTATAATAATAAGTTCAAAAACACAGGGAAGTTGCTCTGTCTTTAAGTTTACTAATTTAGTTAATTCCCATTATTGGCCTGCTAGGTTTAAAAATAGCACACGATGCAACATCAAATTACTCAAAACCTGTCAAATGAAACAATATATCAATACAAAATTTCTATATTCAATTCCACAGGTGGTAGTTTCTATGTCAAAGAAAACTATGATATATAATTAATAGCTGATACAGTATCACATGCCAGAGGCACGAACCTAAACCCTGGATTCAACGGAGTGAGTGCACAATTAAGATTTGCAGGTATTCAATTTTATACATCAATCTCCAAGGATAATGTAAAGATATGAAAGGAAAACCAGCTCGATGCAAAAAATGGGCAAGTGTCCAAAAGCAGATGCGTCAGCGTAACCATACTTCACATCATGTCGAACATTCCAAATCATTGACTCTCTAAGGAGAGCTTAGAGATTACCCTTATTGTTTATGGAGAACATAAAGTATCTTAAATGACATTAAGATCAGTCAAAGCAATTAGCCAAAACAGAAAGGAAGGGATATAGAAACTCACTTTGCTTGTTTTCTAGTTTTACTCTTTTGAGTAATAAAGCATATAAGCAATGAAACCAAGCTAAGTAGTTGCACTCTTCACAAGTACGAAAATGAGAAATAGGCAAACAAGCAGAAAATGTTGAGAAATCTCAAATTAGTTTGTGTCAGTAACTTTCATAATTCACGAAATGTGGCATATCACGTGCCAAATGTACAGGTGGATTAATGTAAGAGTAAAACATGCAGAGGATACTTTCAGGCATGACGACAACAAATAACTATTGCAGGGAAAATAAAAATGTGCAGCAAGAAACTTTCTATAACTTTCCATGAATATAGAATTATATGTTTTTAGAGTCAGAGAAATAAATGTGACATAAAATCACGGAAGATACTAATAGTAATAACACATGCTCTTTTTTGTATTTGGTTACTATTTTTATTGAGAATGAAATACATGTTGTACGCTAGTCGACAACACAGATTTAAAGGTAACCGTTAATGCTATTTAAGGTCCCACCAAACAGAATATATGAATAATGTAAAAGAAGACGCCCGCTCAGCAAGTCGGGAACACGTCAGCCCATATTGTCGGACTCATGTACTTAGTTATCGACTTTAAAGAGAGAACATCCAACATCACCATGCACAGTTCATAATACTAATATCTTACAGACACCTGCTTACACCTGTACTCTGTGCCAATTTTTAGAAACAAGCAACCTTCCAATAAATCTTCTCTCACTTGATGCATACCCTAAAAGGAGATCGAAAACCGATTTTACCGTGAACTTTTTTCCTCTATTTGTCGGGCCAACACAGCCAGCTGAGAGAAATCAACATCACGAAGTTCACTGCAGACACACAACGCAAGATAAAATAATACAGAGAACATAATAAATTAGATAAATCCAGAGAGTTAAGAGTACATGCAGCTTGTCAGTTGCAATAAGATTGCTTCCACACTGGTGCAGTAGGTATTGATCAACTGCTCAGCATAATAAGGTTCCTCCACCATTGTCAAAGTCTGAATATGAGAATTCTGATCACTTAGGATACCCTGCAAGGAATGAGATGCAAAAACGTATCAAAATACAAACACACCAGAGCATTTTCTTCCAAACAAGAAAATGTGCTGCATGTGACCCTATAGAGCTCTGCAACCAACTGAAGGTGCAAGACATGCTTGAGCAGAAGAATTCTGCATTGCAGAAGTTACAACCAAACTCCACTAAAACACAAATAGATTTCAATGATCGAATACAATTCGTGAACTTATTAGAACAAGTTTCCTTAGTTAAATTCAAATGACACACTTCTTGAAAATGGTCTAAAATACACTTATTAGAACAGGTTTCCTCAGTTAAATCCAAATGACACACTTCTTGAAAATGTTCTAAAAATTAACTGTACCATTGGAAAACAAAATAGCTTAGAAAAATAAAATTCAAATTGATAATTTGTCACCTCATCAAACAATGACTGAATATAGTGTTCAAGCAGTCCTTTAACGATAGACAAAGCCATTTCTGATATGAAATAGAAAAAAACACCAAGCCACCAAAGTGGAAGCAAGCTTAAAGCTATGGTGAAGAGAAACCATTTTTGCATGTGATGCACCCCTTTCAGTAAAACTTTTGCTGGAAATATGTTTAGGAAACAAACAATAGATGCCACAAGTTGAGCATGATGCTTTATATATTTAACACCTATAGTTTGCAGTATAACATAAATGCCACTGTCAATCACAAATGCCAAAATAAATTCTCTCTCCTTTCTATTTAAACATGAGTAACATCCTATATTCAATTGGTCCAATGAATGATGAAGACAAACTGCCAATCATTTCATTAAACAGCTTATGTAGATTGCTGAATAGTACCAAGAATCATATCTTTTATATATATAAAGCCACATTAGTTCACGGAACAATAAAGTACCCTCATGCATAATGTGCAATAGTATCCTCTCTTTTCTGAAAGAAACCCAGAAAAACAAACTGCCTTACAATAGCTATGCTGATGTAAGACTGTTTGACTGGATTCATAACTAAAAACAAAAAGAGAAAAGAAAAAGAAGAAAAGGAAAACAGAAAATAGCAGGACCCAAGCTCAAGCCCTTCCAACTCCAAGCAAATGTACCATAATTAGATAGTAGGGAGTATAGGGGTTTCAGGATAATGCATAAACTGGTTTAGCATTGTTTAAAGGTGGTTGGGCATTCAGTATAAATCACTTTTGGAGGACTTTTGTATAGTTATGTTTTCCTCATCGGGCTTTTTGATGATCTTGCGAACAAACTGGTTCACAGCACATATAAATAACTTTTTCTTCATCTTAAGGAAAACTAAAAGATTCCAGGAAGTAACAATTCGCAAACTAGAACATAACAAATTTATAAGATAGAATCGCAAACTAGAACATCACAAATTTTAGGAATTTAGTGCTCTCAAATTCATGAAATAAATGATGAAGATAAGAGTAAATTAATGAGATAAAATAATGAGTATGAGTAAGAGGCAATGTGGGTATATGAATAAACTTATTATTAGATTTTGAAGTTGAATGAAAGTGATTACATTTTTGGTAGGTAGTGCCACTAAATTGTTCTAAACACTTTAAGTGGGCCATTTCTCTCCTGCTGTACATCAAAAGAGGCAATGCGGGCCCCATTGTTCCAGAGTTGGTCACAAAATGATTTAGCAATTCCTATGATACGTGGCCAGCCCACATTCTAAGAACTGTGCAACCTGTCAAGTAGATCATTGCTGAGGTTGAAAAAGTAATTACAGTATATTTCAATGCTGCTGGAGCATTATCAATGTTAGTTATGTTAAGTAACCAAATCAAGTAATATTTAAGAAATATTTAATAAATTGAGGTTAGTCATGTTTAGCATCTAATCAACTGAAACTATAGCAGTTCCGTATCAAATTATCTACCTCGGCAAGAAGCCAAGCTCATACCAAACAACAAAATGCATGCATAACTAACATCTATCAAAGAAGGACTTAGTGTTGAAGTGCAGGAAGGCAAGCAATGGGTTAAGAAGCAAAGTAACGAAGGAGAAAAATAAGTGAACTGACCTCCACTCATTTTGTATTTGGGGCTTCAGTGTCTTACTGCATGCAGTCCAAAGAATAAGGTAGTCATAGACAGACCCATGATCATAACTGATAATAAGGTCTGAAGTATTACCCAATCTTTGATAGACTTCCTGATCTTTTATTCTCAAGTAAGCTTTCACCTATATGCCAAAGAAATGAGCTGCTTATCAACTGGAGATAGAGAAAGTTCAACCATTTGGAATGATGATACCCTGACTTTTTCCAACATGTGAATTCATAACATATTAACTAGTAGAAAACACAGAAATTTCTTCCTTCATCTTTAGATAGGGTACAAATTATATCACTTGGTAAAATACATTCAGATTATGTACACCTAATATACTCATGCCTATGAGATTGATGTCATCAAATGCCAGACTTGCACTACTAGAGGGCATAGAACTAGAGCCCAGATATTGATATTTTGTACCCTCGTAAATATATATACAAAAATGGGGTAATAAAAGTAGGGGTCAAAAGGTTCCTAAGGAGTTGCATAGAAGTTGATTGACTCTCATTCAGTTCTGAAAGAAGAAAACCTCCTTGTCATTATTCCATGAACAACCAATGCACACATAAATAAGAAAAACAAGGGGTAAGGATTTGGGTTCACATGTCGTGTTAAATGTATAAGTAAACCATTATACTAGGCAAATTCCTGTGATTAAAGACTAGGCTTGAATTTTATTCTTAATTTTGTTTTTATTTTTTGAAGAAAAAGGAGAAAAAAGAATATACGGGGGAGAGAGGGAGAGAGAGAGAGAGAGAATAGGATTATTGATGCGGCCACTTATTATACCATCTATTTCTAGAGCCCACATCCTTCCATATATAGCAGTCAAGGTATCGGGTTTAAGCTCATAACAAGAAACAGGTTTTGCATTTGAACAAACCGAGCAATCAATATTGTTATTGAACCTATAACCTTCAGCGATATTGATGTGCATATCAAGACTGCAGACACCGACCGACATCAGAAATAGTGTTATTAAGGATGTAAAATGCCCCCATTTCATCTTTTTCTCTTGCTTTACAAGGACAGAAACTTAGGCATGATATGCATAATTAACATGTATGTACAAACCACTGTCATTTATCGTGATGCTACAAAAAGACTCAGATAGGCTAAAAAGCAGATTCTCCATAGCTTCCGATTAAATTATCACATTCTCTTTCAAGAAGGCTGGTGTATTATCAGTATAAAAATTCAATTATTTGCTACTTCTAAACAACCAATTTTCTTCACTTGCTTTCTTAATGTTGCTATCAGACCCGCGAAGCTCAGCCCTATCATTTGATCTTCATCTGTAAATAATTAATGATTTGACAAAGGATTTTAGCTGTACGAAGTAAAGCTCGTTCCAATAAGTTTTTTGCTTCCTTCCATGAATTTAAAAAACCCATATTGCAAGTCAAAATTACCATGTCTTCTAGATCATTCAGCTACCTTGCTACCAAAGCATGTATCTTTAATTGTACCCGCAAAATTCAAATAAAACGCTCTTAAGTGTCTGTTGATGAACACATAGCTCTTTCTTGATTATTGCAACAGTTAGATTGTGTAAACATGCAATTCTGTAAAATCATTAAAAAAAGATTCAGTTAACAATAAGTTTGTAATCATCAATCTGACCTCCTTTGACATTTCAAAAATTATTCTTATAGTTAATTAATTTTGCTTCAACAAGTTCTCTTTGCCAAAACTCACTGTGGCATCACAAATACCAGAACTATCTTCCAAAAAATGAGCATTTACTACTTTTTAGATTTGATTACAAAGCAATTAACAGACTTAACTTATTGTCTTATTGACTACTAGTAGAAAATGCGATTTCAATACCATACAGCAAATGATGGTTTTGTGCTTCCGATGGTTGAGAATGGTTGGGAAGATCTCATCATACCTGGAAAAAATAAAGGCTTCATATACATCAGAATATATAAAGAGAATCAGTTATGAGGAAAGTAAAGGTTAGCAATTGCAAAAGAGGAAGCATTAGCAGCCATAAAGTCCTAGAATCTGGAATCTATTAAGAAGCAGGATGGGTTGAGCCATGCCTCCATAAAAGGTAATTGGCCAAGCAACACGTAAGAGATAAGCCAACCTGTATACCATATAATTGGTAGATGTTTGTTTCTGCTAATAAAAACAAATTAACATAAAAACATTCTTCCTTTTTTCCTTTTGGATAATGACAAAATTGATATTACACTTGCACCAAATGCAATTCACTACCGCTTTTATTTCCTCTATATACCATGTTACAGGTCTTTGAGAAACTACGGCCATGGCCACTAACCTCAATATATGCTGTTTAATGCCTCAACTTGCATAATAAGCATGGCAGATAGGTGATTCTCAATGAGAAAACCAGCAATAAAACGTAGAAATTAATTTAAGAAAAGTGATATTTTCAACAGCCAACATATATTTAATATGAGTTGTCACATACAGTATGACCTACCAATTTGACTGCAGAAACCAAAACCTAGGTATAAAAGGGTTCCAAATTTGCAATAGAAAATAAGATCATAAATGGTTCAAGCAGCCGAAAACAGTATGTCAAAACAGTCACAAATTAAAGTTAGCGCCATTTGCACATACAAAATCACATCAAAGGTTAAGTACTTACTTTAAATTGAGGAACGTCTAACAACCAATGCACGTTATTATCTTCAACTTTCACAATAAGCAAATTAGATATTACAAAAATTTTGATTTAAGAGGTTACCATTTCTGCAAAGATTTTCACTAGGAGGAAACTTTCTTATCCTTCTTTATTTGGTAAAAATACGTTATTCCCAAAAGAATTCATATCTACAAACCAGATCTTATCCATAAGAGCTTACCATATAAGACTTATACCTATATAGCTATCAGATGTCGCAATATATCTACAGTGATTAAAAAAAAAAAAGAAACAAAATGAACCAGAAACTAGCATCAAAAATGAAAAGTTCAGAAAACACATTTAATTGAGATATTTACTTCTGACATTGTGAGTAGAAAATAACACAATGGCACAAACAATGAGCATAAAAAATGACACTAACAATTTCCTTGACTATTGGTGACTCTCTCTTGATAATTCATAGTTATTAGTAACACTCTTGGAAACGCACACTATATCTTTACCCATCTCTACGCAAAATGAGTACTAAAATATCAAATTTTTGTATCTCTAATTTTCCAATAGGTGGTAATTGGAAAATTATACACCATGCTGTCAAGTGGATGAACTTAACTGACCCAAATTTTGTACCATGCAGATCAAGGTATACAGTGTCGTATTTAGAAATTCAACTCAACCCATGGATGGCAGCAAAAGTTACCACAACTCAATGTCATATCCAACCAAGTATAGGTTAAATTGAAAAAGAATTACAAAATCTCACATTTGAGATCTTCATTGTCAGATTGTGTGCAAAAGCTTTTAGTTGAGTTCCACTTAACTATTAAAATTAAATCAGCTACAGGCAGCTTAAACTTGATTTGACATCTTCTGCAATAACTGCAGGACATATTATTAGGTTGTAAATTAGCTCTTAACCCCTCCAAGAACCAGTGAACTTTTCCCGTCCGCCCACGGTAATTCACTCGAGAATATACCAGGAAAAGTTAGTAGACAGACCATCAATTCGGACGGCAGTGAGTTACCCTCCAAATTATTTATCGTGAGAGCTCAAACTTCTGAAATAAAATCTAATATCATACTGCCTTACTAATATTTACAAATTTAACGACTGCCTTACTAATATTATAGCTTGGTCAAAACATGTAATGTTAGATCACGAACATTCATTACCACTCTGTGTTAAGCTCAATAACATTTCTACTCAATTTAGCAGTAAAGCAAAAGGATACCCATAAAGATGCACAAGTCGGTCTGCTTGATTAACATCACATATATAATAACAGACATTCTAAACAAGCAAGTCAACATACAGATGCATGATACAGAAATATTAACAAAGCTAAAATAACATGTTCTCCTCTTCCCAAAATCGACACTACAGCAGCTAAGCAGAAACAGATATCAGTAAATGATATCAGATTTATAATCAGATGAACATTAACTGAGCATATCAGGTATTACACAATTTGACAACTTCCACTTCTTTTCAATGCCCATTTTCGAGGTCAATAATCTTCCTCTCCATCTACATTTTCAAAATGGCTCATATAAGTAAATTGTAAGAAAACACATATTTCAGAGATTGTAACAAATCAAAGCCTATTTTAACGAAAAATAAACAAGGGTGATAAAATGTAAAACGATAAACATAAATGACCAATTAGAGAAAAAGTGAAAATAGATAGTTTATAGCCATACGAACCCATTTTAAATTTAGTTATTATGGCCTTAACAGTTTATCTTATGATTAACGTGAATTTATCCAGTCACCAGCAAGAGATAATCATTGGTGTACAAATAAAAGAAGCAACTGAAGCAATTGAATATCATATAAAAATTTCAGCTAGATGAGACATGATTTTGGCTTCCATAGTAGTCTGTGCTTTTCAAGGAACACAATTTAGTTTTTTTTTTTTTTCCCCCACCATCTTTTAAAACAAAAGCCATTACGTTCATGAAGGACTGAGGAAATACCAAACACAGCCCACCTATATTGACTCCATAATAGTACCTGCACAAGTGTCTCAAATTTTCTTCTCAACTTGGAATATTCATTCTTAGTCCAATACAGTGCTTGGGAGCAACTGAAAATTGACATTTTAAACAAAAAGTGTAAGCTTTGAGAATTCACTACACTAACAGAAATACGATTGATGAAAATGAACATTAACGACATTATCTTCATATCAAATATGGACCTAGTTCACATTATACATATACTTTCTTTTATAGAAAACATAATTTAGTTCACTGTTATTATTAACAGTAAATTAGAAAGAAAGACAAAATCGGTAACATGTTGTTGTACATTGGCACCAAAAGGTCACTTAGTTAAAACTTCTATTCTAATTTCGAGGGCTGCATCATCGTAATATCCAACAAAAAAATGTATCATATAATACTTCAACTCAATTCTAATATACCATTCAACCTAATGCATATCACACAATCAGTGGATTTCATTTGACAATGGATGTTACAGTTATTATGCTTATCAATATATTAAATTAACTTCTCAACACTGTAATGGCTTCTTTATTTCATTATGACGCGGGGGGACGCGAGGGGGATTGTATAACCCATGTAGCACAAAACAACAATCCTGGATAAAGAAGTATAACTTCATTATGCAAGCTGACAACATAATTAATGATTGGATGCATAAGAAAACTTAAGCTTACTACTCCTTGTCATTCTCCTGACAAGCCTGAATAAGTTCAGCACAGGAAATTTTAACATGCTCTGCACCAATACTGTACCAAGCCAGAAACATGTTATGGATGATCAAAACATGACTGAAACCAAAAAGAAAATAATAAAGCAATAATGAAAGGAAGACAGATTTCAACTTAGCTTATTGTATAGCAAAATAGTTTACCAACGCCTTCATCAATAGTAATCTATTACAAGTAAATAGAAACAAATTCCTGATCCACTTGAACAGAAGTCTTTCCACATATAGTTGTTCAAACTGAAAATATGCCTAGTAACAGGTAAAATTACCTGTTCCGCTATCATAGTTTTCCTCTATTTGACTATTTATTTTCTATTAAGAACTTTATCACTAAGTCAAGATATAGTAAAGCAAAGTTCTAACAAACTTCTAAACTAACAATTATTTCCTTGAAAAACTAGGGTAATCACCACAATAGCTAGTAATCTGACCATAAAGTTGGGACAATTAATTTAAAAAGTTCATGACAAATATTATCATCAGGCATTCAAGGAAGTTCAATATTATAAAGAAAGAGAACAGTTTTATTCAGGTAATAACTATAAGACACGTATGATATCACAGATCTTAACAACCACTTCAATGTGATCTCCAACATCAACAGATGCATTTCTTGGAATGAACCCATCTCTAGAAAATGAAGCAGAAGACTTAAAATGACATAATCATATGACATCCCGGATATGCAAAGAAATAAACTCGTTTATAAGTTTTTCAACAGCATGCAAACATAGCCAAATTATTGTGAATCTAGTGGAAGTCCAACTGATCTGTGAATATAGGCATATTTCAAATATCCACAAATTATGGGTATTTGGAACAGAACAAAACAATACAAAGAAATGCCTACCGCGCAGTAGCCCAGTATTACTCATCAAATAAGCACAAAACGTAAAAGTCAAGATTTCATAAAAATGTCTTTATCATTGATAAACTGCAAAGCTTACCTGGTGGTTCTAGCATAGAACTCACAAGCAACAGTATTAACCTGATGATAATCAACTTCTGGTTGGCAGCTGCAGATGCAAAGAAAAACTGGGTAAGAATTCAAAATCACGCTGACTTACAAAATTTAGAACAGTTAAGAAGTTTGATCTACATGTGATAGGTCAAATGAGAAAATAAGTTTTGGGCTGATAGACAGTAACCAGTGACAGCGCGCACAACATAATCTTGTCTAACAGTTTCCTTCATGGCTAGCAGTTGATAAAAGTCATCATTAACAATTCCCTGAAAAATTTAAAACCCAAACACATCACCGAATATGCTAAATTAGCAGTTTTCATTCCACACAGTTGTTCACCAATAAGTCCCAAATATACACTACAATAAATCTTGAACATTTATCATATATACAATGCCATCAAGAATTGAGCAATTCGTGTTAATTAATATTCCTTTTAATTCATGTCAATTAATAGGATAATACAGACTTTTAGATACTTACAATGATTTTAAGAAAGAAATTAAAGAAAGATAAATAACTGAAAACGAAAATCAATTAAAAACAGAAAAAAGCATGTGAGCCTTTATATAAATGCTAGGGTTTCCTATGTTCTTTACGCAAGTTCCAAAGTCTCAAAATGGTACATTCTTTGTTTATTAAAACAGAACACTTCGCGTTAATTTGTTTCGCGAAACTTCGAGACAACAACAAAAACAATGAAAGCATGAACAAGATCGAGGATAGCTTTTATATACATATCAAACAGTACTCAAATTGGAAAAAAAAGCCAATAATTCCATTTTAACTAAAAAAAAGAATAAAATAAACGAAACGAAGAGGAATTGAAGCGATACCTCCTCGTGCATTGACTGAACGAAGCTGCGGAGTAGGCTTCGCTGCATCGGCAACGCCATGAGGGGTTTGGGGTTGGGGATTGGGGGTGGTGGTTTAGAGAGAGAAAGAGGAGGCTTTAGAGTGAGAGAGTGTGAGCTCATGGAGCCAGTGAGTGTGAGAATTTAAATGGAGCGGTTTTGGGTTTGCGACTTGGCAGAACAAGGGAGGAGTAACGGCCAAGTTATAATAAAAGGCTGAGGTGGCATTTTAGTTTTAGCTCGTTTGTCCCCGAGTTTGACCTTATGGTTTGGGAAATATAACCAATATGCCACTGTCGCGGCAGTTATCATTTTTAGGGGTTTTTTATTTATATATGACAAAATCACATACAGTTTATATAAATATGACAATTTTTATTCAATTAAATTTGTATGACATTTTGGTGATCCTTAGTCTAAAATGTTCTTATCATCTCCAACAAAAGCATGCACCCAGCACTCTAAGTTGCTATCAAACACGTACTAAAATCATCATCTTTCCTAAAAAATTCTTCAACACAATCTTTACACATCAAATTTGCTGCTGTAGGAAGCTGCATTCTCTTGAAAGAAACTACAATGTCCTGAATATTTATCATCAGGGTTAGTTTTGATGTTTACTTAAAATTAAAATATTGGTTGTTGTTATTTAGACTTTCTTTGCTAAAATGTGATCGATTATACTTAAACATACATGTTATTTATCATTCTCTCGAGCACATTTGTAGCGTTTGATCTGTAATAGTTGAATTCATTTATCATGATTATCGTTTTCATGACTTTTTTGCTTTTGGACTTATGGATCTGTAGGTAAGTCTAGAACTGAAGCACATTAGTCTAGAAGAACTTTTAACAACTTATTTTTGTTAATATTCTTACTCTGTCATCACATGATTTTTAGGTAAATGGATATGGTACGTGTTATTATCTTGTATAATGGTGAATGGATTAATCAAAGCAACGAATACAAGTTCAATTCCTTAGCCACAAAAGGAATAATGGTGCATCCTTCCTCTACATGTTCACAATTGCTTGAAAAGATTGCTCAGACTACTGGAATTGGTATTTTAGAGTATGAAATTATTATGAAGTTTAAATGCAATTCAATAGATCTGGTACCACCTGTGGAAATTATCTCAGATGATGATATGCAATTCTTTTTGCATGAGAATCTTAGTGGTATTGCATACAGAACACCTCTTTGCATCACATATCAATATAGATTAACTACTCCAATATTGCAAACAAATCTAAGTGAAGATGATAACCAACATTTGAACAATTCATGAGAGGAAAGTCAGGCCTATCCAATATTTATGCCATCAACATATTCCAATGAAGTTATAGAAACTAATAGAGAATGTGAGATCAACTCCAAACATTTTTCTCATAGATCTAATTTACCACTAGAAAATATACCTAATACAATGCCCGTGGATGAGCATGAGATTAAGCCAACCGATAACAATACTTATATGCCTAGAAGCAAAATCAGTTTACTTGCAAGTAGCAACACCACAAGTACTAATGATGCATATCAATGTATCGACAACATTATGAGTAATGAAGTTGTTAGTGATAGTGATGGTTTTATGGTAAATGAGGTGTTTGCATAAAAAGATGAGCTACAAGCGGGGCTCTGTAAGTTTGCTTTACAAAACCACTTTTAGTTTAAAACAGTCAAGTCTGGGAAGAATATTTTGATTCTTACTTGTGTGAATAACAACTGTCATTGGGGTATTCGGGCTACAAAAATGAAGGATTCCAGTTACTTTCAAATTCGGAAGTATTAGAATATATATAAATGTTCTTTTAGTATGGATCAAAGAGATCATCGATAAGCATCTGCAAAATTGATTGCACATACAATTCATTATAAATTTGAAGGTATCTCATCAGCATACAAAGCAGATTAGATAAGGAGAGACTTCCAAAAACATTTCGGTTATGATATTAGTTACCACAAAGCATGGAAGGCAAGAGAGCGTGCAATAACACTTGAAAAGAGTTTACCAGCAACATCATACAAGTTACTTCCAGCATATTTGAAGATGATTTAAAAGAAAAATGTTAGTTCTCGAATTTTCATTGAGCCTGATGGTTCAAATCATTTCAGTTATCTATTTATGGCTATTGGTAGTTGCCCAAGAAGGTTCAATTCAGCTATTAGACTAGTAATTACAATTGATGGTACATTTTTAAGAGGTAAATCTGAAGGAATCATGTTTGTGGCTTCATGTATGGATTGTAACAATCAAATATATCCACTTGCATTTTGTATTGGTGATAACGAGAATGATGCATCATGGGAGTGGTTTTTAACAAAAGTGAGAGATTTAATTGGCAATGTTACAGATTTGATTTTTATCTTAGATTGTAATGGAAGCATAAAAAGGGTTGCTATGGCATTTCCAAATGCAAGCCACAATATTTATATGTATCATCTTGGCCAAAATCTAGGTCGAACTTCAAGAAAGTTGATATACACAAAATCTTTGTACATCTTTACAAAGTTATATACGTGTTCTCAATTCAACATTGTCATGGTGAGATAAAGAGGATTAATGCAGACATTGCTTAGTACCTGTTTAAAGTTGGGTATGATAAGTAGTCTCATGCTCACTTTGATGGAAGACGTCATAGCATAATGACCACTAATATTGCAGAATGTTTGAATGGTGTGTTGAAAGAAGCAAGAATGTTACCAATTCATAAGTTGCTTGACCAGATTGTTGATTTATAAAACTCACAAAATGAGTTGAAAGTGAACTTCTTTTGAACCAAGATAACTCTCACACATACCAGGTTTTGTCTCTAATTTTGCATTAATTTATTGTGAAAGGTGGTAAATTTGAGGCCCATGTTGATATGCTTGCCAAAACTTGTAGTTGTTGAGCATTTCAACTGGACTATATGTTGTGCAAACATGTTGTTGTAGTGTGCAAGCAACAATCTTTTGAATACATTTATTTTGTTCTATATACTATACTACCGATGCATGAATTATGGCATATATAGAGACAGTTAATCTTGTAGGTCCAATAAAGGAATGAGATGTTCTTATTGAGTCGCTTACCACGGATATGTAACCCCCCAATATTTAAGCCAAAGAAAGGGCATCGTAAAATAAATAGGATTCTATCTGCGGATGAGAAAATTATTATTCGAAAATATGGGCATTGCGGAAAAGTAGGTCACAATCGATTGACCTACACAACATCAATACCATTGCATGACCAAAACTCGACAGATGTTAACAATATAGTTTGAAGTGAGTCCCTTGTGTTTATGCATTGTCTTTCCACTTACAAACTTATTTTTTGCATTCTTTGTACTAATGCGTACTACTAATAATACTTGCAGATATTGTTAGGTGATGAACACCACCAAAGGTTACAGCAGTTTCGTTGTTTGCCTTGTATTAGTGATAATTTTCGAACTGTCACTGTAATGAATATAACTTTATAAAGTAATTGATGAAAATGTGATTTTGTAATCAGAGATTGTACTTTTATGAACTGCTGCTATGAATGATTTATTATATATGTTTGGTTATATTATATTGTCATTATAGTTAAAATTTACATTTTGCAAATATATCTAGAAGACCAGACTGGTCTATTAGTTAAGACCTTGACATCTACACTAGTTTATCAGTCTAGAATATAAACAAGTTTGTGCGGTACTCAATTTCCTTGTAACTAAGGTAAATTAATTTATTGAACATGTGATAGATTTGTATAAACATATTTCCTTGTAACTCACACACCACGTGTTCTTAATTCAGTTAAATTATATACCACAATATTTGTGTATCAGTCAAGAGCTTAACATCTAGAATAGTTAGTCAGTCTTTGATATAAACAAGTTTGTGCAAAGTACATATGTCCAATGTCAATTTGTTTAAAGATTTGTATATATTTCAAATACATTTTCTTATTTGTAACATACGCACCACGTTATCAATTCTATTAAATTATAGACCACAAGACAGGTCTATCGGTCAATAACTTAACATCCAGACTAGTCTGTTAGTTTAGAATAAAAATAAATATGACTAATATATGAAAATACAAGCATTAATTGACAATGGAACTACAAGCAATCAAATCCTGCTTTAGTTTACACCCATATTACTAAGCAGTGCATTCACAACAATTCCTAACTTATATCTTTAAACAAGTCTACTGCGATTTGCTTCCTACAATAATTGATATCCTCTTGGTTGCAATGAGTTTGAACATCTAGTCCATGCACCGATATCTCCATGAATCGTAGAACGAATATACCGCAATCACCCCTATAATAATAATTAAATAAGTATTTGGCAAATAAAAAAAATTAAAAAATAAAAAGGTCTTTAAGGTTATAACAAATACCTAATAATCTATTGCAGTGCATTACGTATCCGATGTATAGGCCAAGGATCCATTGATTCGAATGTGGCACATGAAGGTCGTGAGTCCTGTATTGATATCTTATTAAGAAGGAGAGGTACCATCACATTGGCTTCATTTCATTATTAAACTCGTTGTCAGAGGTGAAACATATGGCTGAGTCATGAACATGAATTGCTCTGCTCAATACGTCGACGATCCTTGAACCCAATACTCTCCACGCAAGTTTATCCGAGTGTAAGTACAAAAAACTTTTTGAATTCCCAGTAGCAAGGGATTTCGCTAACGAAAAAGCCTTTTGTTAACAAAAATTATAGAAACAAAACAAATCATATTATTTATATTATTTTTCATTCTCTACCTGGAAATAAGAGTTCATAATAGCACAAGGTTACATGTAAAGAGTTGTGTATTTACTCATAGCCAATCTTAGCTTATAGCAAAAGACATTTATGTGCTATTCACCATATATGGAGAAAAAAAAATTGAGTGGCTAATTTCATGAGTTATTTATTGAGGTTTTTTTAAACAAAATCTAGAAAAATACCAAGTTGCTCAGCCACTCCCTTAAGTTGTATATATCTCGAAAGAAACTTCTATCACCATCGCCAATAGACCATTTCACAAAATTTCTACATGAACCATCATACAATATTAGCTTATAATTTTATAAATTATAAAAATTATATACTAATAATTATAAGATTTTTTTCAATTAATAAAGAGTGAAATCTTACGGTTCAATATTATCTACTTGTGCCATCCATCTTTCCAATGCAAGTGTATCATTTAGCTCAATCAGTGGTTTAACTTCAAAGACAACTAACATCCAAGGCTTCTTTAATGGGTCAATATATGGAGAACGCAAGTAAATGTATTCTTTTCTAACTCTCTTCTTTCTAACATAAACTTTAATAGTTGGGTTTGTTACTTGCTGCACACTTAGAGTTTGTGTAGATAGTATAATGATCAAATCATCACCTTTTCTGTCTGGAGCATGGATTGGTGTCATTTCCATGGTAGGACTTGTAAGAGTAACATCAAAATTGTCATTGAAGTTGTAAGTTGCCTGCAATGAAAACGTATAAAAATTTGTTAAATTATTTTCCAGACTGGTATATGTATTGATATTCTGTAGAAATTTGTTACCTCCTCGTAAAAGTTTTTGAGCTGTGTCGATTTCAACTCTTCAAATAACTTAATTATTTTATCAAACTTGCATTCAAAACCATCAATCTTGCCTCTAATACGGGAAACCTTAATTTGCATTTTCTATACATATACTTCTAACTTATCCATGTGATTATTATAATGTATATCAAAATTATGTTTGTCTAGGCTTGCAGAAGACACACCATCGTACAAGGAAATTGATATGTTAAAAAAAATGTATTGACATTAAGAGGCAATATTCTTACCTTTTTCCACTATTTTTGTTGTCCATTTTGGTTCTTATATTTTTTTTATCTGCATTACTAAGAGAGGCTGAGCTGGATCTAAAATTATCCATAGCTTCATTATTGCGAAACTTTAACTAGATGTCACCAGAATCATTGCTTGATTCGTCACCATTTTCAATTTCGAATTCACCACCATCTTCATGCTAATCATTATTGTAAAACCAGCTCATATAATCTTGTTCCTTCTCACCAGGTAGGCTAGCATGCAATTCTTCAAATATAGTAATCTATATAAAAAAAAATGATAAAATTAGTATTATAAAATAATTTCAAAATAATGTATATGTATTAATATTTCACTTTTACAATGCATACATTTTCATTATTGAAAATGTACTTCAGGAGGTCATCATATTAAACATTGCACGATGCAGTCCAATTAAGAATTCGAGGTGTTATAAGTATTCTTACTATTTATTATAGTACCATCTTATTAATATTGGATATTAATAAGATGTCCAAAGCAGGATTCCTTAAACATATCCATCTAATTTTGATTCTTGCTAAGACGCTCTTAGATATTTTTTATTGCTTTTATTTGGGAGAGTGTTGACACTTGGGTCTTGAAATGATCGGCTTCGTTTATTTTTGTTTTTAATATAGGTGCCATCCTAAAAAGAAATGTACATTTTGTTACCAAAATAATATAGTACTTTGTAAAAGCTGAGTTAATTCTGTAAATTCTCAACTTCTAAACCAAACAAGTCTAGAAGTCGGGCAATCTATTTTACAGGATTTAAATAATTCTAATGGCAACTAGCAACAAAATATAAGTTATCCAAAACAAAACTCCATTTTTATCACTCTAAAATATCATTCTCAACTACAAATTCTAAAAGCTCTACATCTATGTTAAATTCAAAAGTAATAAACCCTAGATTGTCAAAACTAATACATACATGGTTCTACGGTTAACTAACCTTCAATTTTTTGTTGTGATGCTTGATTTTGTCCATTTCGATGAGACACACATGAACCGCTGACCAAATAGTGGTTGACGGTGAAAGAACTCGATTCACCTACTGCCTGACTTCTAAACCTCGCGAGAACTTCTTCCTAAACTTCCTAACTCAAGTTTTCTTTTATTTTTATATCTTAGTTACTTATAAGGATATTTGTGTACTTTTACTTATTATTAGGTCATAGTCTTGGCATGTAAATAATAGGGTCATAGTCTTGGCATTTAGCAAGTATTGAGTCATATCCCATGCAATTTCCTGTCATTTTGGTTCTTATAAGTTGAAGAAATGATAAAGATTATTGTTAGAACAGCTTGGGCTCGGGCAAAGTGCTTCTCTATCTTGTAGGAGTAATGCTTTGCATATTCCTTTAAGGTCATGTTTGGAATTGAGATGTTGTATCTTTCAAACTACAGCTGTTGTGAAAAAAAACTATAATTATGAAACAAAAGGTAATAATATGTAGTAAATATAAATTTTAAATAATAATTTTGATAAAATTATTAAACATATAATAGATTTTCTATTATACAAGTCAAAAATCATATCAACATACCTTCCAAACTACAACAGATAGTGTTTATCAAACACTTTAATACTGTAACTTAAAAGTTATAGCCGTCTAACTTCAATCCCAAACTTCTCTTTTGTAATTAGAGTTGGCAGCAATACTCGCGGGGCTTCGAACACGCGAGGACCAGATTAATTTGGGGGGTATGGGGCCCTAAAAAAATGTGAAAATAAATTTAGGTCAGTTTGAGAAATTTTCGAGTTTAGATTTGGGGATTTTATCGAATCCCCTGATCCGACCTGAAAATAAAAACTAAAAGGAAAAAAAAACTATTACTTAATATTTTAAACTTGTAAATTAAAAATTCTATCGGCCATTATTTGGATTGAATCGATCGTTATTTCCTCAAAAGAAACCCTAATAGCTGGTCAGCCGCCGCCGTTGCTAACAGCTGGTTAGCCGTCACCATTTTGATGACATTTTCATTCATCTTCTTCTGATTTCATTCTCAATCACATAGCCTAAGCACAAACTACAACCATGGAGAGCTCATTGAAACAGAGGCTGCAGCCATGATTTGAGTTACCGACAGCCATGCTTTGGGTAAGCTATGTTTTGATTCTCTTGATTCCCCTCCTCCTATCAGGATCCCTCTCTCCATCCCTTCTACCGTACACTTTACGACGCTGCTGCTGCCTCCTTCTTAACTTGTATGAGAATGGTAAGCTTCATTGTGAAGCCCATTTGATGGGCTTTATTATCATGTACACTTTACAAGATAAGCTTTTTTTTTTTAATCAATTTAATAAACACAATGGGTTTGATAAATGCAACTAAGATTTAGCCGCCATTTATAATAATACCAGCAAAGCTCTAGAGAGAGAAGAGAATAAAAATAGATTGAGTTTTTTTTTTTTTTTTTTTTGGTTTTAGGAGGTTTTCTTTGAATAATAAATAATGGACTTTTATTGCTGGTGAGAACATTGAGTTGAAGTCTTTATTAATGAAACTTTTATGTTGAAAAGTTAAAATTGTTTTGATTAATATGAAATTTGATCATTTGTCTTATGTTAAAGGCTTCGAATTATTATATTTTTATTTATATGGAGGTTGTTAAAATTTGATCATAGTAGCCTAAAGGGTTATACATATTATAATTTTGATGATAACAAACATATGTATTAAGTGTTTTAATAATTCTTGTATTTCACAAGCTCACTAGATTTTTGAAGGATAATTTTTATGCAAGTGAAATCAAGTTCAAGACACTCAAAGGACAACGGCGAAATCAAGAATAGGATTTAAAGCTCAACGGATAAATTTAGTGCAACAATTTCTTGTAAAGCCGGTATGATTTATTTTATGCTTGGTTTAGCATTTGTGAAGCTCAATAGATGTTTTAGTAAAAATTATTTTGGATTTGAGAAATTTGGTTTAAAATGAAAATGTTTTAAATTTCGGAGTTGGACTTATTTGTCAAGTTTTAAACCTTTTGGGCTATATTGTGACTTACAAAAGATTGAGAGTCTAAGTGAAAGGTTTTGAGAATTTTAAACTTCTTGATAATTTGGTTAAAACTTAAAAGGACCTATTTGAAAAGATTTGCTATAGTTGGGGCCATATCATAATTTTAAAAAGTTTTAGGAACTATTTGATTTTAAAAAATTTCAAAATTGGACTTGTTTGAAAAGTTTTGTGACTTTCTGGGCCATAATATAATTACAAAAAATATTGGGGTAAAATTATAATTTTGAGAACAGTGGTACTGTAGCACTGAAATTTGTCTATGACGGCTAGTTTTTTGGGTTTAACTATAAAAACTCAACTCCAACTTCATTTTAAAGACTAATGCAAGTAGGGGTGGGCAATTACCGGTTCGGGTCATAAGAATTAAAACCGAATCCGAACCGAACCGAAATATTTCGGTTCGGTTCGGTTCGGTTTGGTTCGGTTTGAATTTTCTATTTTCTTCATTTTACAGATTTACCCTAATATTATCAAATTTTATACTTTCTACCTAATTTTACTTAATTTTACAGTTTACACTCCAATTAACCACCAATACCAAGTACCAAACTATACTCTACACACATAATATTAATAACACCATATAATATGAATAAACAAGTATAAAATTATTAAATCAAAAGTAATATAATAAAAATTCCAATACAAAATATCCACAATTCATAAACATACTTTAACTTAAAAGTCTACTACAATTCTAGTATTCAACAAATTATAGGTCCATGTGAACAAGGAAAAAAATAAAGTCCATAACACAAGCACACAAGCCATACAATAAAAGTTCCAATACAAAATATTCGCAATTCATAAACAGGCTTAAAAATTAAAAGTCCACAACAAAATATAAGTCCATGGCAACCAAAAATAATAATAATAATAACAAGTCCATAATATTGCGTCAATAACCAACAAAACTCCATAACACAAGCACAAAAGCCATAGCCACATGCCCACATCCAACATAACACACAAGCCATAGCTACATCCACCGCAACACACAAGCCATAGCCACATCCACCGCAACAAACAAACCACAACTACATCCACCATCCACATCACCTAAATCAAAATTGAAAATTCAAAGTGAACAATAGCGAATAATTAAACTAATTAAAATGAAATGATATTTAATAACAAATAAATACATATCAATTTATTGCAACCTCACCAAGCTAATTAAGTGATTAATCATTATGCCAAATAAATTAAATAATAAATATTATTTCTAATTTTTCATTGATAGAAACACTATACATTTATCTATTTTCAATCGTTCAATTCTCAGTTGCAATATACAATACAACATATTTACAGCCATTTCAGTTCACTTCCAGTCTTCCACAAGGACCACAACTCACAAGCATACAATAGCAGTCCACACAAAATCAAATACATCTGCCCACCATTTTTAACTCCACCGGCAATACATCTGCCCACCATTTTTAACTCCACCGGCAATACATCTGCCCACCATTTTTAACCCCACCAACAAGTATCATCGGCAACCCTCAAAACCAAATAATCAATCCCCAACAGGCCAACATTATTTACACTAGCAGAAAGCTCGAAACTAAAACTGTATACACTATACACTATACACAATATTACACACTGTAAATTTCTTCAAGTGGCTTTCAAAGGGATATGCATAATCGGCAAACACTTCACTGCCAATGCTATACCGAAAATTGGTATTATGTTCAATTTTGGGACTCACCTTGACGTAACCCAAAAACAGACTTAGAAGGGCTGAGCGGCTCAGGGGCAGCGCTAGGAAGCCGTGAGCGCGAGGACGAGGAAGAGAGGGGGCCGAGCTGATGTAACGGAGAACGGACTGCTATGAGATGCTCACGACCAGGGCTGCTCACGACCAGGGCCAACAAGGATGAAGCTGAGAGGGGTGAGCTGCAGTTTTGCGCCGTCTAGCGAGGGAGAAACAAACGGCACAAAGTCAGATCGGCAATGGAGGCAGACGAGTGGGAGAGGAGAGGGAGGCGGTGGCTGCTGGCCTGCTGCTCTGAGAGATGCTCACGACCAGGGCCAACGAGGATAAAGCCGAGAGGGGTCAGCTGCAGCTTTGTACCGTCTAGCGAGGGAGAAACGAACGGCACAACGTCGGATCGGCAATGGAGGGAGACGAGTGGGAGATGAGAGGGAGGCGGTTAGGGATTTCCGATTTTGGGTGCTTCATTTTTTCATTTTTTGTTTATATATATATATATATTTTTTTTTTTAATTAAAAAAATTATTTATAATTAAATCAAAGAACCGATCGGTTTTTCGGTTCGGTTCGGTTTTAAACCGAACCGAACAAAAACCAATCGGTTCTTTGATTTTCAAACCGTTCGGTTTTTTAGTATAGAACCGAACCGAACCGAACCGTTTGCCCACCCCTAAATGCAAGTATAAACAAGATCCTATAACATATATTGAGCTTCCAATTCGAAAAATCATTATAAATTAAATGATTTTGTGCTATCATTTGTGAATCCACTTTTATAGAGAGTTTATTGTGTAATTTTCATTTCTTATCAAATTGAGTGTGTTCAAGTGAGGGAAACACTTGTGATAAAGAGATTAGGGTGATAATATCTTCATTGTAAACGTCTATTGACACCTTGAAGTCAAGTGTAAAGAATTTAAAGCCTTGGGAGGCTTGGATAGTGAAATCCTCAAGCTTGGCTGGCTTGGAGGCGTGGACGTTGGCGGGGATTGCTGAACCACGTAAAATTTGCTGTGTTTGCATTCTCTTCCCTTATACTTTTATCTTTAAGTATTGTTTAATTTATTGTATTTGATTTAATTGTTGCCAGATTTATTGTTTTTGTGTGTATTAAGGCATTATATTAAATTGGTGGGCGATTTGCTTAGCTTAAGTTTTAAAAAGCCAATTCACCCCCCCTCTTGGGTTGCATAATTTATTTTTCAGATCACTTGTAATTTTATTTCTATCATGGAATTTGATCATTTGTAATTTTATTTCTAAATATGGAGATTGTTAGAACTATTAATTTTTTAAAAAAAAGAACTGAAATATTAAAAAATTATTATTTAAAAAAATGGGGATCGAGTCCATACTTTAATCTCCGCTCAATTCAGGGATTTTCAGGGACATATCCAAACTATCCCCTATTACAATTTTTTGGGTATGGGACGGGTTCGGGGGATAGCTTCCAATCGGGTTGGGTTCGGGTTGGGATCATGATCCCGCCTCATTTCCCTTATTTGTAATCCTTGTTTTTTTGTTATGTTAAATTATATAATGTACAATTAATAATTTAATTAAACTAAAACGACTTTATGAGTGTTTACAAATCAAAATATATCATGTAATTAATTTTGTTGATAAAATAAAAAACAATTTTAAAACAATGAAGAAATAAATTACCTAACAATAATAATTTATAATGAAAAAGTATGTTTAGAATTTAATTAATTTATCTAAATGGTAGTAAAATTTAGTTAAAATTTTATTGCGATTTTATGGTCTTTTATGTAATTTCAGAAAAGAAAGAGAGGTAAAATATGAAAAGGGTGCTTCTTAATAATTTTAGAGTTGAACTTTTAACACCCTTTAAAACCCTTATGAAACTCCACTTATTATGTTAGTAGCCTTACTTTTATTAATATTACGAAAAAGGACAAAACATTATGATAGAGTAAGTTAAAATTGAAGCATATTTTTTAATAATAAAATTGAGTAATTTATTACTTCATTGCCTCAAAATTATTTTGAGTTTGTTAAAAAAATTAATTATATTATAAATCAAAATTTAAAAATGGGATGGTTCATAAGTTGTAGGTGTAAACAAAATTTAATTTTATTAAATTCATAACTGTCGTTTATGAAATTTCTTCTAGCAATGGTAGTATGATTTTACAAAACAACAAAAGGGGTTTTATAAGGATTTTAAAGGGGTGTGAAAAGCATTACTTTTGATGGGGTGGTGGATGCTCGACTTATATTGCAGGCTTGCAGCTAGGGATGGCAAAATCCGGGTCTGGGTCCGGGTTTACTCTTTCCGGTTTCGGACCCGGACGTCTTTTTTTATCTCCCGGACCCGGATTAAAACCCGGTTTTTTTCATCCGGGTCCAGGTCCGGGTTAAACCCAGAAAATCTGGGTTCCCGGATTCCGGGTTAAACCCGGAAAATCTGGGTTCCCGGATTCCGGGTTTTAAACCCGGATCAATAAACCAATTTCATTATTTCAACAATTCTTATGGTCCTAAAACAGCTACACAGCAAAGAGCAAAGCAGGGCCTTCGAAAGCACAAAATAACCATTAGAGCTCTAAAATCCATATGAATTCTAAATTTCTAATCATACCACACTGAAAGAGCATATATAATTTCAGCATATATAACTAAACATAACTTTCAATGGTATCAAAAAGAAGAAATAGAAACAAGTAATAAGTCTCATTCATCAAACTCCCAACTCTTCCATCAATATTATATCTTAAGTTACATTCTTGGAAATGCTTTACCTGATTCCTTTTGTCCATCTCTTACATTAAAAAAGATTGTTGGAATAAAGCAAATCAAACTCAAAACTATGCAAGAATTCTTATCAGCCCGTGCGGATAATTGGAAAAGTTAGAACAAAAAGCGAAATGGCATAATAGTCACGACAACATCAGTCCACTGCTCACAATTAATCAGCTCTCAACCCTGCAAAATGCATGCTAAAATAAGATCTTCATACTCATTTCCAAGCAATAACACATCCAAATTATAAATCATTCATAAACAATACAAATTTCTCAGCAATAACACATCCAGTGATTTAAATCCATAAATTTCAACATTTTAAGTAATAAAACAGCCACAAATATAAATCCATAACACAATCTACTCCCTTCGCTGCCAGCGCCTCTTATTTTTGCAGCGGCAGCAGTAGTATTACCCCTACGGCCGCGGCCGCGGCCACGGCAACGGCCACTCCCACTCCCACTCCCCTGATCTACTGTTGTTGAATCAGCTCTTTGTTCATTTTCCATTACGAATTTAACATCCTACAAGAATTATATCAAAACAGATTAAACTAACCTACCATTCCTCCAATTTCTTCCATTTTATACATTAATTTTTACTGTAACAACGTTCTAACACTTTAAAGATACCATTTCGAATTTATTAACAGCAAGTCAGCAACAATTTATTTTCTAACATTTTAAACATACAATTTTGAATCTATTAACAGCAACAATCAACAATATTTCAAGCATAAATCAAATAACCAAGCATAAATCAATATCAAAGCAAACATAGCACAAATCATATAAGTCAAAACAAAGTATAATAGCATCAAAACCGAGAGGCCAGAAACTCACAATTCACGCCAAGGCGTATCGGTGGTGTTCACGGTAGCCGATGGTGAAGGTGAGTATCACACCAAAAAGACCGCCGATGATGATGAATAGAAGAGGCGAGGAGCGCAGCCTTCGACGGTGGTGAACCAAACGAGTTGCGACGCAGCGAACGGTGGGGAACCCAAGCTTGTGACGGTGCATCGACCTTGTGACGGCAAACCCGACCTTGTGACGATGGCGAACCCAGCCCGGATGATTGTTTGACTTTATGACCAGACAGTACAGCCTGGCCGATGCGTTTGTGCCTGTGACTGTGAGAGAGACGGAGAGACCGAGAGACCGAGAGAGTGAGAGACGAGGAAGCGGATAGAAATAGAATTAGGGTTTTTTTTGTTTGTATTTATATTAACTAATAAATATATTTAAAAATAATTTTAAAAAAATCCGAGTCCGGGTTCCGGATTCACGGGTTATCCCAAACCCGGACCTGGACCCGGATTCATCCGGGTTATAAAAAATCATTCCGAATCCGAAATTTTTATGAGTCCGGTACGGGTTCAACCCGGCCCGGATTATCCGGGTTCATCCGGGTCCGGGTAATTCTGCCATCCCTACTTGCAGCTATGCTCGTGGGCCCACTTATCGAACCTCATGCAAGTCTTTTCATTTTTTTCCCGTTTTAATTTCATTTCAACTCATTAAACATTTATACATCAAAAAAAAAAAACTCATTAAACATTAATTTGATCCCTGGAATTTTGACTTTTGATCAAGGGGATGCATGATAGTCCAAATCGAAATTGCCAAACTCGTGCCTTAAAAAAAAAGAAAAAAAGGAAAAAAAAAACTGATTTTATGTAGTGGATCTTAGCAGATTACTTAAAGAGTAATAATTATGAGGTGTTGATGCGGGACGGCCAAATTTTAGCCCACCGTCATGAATATTAAACGTTCACATGATTTCGTGTCATCATTTATTAAATCAGATTATGGCTTGCATTATGATTCATGTTGATCATGCATGACATCATCCACCAATTAATTAATTATTAGCAGCATTTTTAATGCATCACACAGGTATACAAACCACTATTTTAAACTCGGGTGTTCCACGGCTTCCATTAAAACATTTTTCTCATACTAACTCATGTTTGACGGCACATTCTCGTTACACTATAATGCATTAAAAAATTTGCTAATGCAATCAAGGATGCATAAAATAAATTTATAGGGTGATTAAGTTGTATTGTATTAAAATATTATTCATGTGTTAATTATAATTATTTATATTCAATAAATTATAATAAACTAAAATTTATTAAATATTAATTTATATTTATATTTAAATAAAAAATTTAATATACATAATAATAATAAATATTAATAAACATAAATATTTAATAAATAAATGATACTACATTATTGTACGTTCATTACATAAAATCATTTTACTTATTTAACTTTAAGTATTTAAAAAGTAGTTTGGTTTTATTTAATCATTTATTATTTACTAAAATACTAAATTTAAAAATAAATTTAAATAAAAAAATTATATTAGACATTAATAGATTAAAAATAAATTTATAATTCAATATTATATTGTTAGATAATGTAATTAATAAATTATTATTATTTTTATAAGATAAGTATTAAATTATACTATGTTATAATAACTAATATGTAGAAATAAATGATGTTACAATAAATAATATTATAACAATATAACATAATATTATAATGTTTTGTTATTTAATAATAATTTACTATTAAACTGTTTTTATACTATGAAAATTAATAATAAATCCCTAATTAATTTAAATAGCATTAATTTAATTTTAATATAAAATAATATTATTTTATATAATATAATTCATATTACACTAAACATAGTATTAGTAAGTTGTAATGCACCTTAACATAATATATGCAAAACAGTTAATGCAATATAATACAATATATTATGTCAAACCCTCCCTCAATGAATTAGAAATTATAATTTAAGATCAGAGTCAGATTGGATTATTTAGCAATATAGGGAGGAGTAGAAAAGTTACTAGAGCATGCATCTTTGTGAATTAATGATTCATATTGACTAATATTGTTTTGCCATTAATTGTGTTTGACTTTTAATTTATTGCGCCAAAAACTTTGCTATTATAAAATAATATATAATCAAAGCTTAATTAGATACTTATTTTTCTAAATGTTATATATAAACGTTGAAAAAATATTTCTTTTTCTTTGTTGGAATCTTTAGATATTAGCCAAAAGTGTATTGAAATAAAATTCCATCAGAACTCTCACTAAGACCTTATTTGGTATTGAGGTGTTATAGTTGTAGAAAAACTTGTAATTATGAAACAAAAATCAATAGTTTATAGTAAATATGATTTTTAAATAATAATTTTGTCAAAAATAATAAATATATCTTAGGCTTTTCATCACACAAATAATAAATTAAATTAACTTAATTTTCAAATCACAATAACTTGTGTTTATTGAATGCTTTATTATTAAAGCTTTTAAACTATAACATTTCGACCTCAATATTAAACATGGCTCAACTCTCCTAATTGACAACTATCAAATATTTCATATTTTCATCAATTTAGTAATCATTTTGCTCCTTTTTCCACCAAATAATGGAATTATTATATTCTATAGATTAGCCATCAACATCTTCAATTTTGGTTTTCAAAAAACGTTGAAGTAGCTTTATTGATTTTAAGTACCAAAAATGAGATGACTGGCTAAAAGCACATTTTGTGAAACATGGAAAATTTATATATATATAATATACATTTTTTGACACATTGATCTTTATAATCTTCTAAATACCATGATTACTTCATTATTGTTGGTGGGCCGTCTATTGTGTGTTTAATTTATAGAGAAAGAAAATAAAACGTTATTCTATGTTTTCTCCGGTATAAAGAGATCCCCTCATTGAAATGACAACAAATGTTTTCCATGTTTCACAAAATGTGCTTTTAGCCTGTCATTTTAAAATTCTTATATATATATATATATATCAGACGAAGCGGCTTCCATTAAATTTTTTATTCTTCTTAATTTTTTTGTTCATTTTAAAATTTTCCTTATATTTATTTACAAACTTATATTATAACTTGAAATATGCAAAATGTGACAAGTATAAATGATAATTTGTAAAGTTATCTGACCCAATAACCTGCAAGTTAGTTTTACCCAATACGACTATTTGAATTAATCTGATTTATTCTAAAATCTCTTCTTTTTTTTTTCCAGCGCTTTCAATTATATTTACCGACCATGTCCATTTATAGACAAGTTTGTAGTGTAAACAAATTGTCCTCTATTGAGTTATTACTTTGTTCTTCTTTTCAGACTTGCATATGCATCAGCAGCATGAATTCAATTTGTTTTAAAAAATAAAGATGAAGGCTTATGAAATTTCATTCCTATTTAATACTAAGGTGTCATGGGAAAAAAAACTGCATTTATAAAATAAAAAGTTACTAATAAATAGTAAAGATGACATTTGAATAATAATTTTGAGAAATAATTAGTAAAAATATTGTAGGTTTTCATCATACGAGTACGGGTTGAAATCATCTTAATTTCTAAGTTTCAAGTGTTTACCAAATACTTTTTTAATTACAATTACCTAACCTCAATACTAAAATGAAACTACTTTTTAATACATGGAAAACATGTTAAATTTTGTTTAACATTATCAATGAGGTCGGCTCCTTTTAATTTTTAACATATGTAACTAATGGCGCCTAGCTAGTTGCTTTATTAAATTGGAAAGCTAAATTAGTTCAATGCCATTGATATTTCTCTATATTCGACTAACAAGACCACCGGCAATTTTACGGCCCGCCAACTAAAGTAAGGGCACAAGTAATCTAGTCAAAGTAAAAGATTAATTATGAACGTCCAAGAAATAAAACAAATTTTTCGTATCAATGTCGGTAAACTAAATGTCTAATAGAGGTCATCATCCGGAGATTGCGAAGACCAAGTTAAGGTCTCAATAAGATAGAAGAGATGATCTAGAGAATTTGTAGAGCGAGCTCTGCTTAGTACAGAGCTTCTTACAGGAAGAAAATGGTCAATCTACAAGAAGAAAATGTAAGCTCATTACTTTTATTATTAAAAAATATATCAAAACGAGCATGAAATTATAAATAATACATTATACAAAATTTATGTGATTTGACCTTTTAGCATATATTTATAGAAGCAAGATAAGAGTTAATATCTATTATGTAAAACTTGGTCATTACAATAAGGTTATCATTATTTCTTCTAAATGGGCATGTTTTATATGGGTTGCAGCATGTCTTCTATATGTTACATATGACAAGTCATACATTCATGTCAAATAATGCTCATATGTTTCATGTAAAATACACTCATATCTACATTACACAAGAATAAAAATATTGTTTTAATTTATAATATTGTCAAAATAGAGGTTTAGAAATGAAATTCCTCACACCTCTAGGTGATGAAACTTAAAAGAGAGTTAATCGAATTTGTATTTGTCATCTTGGGGGTTGGATAAGGTGGGTTGAATAATGAAGAAAATATTAGAATCAAGAATTTGTTATCGCACAAACTGTTGGAAAAATAGCTTGGCCAATAGCTATTTTGTGACATAATTTTGAGTGGGATCTATTTCGCGTAAGTACAAGGAGTTTGAAAAGAGTCCAAATCAGATGCCGCGTAATCGTGTAAAAGCTATCAAGCAATAATCTTGGATACAAAGTAAGAATCTGTACAGGAAGGAGATCAACAAGATTATGGATATGGGAAGAATAATCTCACGAAATCATTGTATAATTAAATAGTGATTCTTGCCATCTGAACTTTCTTACCATGTAAAGTAGATTGCCCTACATATAAATAACAGAACTTTGTACAAAGAACATATACAGCCGTTAATGAACCATTCTCCCAGAGCAACTCTATTTATGGTGCGTTTGGGATTGAGGTGCTGGAGCTTTTAAGCTATAGCTGCTGTGGAAAAAAAGCTATAACTATAAAACAAAAGCTAGTAATACATAGTAAATATAAAATTTAAATAATAATTTTAACAAAATTATTAAAGATAAAAAAGATTTTTCATGATAGAAGTGAAAAATCACATTAACATAAACAATGATGAGTTAAATGATCAAACACTTTTAGTCATTGAACACAGCCGAAGTCAACTCAATCCCCTCAATCCCTTAGGGCTTTAATTCATTTAAAGTTTTAACTTTGTAAAATTTTCAAATAGTCCATCATGAATACTTCAGAATGACATATTCATATGCTCAAAATGATGTTTGGGTGATGAAAAATCATTACTCAAAGTACATCTATGAAATTGAAAAACTTAAAGAAAAATAGATTTATCATTGGGTTTGATTTGATTCTGGGACAAAACGAACTGAACTGATTAATGCCCACCCCTACTTCTTACAAGAAGAAAATGGTCAATCACAATACAAGAAGAAAATGCTCAGTCTTAATTTTAAAATACATCAAATGAGCTTGAATAAATAATATATGCATAAAACTTTTGTGGTTCAACTTTTGACTTATATTCGCATAAGCAAGATAAGAGATAATATCCAATATTTGAAATACGAACAAGAAGGTTATCATTAACTTTATACGTGACGCATCTTTTAGATGTTACACGTGACAAGTCAAATTTATTGTGCAAAAATAAAAATATTATTTTAAATTATAAAATAGTCGAATCAGAGGTTTAGAAATCAAACCCTTAA